>BGNK01000062.1:61371-184681 GCA_003297005.1 Symbiodinium sp. clade A Y106
GGGGGGGTAGAGGGGGGGTAGGGGGGGAAGGAGAAAGGGGGGGCAGCAACAGGTTTTGGGGGAAAGTGTGTAAAGTGTGCCTACAGACGGCGGAATTCGCCCCCAGCAGCGTCAACGCCGCTTCGTGCAGGCTCGGCGTCCTCCATGAAAAACAAAATGCGGGCTCTCTCGCGCGCGCGTTTTTTGGGGGGTGTGCAAAAGGAGGGAAAAAGGGAGGTTTCACCTCGGACTCATCCAACACGCCGCTAGGTCGGCGGATAGTAGCCTAATTCTCTGAAACTCTCAGCCCTAAACCCTAAACCCTTAATCCGAAGAATCTCAAATCCGAAAGCGCCCCACGCGCTCTTGGCTTCAGCTCTCCGAGGCGCCTCTACTAAACCCTTATAGGCCCTATAGTAACCCTTACAAGAACCCTTTAAAGGTACCCTATTCTAGTAGTAGGGCCCCTATCTTAGCTTTAACTCTCCAAACCCCAACCCCTAAACCCTAAACCTTAAACCCAAAACCCTAAACCCTTGAACCCCCAAACCCCTAAAGCCCTAAAGCCCTAAAGCCCTAAACCCTTAAACCCTAAGCCACTTTCTTCGCTTAAACTCTCCAAGGCGCCTTTGATGCCGGGCTTGGAGCAGGAGGCAGAAGAGCTCCTGCAAGAGCTGGAGGACTCCTGGTGGGCTTTTTTATAGGGTTCCTTTAAAGGGTACTTAAAAAAGGGTCTTTAAGGGTATAGGGGTTACTATAAGGGCTACTATAAGGGTTTACTGCAAGAGCTGGAGGACTCCCGGTGGGCCCGTCTACAATAATAGTATAGGGGACTATAGGGGCCTTTTGGGGGTTCCTTATTGTCTCCCGGGCCCGGGCTTTCTTTCGGGGAGTTTAAGGGTTCTTATAAAGGGTCTATAAGGGCTACCATAAGGGTTTAGTAGAGCTGGAGGACTTTGGGGGGGTTTTTTCTATATATTTAGGGTTTAGGGTTTAGGGACCCCTGGTGGGCCTTTATTTTTTTGGGTGGAACCCTTGTAGAGGATGCTGCAGGTCCTCTAGGAACAGGAGTAAAGTCGGTTTGTCCTTTGGCACTACCGAGACGAATACAAGTAGGTGCCGTCCGTAGAGCACGGAGATGCAATGCTGAAGCTCACCCTGTATGTGCCTCGCCACAGTGGCTTCGGGGGTTCGAGCCTTGTGGTCACTTGCGCAACGTGTGCATTGCGATTGTCCAAGAGAAGGATAGCAGAGAAGGTGCGGACGAGCCACTGCATGCCGGATGCTAAACTCTTAATCCCCAAACCCCATCCCCAGATTTGCCTTGAGCTCCCAAACACTCGGCCCCCGAGTCTGCCAGAAGCTGTGAGCTTGCAGAGCATAGGCCCAGAATCTCTGAAGAACATCCCTCCCGAAAGGTTTGAGGCCAATCCTGCGGTCTCTCAGAGTTGTCATAACAAGCTCACACATGCCTCAAACTTTCAAGTTCCAGAACTCGCAAATCGACAGCTTTCGTTCTGACGTATCGTAGCGTAGTTGTTACTGTAACGCTGTCAATCAGTGCAGTATTCGTTTGGTGCGGATCGGTATACTTGCTGCTTCAGCCCTTTCGCTTTGTTGCGTAGTTATTTCTTTTGTGACTAGGCCCAGTCTTATTGTCGTTATTACTTGTTTGGTCTACTTCTCTGCATCTTCTATTTGGCGGCTCCAAGCCGTAGCCGACCCGAAATCCGAAACCCTACAAACCTGGAACCCAGCATGTTCTTCAAGGCCCTTTATGCGGTTCCCCGAGTTCAATCACAATCGTGACAACATTCACAGTACCAAGACGGCTACTGATAGAGTCACGAATGGCGCCAGTGGTGATATTGATAACGCAACCCGAAATGTCCCCAATAAGAAGGATTTGTCCATCAGCCCTAGTACTATGGCTAGCTACAGGAGGCCACCTCGCCAGAGCGCCGTCCTGACCCCGGAGTGCGAACGGCCAAGGCCTCGTTGCAGGATTTAGGGGTTAGAGGTTAGGTTTTCGGGGTTTAGGGTGTTAGGGTTGGGATTTCGGATCTAAATGTTGATAGCTCAGGGCTCAATACTTGGGGTTTCGGGTTACGCTGCAAAGAGTGCATGGCGCAAAGCCAACGAGAGTGGGCAGAAGATCATGCACACGGGTTGCAAGGATCTTCCAGTCCAAAAACAACTCTAGTACTGTAGGGGCCTTGATAATTCGAATAGGGTTTGGGGGGTTCCTCCCAATGATATACTCCAAAGGATGGTCCATGGGTTCTCCACCGCAAATCCATGTTCCGATGTAATCGCAATGCTGGCAGTAGCTCAGGGGTCGAAGTATTAGGGCGTCGCTGCTCTGATGGGTAGCAGATTCAGGCTATGCGGAAGCATCCTTTGAAACTGCAAGTTGCGAATCCAACACCATGGAGTCGGAGTAACAGCGGCGTGCTTCGAGAAGTTTCAACATGAGCCGGAGCCTGACAGTTGGTCATGGTATGCCGCAGGGTTCCCTAACGTATATGTAGTTCATTGCATAGAGGTTGAAAAAACCCTCGCCTAATTATTCAGGCCCCTTTTTTCAAACCCGGTGCTGCCCTAAACAGCACCATAAACCCGAAACGACTGATAACACCTCAGAATCCTCCAGATAGGCCTACAACGCGCTTTATGCTGGAAGCCTCCGATCTCTACCCTAAGTCCCAGACCCTGAAACCCTAAATGCCTAACCCTAGAACCCCAAACCCCAAACCTTAAACGCCGAAATCCCTAATGTAGGAACCTGATTAAGAAACCCTGCCCCTATAACCCCAAAATAGTAGGATTCATATAAAGAACCCCAACAAAGACACAAAGTTTCTTAATCAGGTTCCTAAATTAACCTCCTAAACCCTAAAACCCTAAACTGCCAGGTCGGCGGCACAGACGACGCCGACGAGGTCTTCGGTCCCACCCCGCGGCATGAGCCGAACGACCATGCGCCTTGGCTTAGGGACCCAACAAGGACATTAGAAGGGGGTTTAGGGTTTCGGGTTTAGGATTTGTTAGGGTTTAGGATTTCGGGTTTAGGATTGGTTAGGGTTTAGGGTTTAGGGTTAGGATTTGTTAGGGTTTAGGGTTTAGGGTTGAGGGCATTATAAGGGGGTTTATATGGGGGTTTTGTTGGCTGGCCCATGGTTGAGGGGTTTGGGATTTTGGGCGGTTTAGGGGTGTAGGGTTTAGGGCTTTTGGGCGGTATAGGGGTTTAGGGGCATAATTAGGGCTTTGCGGTTTAGGGTTTTGTGATTTGGGGTTTGGGTCTCAGGCTTTCAGGGTTTTGAGTCAAAGCTACAGTGTCGGGTCTACAGTTTCAGGGGGTATACCCCGGAGCCCTATACACTGTAATCATTACGGCCCCCCATATTGCCGTGAACCGATCTCGGCTTCCGCGATGGGAAAAGGGCCGCCTGAATTCCATACCCGAAACCCGATGCCCTAACCCCGATGCCGTAAATCCGGTACCCCAAACTCGAAGCCTTAAACCCCTACCCCTAAGTGCGAGAGCAACAGGTTCGAGGGGTAGAAGTTTTCAAAAACAAGGCCTAAACCCTTAACCCTTCACCCTAAACCCTTAACCCTTGACCTTCTTAACTAAGCCTTAGGCCCCAAAACCCTGCGGGTCGCATTGGCTGTCGACTCTCTGAGGTTGGTTCGCCCCATCGTCGCCCGCGCCCCAAAGCGGCGCCAAAAGCGTCTGCCGTGGCCGATGCCGACGAGGCTCGGGTTTCGGGTTTCAGGAGCAGTTTTCCAGAGTTTGCGGGGTCTCGACGTGGTTCTGCTGCTTCTGAACAGCCGATTGAAGGCTTGTCTTGCTGACAGAGCCTGTGCTTTTCTTGGGGTTCAGAATGATATAGATGAAAAGCTCACGACGATCAAGGCTAAGAAGTCAAAAAGGTTTGATGCGATGCCCGAAACACTGAAAGGCGGAATGCCCACAACCTGAATTCAGTCCTGGATAGTGCATTTTGCAGTTCTTTGAGGTTTTCGGGGTTGAGGGCCTAGTTTAGGGTGTACTTTGATTAGTTAGTTATATGGCTTCAAAGCTTGAGGGGCTTTGGGTCTTGACTGCCGTATACTTACGTTTGCTTCGGCTTGCAGGGCTTCTTACGTGTGGGACTCAGAGTTTTGGGTGTCGGGTTCAAGGACTAAGGCGTGGAATGCCCATGACGAAGATGTGGAGATGTGGCAGGTATAGAACCCCTAAAATCATAGGAT
The DNA here is from genome assembly GCA_003297005.1 of Symbiodinium sp. clade A Y106. Taxonomy (NCBI): domain Eukaryota; class Dinophyceae; order Suessiales; family Symbiodiniaceae; genus Symbiodinium; species Symbiodinium sp. clade A. The sequence goes on from BGNK01000062.1 coordinate 65,608, forward strand.
CATACCGAACCTCCATGGGTACCCGTGTTTGTATGAAATCCCACATGTGGCAACTCGATGGTTTCCTTAACTCAAGCTTGCAGCATCATCCTCAGCAAACGTGAGCTGCGGCACTGCTTTGAAAGCCTACAAACTCCGTGCTCTACGGGATCAGTTTTTACCTGCCGTATCAACCCAAAGCCTGAATCCAGGGTCACAAGCAGGACTACTATTGCCAAGGAGGATGAGCGAAGAATTTCAACAGTCCCGAATCCTAAATCTTTAGACCCTGCACCGCATCTTTGGTCAGGTGTTTGGGACAACGCCGCGACAGGACCTCTGGGGACAAGAGTTGCGAAATAGCAGCCATAGAAACAGTGCGAAGGCGAGACATGGATCGCAATAGTCTTGATAGTTGCACGACCACCGATACCACCACTGCTGTCGCCACCACCAACGCCAGCACCAGCACCAGCACCAGCAACAGCACCACCACCACCGCCGCCACCACCACCCCCACCGCCACCAACACCCCCAACACCAACGCCAACACCGACACCAGCACCAACACCAACACCGACACCAACACCAACACCAGCGCCACGGCCGGCAACACCACCACGAACACTGCCACCACCTCTTTCACCACTGCCACAGCTTCCACCATTGTCACCACTGCCATCGTTGCCACCATTATCATTACTGCCACCTGCATCAGCAACAGCGGCAGCGCCAGCAGGAGAAGAATCTGGAACCAAACCACCGTCAAGTGAGACTCTAGCGAGAAGAGATTTCATGTGAAGAGAATTTCAACGAAGTGCAGGAGCACATAGCAGAGATGCTTCTTGGAGAGACGCCTCCTCCTCCTCATCCTCCTCATCATCACCATCACCAGCACATGACCATCACCATCATCCTTCATCATCACCATGATCATCGTCATCATCATCATCATCATCATCACCATGGCCATGACCATGACCATGGCCATGACCATCATCATCATCATCATCATCACGATCATCATCATCATCATCATTACCATCATCACCGTCATCACCGTCATCACCACCATCACCACCATCACCACCATCACCACCATTACCACAATCACCGTCACCACCATCACCGTCATCATCATCATCATCACCATCAGGTCTGGCATGACTTTAGCCCAGCCCGGGTTACGCTAGAGCACAGAATTACGCTGGAGCACAGAATGGACGGAGGGCCAAGAAAGACATGTCTTCAGAAGGTTTGGTTTTGAACGATGTGTTTGGCCATCATCCGAAACAGAGAATTCAGGGTTGACAGGGCCTCGGCCTTTACGAGCTACGAGCCCGCATCGCAGGGCGCTTCTGGCTACCACGCGGAGCAGCCTCCATCAGCGTCAGTGCCTTCCGAGGCCAAGAAACCCAAGTTTGCGGCCTTACCGAAAATGCCAGTGCAGGCTAAGGCATCTGTGCAGCCAGCTCAGGGAGAGGTGCCGGATCCGTCGAGCGTGCCGGCGCCAACTCCGGTTTCAGTCGATGAGGCGAGTGCAACGCCACTGCCCGACATTTCAGAAGATAGCTCACAAGCACAAGAGAGACAAGGGGCGCCAGCGGCTCTCAAATCAGCCCTTCCGCGGGCCCCCGTACCCACGGAACCAGCAACAGCCTCAGAACCTTCAGCAGAGACCGCCGGATATCAGGAAGTGGCCCGAGAAGCACCGGCAGCACTGAAAGCTCCGCTTCCAAAGGCTCCGCTTCCAAAGGCTCCACTTCCGAAGGCGCCCCTGCCTGAAGTGCAGCAGTCTGAAGCACCTGCACCACCAACGCCGCACGACACTCCACAGGCTGCGGCTCCTGCACCACCAACGCCCCACGACACTGCATGGGCTGCGGCTCCTGCACCACCAACGCCCCACGACACTGCACGGGCCGCTGCGCCTGCACCACCAACGCCCCACGACACTGCGCGGGCCGCTGCGCCTGCACCTCCGACACCGCACGACACCACAGAGGAGCTGTTCGAAGCCCCAGCCGCTGACTCCCACAAGAAGGAGCAGAGAGCTACGGCCCCAGTTCCGGACACCACTCCCACCATGCCGGTACCTGCCGCCGCCACTGCCACCCCTGCCGCGCCAACCCCCGCGATGCCGGAAGCCCAAAAGCCAGCGCCGAGCGAGAAGCCCAAGTTTGCGCCTCTGCCGGCAGTGCCAAAGCTCCCTCCTAAGCCAGCTCCGCAGCCACCCAAGCCAGCAGTGCCGGAGGCACGAAAACCTGTCGGGACAAGTTGAGGGTTACAGTTTCGGGGTCAAGGGTCTGGAATTCCTGGAGGCCTATATTACTGGTGCAGGGTTTTGCTTTGATTCCCGCCGTCATGCTGCTGGGGCTTCCGTTTTCATCCTCAGAACGGATCTTCTCACCAAGTTACCTAGTCCAAATCTGAGCCAATTTCTCCGCGTGAGGTCTTTTGCACAAGATGCGTCAGTCAACTTCAGTCATGTCTATCAAGGTTGAATGTTCGAGTTCCACGGCTAAGTGTTCTCCGGCAGCACAACTTTTTTTTCTTTGCGAGTATCTGCGTCAAGTTTCAATTGTTTTCTCAAGAGAACTGCTGAGTAATCCTAGTGCGAGAATAGCTGGCATGTTAAGTTGTCACCGTGTCAGAGACCCTGCTTTGAAATGAACTCCTTGCAAACGGGCAAGTGCAGTTTGGGGTTTCTAGCTAACGTCCTCCGTAGGTGCCTGCACTCTCCACGTTTAATCGCATTCATCGCGAAGATAGATATTTAGCCATGACCGAGCCCCAAGACAAAACCCTAAACCTTAAACCCTAAACCTGAAACCCAAAGCCTAAACCCAAACCCTGAATCTTACTGTAAAGCGAAGCCACATGCCAAAATCCCTGAGCCTCAAACCACTTCTTGTGCAGGTCCTGAAGGCCAAAGAAGCCCGAAACCCGAAACGGTTCAGTCCTAAATCCCAGCCCTAACCCCACAATCCCTCTGACCCTGTGGTGAAGGGAACCCATGTAGGTTATTGAAAGCCCATAGAATTCCTATGAAACTTTGAGTGCGTATTAAGCCACCCTAAACCTGAATCCAAAACCTTCTAAACCCTACACCCTCCCTAAACCCTAAACCCTAAACCCTAAACCCTAAACCCTAAACCCTAAACCCTATACCCTAAACCCTAAACCCTAAACCCTAAACCCTATACCCTAAACCCTATACCCTAAACCCTAAACCCTAAACCCTACACCCTGAATCCGAAGCCTGCAAGCGAAAGGCTTCCGAGCAGTCCTCAGAGGACGAGTTGATCCCAGCGACCCCGCAGGGCCCTCCAGAGGAGGTCGCAGCGCCGCAGCCGCCCCTGCCCAAAGGCCAGGACTAGGGTTCAGGGTTTCGGGTTTAGGGTTTGGGGTTTAGGGTTTGGGGTTTAGGGTTTAGGGTTTACGGTTGAGGGCAGCAAAGGGGCCGTTTAGGCTTCTGGGGTTTACGGTTTGGGCCTCTTAGTGTTTTGACTTTGGTGCGCTGAGGGGTGTGTGTTTTTTGGGGCCCGTTCAAGGTTCTAGCGTTCGGGTTTAAGCTGTAGCCCAAAGATGAAAAGTCAAAAGAAGGATTTAAGCTTAAACTTTAACCCCTTGAGTGGACCTCGAGACTTTAAATACCGGGTCTGGCACAGGTAAGAGCTAGTCGCGAACATAACTATGATCTGCTATACTGCTGGCAATCATGGCGATTTGCAGTGACAGTAGTACCGACAGAAGTCCCAATGACGTAGACGAACTTTAGGATTGAAGCGACCGAAGAATGTCAAAGACTTGTCCTGATGATGCTTTGGCATGCCATTGAGCCGTTGCTTCCCGGAGAATCCCCGAAAGCCCTTGCATGTGGGACCCCGGGTTGAAGATGCCGCCGGTTTCCATTCGAGGAGGCGGGCTTCAGGAATTGATGAAGGGCTGTCGTTGGAGTCGCTGGATGCCGAAGTTGTGGGTATCTGAAAATAGGCGGCAGTGCACCTTACACCTCATGGGGAGACTCCTTCAAGGCCCCATCAAGATGAAGACGAGGAGGATGAGGTCACAAAGGGCAGGCTTTCGGCGTGACGTAGCACCGCAACCGAAGTATGGACCACCTTGTTCAGGACCGATGCCTTCCGCCGGCTATCCCAAGAAAGCAGCGCCACCTCAAGCGCGGCGGCCCTAATCGTCTTCTCACTCGGCAATCGCTGCTCTTCGTGCTGTTGTTTTTGTCAACTCTTGCTTTGGCCCTGTTTCATGTTCTGGCTACGCTTACTACACAGACATTCAGATTGTTAGGCATCCTGTTTTTTGAGAGTACTGTTCTGGTCGGAAGGCCAATATGCCAGAACTTCATCATGCCGCTAACGTGCACGCTAGAGACTCGAAAACGAGACTAAGGCATGCCGTACGGACACTGTGCTTTGAATGAGCACAGACCTGACTTGTACATACTCATAATTTTGCAGTGGATAGTTGAACGAGGGCGACAACTGCGAGGCAATCACACTAAGGGCTGCAGGAGGGATGGAGTTGAGATGGTAGGCCCCTTATCGTCAATGTCATCACCATCAAAGTGATCCTCCTCTCGACATCATCATGATCATCATCATCATCGTGGCGCGACCGCGACGATGACTGCTACTGCTAGTGCTAGTGCCAGTGCTAGTGCCAGTGCTACTGCGACTGCGACTGCGACAGCGACTGCTACTGCTACTGCTCCTGCTCCTGCTCCTGCTCCTGCTCCTGCTCCTGCTGCTACTGCTACTGCTAATGCTACTGCTACTGCTACTACTGCTACTGCGTAGGCCACTGCCACTGCCACTGCCACTGCTGCTACTACTACTACTACTCCTGCTGCGGCTGCTGCTGCTACTACTACTACTACTACGACTATTACTACTACTACTACTACTACTACTACTACTACTACTACCACTACCACTACCACTACCACTACCACTACCACCACCACCATTACTACGACAACCCTTAGTACCACTACAACGACGACGACGGCTCGTGCTTCTAAACAGTTCAACTACCAAGGTCTGCAAAAGTAGACTTACAAGCGCTTGATCAGATCAGTTGTCCGGGCATCAGAAACAATGTTGAATGTGCTTACATCCCAACCTACCAAGTTCGTGTGGATCTTTTGATGCTTTGGCTACTGTGGCAGTGTGGAATGATGCGGGATGTTTGGGCTCTTGTGGCGGCGTAGAAAGCAGGGGCCGGATGATGCTCGTGATGTTTGCGCCCTTGTCGCAGCTGGAAAGCGGAGGCCGGCTGATGCTCGTGATGCTTGGGCTCTTTTTTGGCAGCGTCGAAAGCAAAGTTGGCTGATGCTCGTGATGCTTGGGGGCTTTTGAGGCAGTGTGGAAAGAAAAGGCCGGCTGATGCTCGTGATGCTCGGGGGCTCTTGTGGCAGTGTGGAAAGCGAAGGCCGGCTGATGCTGGTGATGTTTTGGCTCTCATGGCTGCGTGGAAAGCGACGACCGGCTGATGCTGGTGATGTTTTGGCTGGTGTGGCAGCGTGAAACACGAAGGCCGGCTGATGCTCGTGATGCTTGGGTTCCTGTTGGTAGCGTTGAAAGCGAAGGCCGGCTGATGCTCGTGATGCTTGCGCCTTTGTCGCAGCATGGAAAGCAAAGGTCGGCTGATGCTCGTGATGTTTGGTCTCGTGTGGCAGCGAGAAAAGCGAAGGCCGGCTGATGCTCGTGATGCTTGGGCTCTTTGGCAGGGTCGAAGGCAAACCCGGCTGATGCTCGTGATGTTTCGGCTACTGTGGTAGCAGCGTGGAAAGCGAAGGTCGGCTGATGCTCGCGATGTCCAGCACACAGCATGCGAGGTCCGGCTCACGCTCATGAGCGAAAATCGGCTGATGCTCGTGATGCTTCGGCTCTCGTTGACAGCGCAGAAAGCGACGGCCGGCTGATGCTTGTCATGTTTCGGCTGTTGTGGTAGTGTGGAAAGTGAAGGCCGGCTGATGCTGGTGATGTTGTGGCTGTTGTGGCAGTGTGGAAAGCAAGAAAAGGCTGATGCTCGTGATGCTTGAGCTACTGTCCCTTTGCGCGCGCCTATTCTGTTCAATAGTGCTCACAGAACGCAAGCCTGGCTAGGCTTAGGCTTCGAAGGCAACACGCGGAAGAAGCAGCTGGAACATACCGGAACCATCGTGGTAACATGGTGGCACCAAGCTCGCACATTTGAGAGCTTCGGCCCTTCTTTATAAGCCGCCTTCTTCATTGCAAGCCCGGCACCCTAAACTCCAAAACTCCAAGCCCCGCATCTCAAACCTGCGTTTTGGACTCCAGCCGGCCATAGACCGAACAGCCCTTACTCCATTTCTCCTTAATCCCCTCAGCTCCAAATCCCAGGCCGGGGCCACGTGTCAATGCAGGCGGGCCGGAAGGGTGCAACTTGTCAGGGTGGTTCAAGACAAGGACGAAAACGAGAATTGTAAGGCTGAGCCAATTCTAGCTTTCGTTGTCAACGCAGCAGGGCTTGGGAAGACCCTGAGATTTGCATGCCCCAGGCCATTGCTTCATCGAAGCACATCTCCAAACCTCCGCTAGCCGCAAAACCGAAGATGCTAGACCGAGAAAGCCGCGACCCAGGGAACGCCCTGCCGAACCAACTAAACCTCAACACAACTGAGACATCCCACACCCTTAGTCCCAAACCGCTAATATGGGGGCCTAAACAATTACCAATACCATTTTGGGGTTCCTATTATAATCATAGTATAATGGGCACAAAAACCCTAAGGCCCCTGCATCATAGGGCCCTTCTAGTAGCCTTTATAGTAACCCTAAAAGACCCCTTTAAAGGAAGCAACCCTATTCTAATGATTAAGGCCCCTATATTACCGAAACACCTCGCCCCATCGACCATGAGCTCGGGAAGGGCTCCCTGCAGCCGCTCGCCGCCAGCGGATGGAGCTGGTGTTGGCCCCAAGCAGCCGCGATACTACTGTGGGGGCCTAGTGTAGGGTTCCTTTAAAGGGTTCTTATAAAGGGTCTATAAGGGTCACTATAAGGGCTACTGTAAGGGGCTTAAATCATTACCAATACTATTTTGGGGTTTCCTTATTATAATCATAATATAATGGGTCCCAAAACCCTATATTTATCTAAGTATACTATACCCCAAACCCCATGCCAATCAGTGTGCCCCTGTAGTACAGGGATGTTTCAACATGTGACAGGGTCTTAGGGCCGAGTGAGGTAGAGGGCCTAGGCTGTCGAGATTTCAGGGTATAGGGCTTGAGCGACCGCGACTCACCATTTACAGATGCACAGGGGCCAGAGTACTTACTGGTACCAGTCTCCTTACTGGACTGTGTGGGTGATCTGCGCTGGAGATGAGTCTGCCCGTGGAATGGCCAAAATGTCAGACCCTGAACCCTGAAGCTCCGAAGCCTTCAATCCCGACCCCTCAATGCGAAACCATAAATGTAAAAGCCTCAAGCCCTTATAGAACCGGTGTAGGAACCCTTCAAAGGAGCGAGCCCTTAAATGAATCCTATCGAAACACTAAGCCCCATGCCTCTGACAAGCACCGAGGTCTCAAACTTGCAGTGGCTGTGCCGCCTCTTCTTGGAGACGCGAGAGCCTTGCCTGGTAATATGTAGCGGTAAATACATACACATACACATACACGTACACATAGACATACACATACTTACACACACATACACATGCACATGCAGATGCACAGACATACATACAGTGTATATGTATATACATGTAACATATATAACATATACAGCATATATAACATATATAACATATAGAACTCATATAACTCATAAAACATATATAACATATATAACATATATAACATATATAACATATATAACATGTATAACATGTATAACATGTATAACATGTATAACATGTATAACATATATAACCCATATATAACCCATATATAACCCATATATAACCCATATATAACCCATATATAACCCATATAAAACATGTTTAACAACATACATACATATATATATATATACACATGTAATATAACATATATAACATATATAAAACATATATAAAGCACACACGCACATATGTGTGTATATATATAACATATATATATATATATATATATATATAACAGATGTAACATATACAACATGTACAACACATACAACATATACAACATATAACATATAGATCAAGTATACCACATATAACATCTGTAGTGGATGTAAAACGCATACAACATGTGTACATATATGTACATAAAACAGATGCAGTATAGTATGTTTTAGCACATCATAGTATATTTTAATCGTTCATGTTGCTTGAGACGGAACGTGGCTGGGCAAATATGGTAGAAAGGCCCCTGGTAGGACTTCAGGTTTCAGTGATCAGCGGAATAGTAGATGTATGATTTGAGTAGGGCTATTAAGATAGCGCCACTGAGGGTATTTTATACTTGTGCTTACAACTTGCTCACACTGAAGATCCCGTTGCCGAACGTTCCAGCAAACTTTAGCCCCTAAAACCTGAGCCTTAAGCGCGTAATCCTAAGCCTTAAGCATTGAGCCCGAACCTCAAACCCTGAGCCCTCAAGCCAAACCCTCGGTTCCATTCCCCAGTAGACATATTGAGGCGTGTAAGCAAAACCTCCGGACCGATCCTGGTTTTTAGAACGCCAGCCCTGCAGCTTTAGGATAGTGGGTTTTTGATTGAGCCTCGGGGGGTCTTGGTTGACATAAGTTATGCCGAGCCCCCTCTAAAGCCACACATCTTGGACTCAGCGGGAATGGGAATGGACCTAGGAAACGATTTGCTGCCTGCTCTTCATCAGGGGTTCGCAGATTGTGTCACACACAGATGGTATTGACAGCATGACCGTCGTGTCATGTGTTCGCTACTGGTATGACTGTCGATACAGTGTGTATGAAGATTGGCTAGTTCGAGTCCATGACCTTTGCAATTTCAGCGTTTAGAAACTGAAGAATTGCTGTTCAGCCTTGGCGGTTGCGGTTGGGGCTTGGCCACGAATCGACACTACAATCCTTTGGTAGCACAGGAACCGCCAAAAGCATGTGCGTAGTATCTTAGCACCCTTTAGTTGCTTCCAGCTGTCGAAGGAGTCAAAGCTCTGAAGTTCAGGCGGCCCTAAACCCTAGACTCCCAACCGTCAGATCTATTGGTGGAGTGCCTTTCGGATCATGCGAGCCGAAGCCCCAAGCCCATCGTGTGAGGAACAGCTCTTCGCAGCACACGAAGGCACGGAGACAGAGGCCGGTTGGCACTTCGCTGTCAGGAAAGGACGTTTCAAAGGTAGGTGTGTGTGTGTGTGGAATTCCTGTTCCTAAGGAAGTCGCCTTTGCAGACAGTTTTGTATATGAGAGAATGCAGGGGGCCGCAGGCTTACCATCGGAGCTGCAGCCAACGAAGGCCTCCGATGGCAAGTGTGAAAACGTACCTGCTCAATACACCCAAAGCCTCTTCTGAACCCAGAAATCCTGAGTACATTCAGAATATGACTGTCGGAGGAGACACCCAGAGTATGCCAGAGTATGCCTGTCTCAAGTTTGCACAATTCGAAGCGTGAAGAGAGATGATGACGAGACAACCAGCTCAGACTGGGTATGTGTGTGTTCCCGGTAGTAATTCTGCCAAAGCGCTGCCGGCCCCTCGGTCTGCGGGGGATACCCTGAACACCTCCTGAGTACCTAGACTCTTTTCTACACGTGGACTTCAGTCTACAACGGGTACTGATTTTTTCTAGACGTTGAGATGTGAAGACGTCCGAAGGATGAAGACGTCCTAAGATGAATAATCTACTTGAAGGTCCCCAACACTACAGACTAATCTGAAGTCCACCAGGTACAGTCTTTCCCGAACACCCCTTTCTGACATGTTTCCATGTCAGCGGCCTGATAGCGTAGCTATTTCTGAAGCGGTGTGCCGAAATTCGGATACAGGCCGTCCGAAGAGCTCCGGTACACAAGTAGGTGATAGATGGTGCTGTGCTAAAGTGCTATATATGATGCTGACCTTATGATTACTGTGCTCTCTGAATACATCCTCTTACAGCACACGATGGTGTTTTGGTGGTGTCTGACTAGTACGTGCCTCCTGAACACCTCCTCTCTTGGCACTGGATGATGGTTACATGTCGTTCAGCATGCCTACTTTTTCGTGCACAAGTAGCGTGACCATGAGATGTTGGTACGATGTCAATGAGATGACATGATGCTACCGGAGCTACGACTTTGTGCCTTCTGAGTACACCCTCTTCTGGCACTTGATGGTTACTGATGCCTATTTAGTATGCTACGCTGGTTCCTGAATACACCCAGTTTTCCAGTGCTGAGGCGCAGTCTAATTTGCCGTCTGAACACACTCAAATACGGCAAGATGGTGTTTTGACGACAAACGTACATGATGCTTGAATTTGATGCTTTGCAGCTGTCCCTTCCGCTCAGATCCTTTCAGTAGCTGAGCCATCATGGAGTCGTCTCGTGAGCAACATAACCAGGAGCCAATTCTGATGTGATCTTCGCCTTCGAAGCGTCGCACACTGCTTTGAGTGTCGCGCCGTCGTGTGTTGGTGCTGACAACGCTGCCTCTTCTGCGTGCTCGTCGTCGTTTGATGCTGGTGCTGATGCTGCCGCCTGTGAACAAGAAGGCGAGAAGAACCATAGTGAACGGTTAACAGACNTTCTGCGTGCTCGTCGTCGTTTGATGCTGGTGCTGATGCTGCCGCCTGTGAACAAGAAGGCGAGAAGAACCATAGTGAACGGTTAACAGACTGAAAGCAGGGGTTTCAATGTTGTGAGCACTGATGTTTGAGCTTGTACTGTGGAGTGAGGTCTGAAGCATTAGCAACCGGCATTGGCCGGGTAGGTGTGTGTGGAATTCCTGTTCCTAAGGAAGTCGCCTTTGCAGACAGTTTTGTATATGAGAGAATGCAGGGGGCCGCAGGCTTCCCATCGGAGCTGCAGCCAACGAAGGCCTCCGATGGTAAGTGTGAAAACGTACCTGCTCAATACACCCAAAGCCTCTTCTGAACCCAGAAATCCTGAGTACATTCAGAATATGACTGTCGGAAGACTTCTGGAGACACCCAGAGCATGCCAGAGTATGCCTGTCTCAAGTTTGCACAATTCGAAGCGTGAAGAGAGATGATGACGAGACAACCAGCTCAGACTGGGTATGTGTGTGTGTGTGTCTCGTCGACGAGATGTAGGTGTAGTTAAGTTGTCATTCTAGTGGTGGTATAGGTAGAACGGGAAGTAGCGGAGTGGCCGTAGTCGTAGCCAGCGAAGGAGATGGCTGTGCTGCGTATGCCGCTCCGCATGCATTGCCAATAGCAGTTTGCCTTGCGCTGATTCTGGGACAACCGCATGGCGTAAGCTGAAGGCAAGGACGCTTCACGCCGGCTACCATGCTCATGCGCAGAGGCTGCCAAGACCAGCTACTTTCCAAACCGAGTTTGTCAGACCTCTGGAGCATCTTAGCGATGGAATGCCTCAGCCTTTGCCAGCAACGCGGTAGGAACGCGCAAAATCCAATCAGGGGGTTCAATGTAAGGTCCTTGGCCCGCGCTCAAAGTTCAGGTCCTAGTGTGTAGCGCCACTTAACCTTAAGTTGGAAGGCTATAGCCCGAAGTGTCAAGCCTAAACCCTTCACGTTTGAAAGCAGCCTTCAACACGCCTCCGTGCACCCAACACCCTCAGGCTTGAAAACCGTAAATCCTAAACCCTAAACCTAAGCCCTCTGCAGCCATCAGCTCTGTGAAAGTCCTGAACTCCCCATCCTAAAGACCCTAAGCAAGAGACGGCCCTCAACAAACAGCATCTTAAACCTGTATAGAACCTTTATAAGCCCCTCAGAGAACCCGCACATCACCCTTATAGTAGCTCTGATGCTATCCCTTACAGTAACCCTCATGGAAGCCCTTATCGTAACCCTAAACCCTAAACCCTAAACCCTAGTCTTGCGGCCTTGCTGCCAGCCCCGTCGGCCGATTCAGGCCAACTGCGAGGGCCTCCGGGAGGCGAACACCTTGCGAGCATCAAAAAGGGGTTTAGGGGTTAGGGTTTAGGGGTTAGGGTTTTAGGGGTTTAGGGGTTTAGGGTTTAGGGTTTTAGGGGTTTATGGTTTGGGGATGTCGTTAAAGGTTTAGGACTTGTTGGGGGCTTGATGTTTGGGGTGAAAGGAACTGCAGATGAAGACATGAGTTCCGTGAGTGGACAAGGAAGCAACAAATGTTATCATTTGCTTTCCTAAAGCCCGTCAAAGCAACAACCCTGAAACCCTAAACCCTTATGCCCCAAACCCGTAAATCCAGAGCCTGTGAACCCTTGATCCACAATCTCAAAGCTCTGAGCGTGCCATCTCTAAAACCTTGAGCCCTAAACCCTTAAACCTAGAACACCCGAAATCTCCCTAACCGTAAAGCCTTAAAACCTAAACCCTTAGCCCACAAACTCTACAAGCGTAAACCCACCCGTAAACCCTAAACCCTGAACCGCAGGAGCTGGATGCCGTGCTCTTCCGCCGCCTCCTTGAGGAACCAGCGACGCCTTAAATTCTTGGGATAGAGGGGTTTATTCGGGTTTAGGGGTTTAGGGTTTAGGGGCGTACGGGATGTAGGGGTTTTTGGGATCTTGGCGATGAGGGGTTCAGGGATAGGGTGCGGGACTTAGGGTTTGGGGATCTGAGACTGGAGTTCTGGGCTATTTATGTTGGCAGTCCTTGATCAGGCAGCTGAGAGTATACTACAGCAAGCATGCGTCACGTAGAACAACATGTTGATGCATGCAAGGTTTGGGTCAAGGAGACTCCATAAACCCCAAGCCCCCTGGACCTGAAGCTCCTAAAATTTCAACCCGAAACCGTAGCCTAGGCCCCGTGCGCAGAAAGAGAGCCTAGAGTTACTGTGCACGGTGGAGGAGACGTTGACTCTGCCGGAGACAGCTGCATCTCCCAAGTCGTTAATCCGGCTCTTAAGGCAGGGAATCTTGGGATCTATCGTCTTGATTCTGTAAGAGGTTGTGAAGGAGCCGTGCCGTATATCTATCTATGGCATTTCCAAGAATAGGTTAGAGATTTGATCTGAAGCGCAGACCATGTGGGATGCAAGCAAATGATGTTCAGTGTGTAGCTTTGGAGTTTTGAATTTACGACGGCACTTTCAGTGCATTGTTACAGCAGTTTCACACTTTTTTCCACACTCTGGGCACGTGCGTGAGAGGGTGCAGATAGCCTCAGCACTCAGACCCAGCTTGTCTTGCGCAGGTCGTTCGGAAGGCGTGCCTTGTATGGACGACGCCGGAGCGTTTACGGTCGCCGGCTGCCCAGGGTGCTGCCTCGGAGTGGTCCCGGTTGTGTTGAGTCGAGTGCTGCGGAGAGGGAGGGAGCTAAGGCTTTAGATTGCGGAGCAGCTTTCATGTATCACTCCTCGGCCCCGACGCACGCCGCTTTTGCTAGCCGGTCGGCATTCCAGAGAGAGAGGAAGGAAGAGAGAAAGAGAGAGAAAGACAGAGAGAGAGAGAGAGTGACAGAGTCGAAGCCTGTCTGAACCCAAGCCCCGAAGTGAGGTCGAGCACATCTGCATTTTCAGCAGGCTCCGTCGGTTTGCACTCGTAAATCTTCCGCACGATTCGAAGCAGACTGGGTAGTACTGCTTCCCAGGACGTCATTTCGCTACCCCAATCCCCAACATCTAATTTCGAAAGGCGCAGAACCCCCAAAGCTCTAAAATGTATCGTGCTGCTGCCCCAGCCCTCCTTTGAAATTAGTTTCTTGTGCTGACCGAGCCGGAGATTTCCACTGCTTTAGGGCTCACGTGAGTGCTGTTTAAAGCTGTGTTTGTATGTGACCCAAGAGGGATCCGGTTTCCTCGAAGCGCCAGAATAGAAACAAACACAATGAGGACTTGCAAGGACCGTGTACACGAACATAAGGGCATATAAGGGCCTTAATACATACCTAGTACTATTTTGGGGTTCCTTATTCTCCAAAATTCCTATTCGAATTATTCAGGCCGCAAAATTAAGTTCACTAAACGATACGGGACCCGTCCCTGGTTTACCGCACAATGGGCCTTCCACTGACTTGCCATCCAGACCCTCGACCAACATGCAAGCTGCAACGAGGCTTCCCACAACTCTGTTGCCCGACAGCTTGAGAATCCTGAGACAAACCCCAAACCCTACGCCCTAAAACGCTAAAGCCTGAACCCTAAAACCTAAACCCCGAATCGCCAGCTCTGTCCCGACACGCGAGGCTTGTGCTGCCAAGGGTGGGCCTCGCGCTTTCGTCCTGGGCGCCGTGCCGAAGATGTCTGGGCCCTGGCATCGCGCTTCCGGTTTTGGGGTTTCGGGCTTTTGTGGCATAGAGTTTGGGGCTTCGGGTCGAGGGTTTAGGGTTTAGGTTGTCTAGGCACCTAGTACGGAGCTTAAACACAACGGTTTGTGGGCTTCTAAAACCTGTTGCTTCTGAAGCAAGATTCTGATTTGACTACTCAGGCAAAATTTCTACAGATGAGCCTTCCCAGACCCGAAACTTGAAACACCAGGTGAATCCCTTGACTTGCAGCCGCAAAACGAGGACACTCGCCCTACACCTCCTGAAGGATCCCCCCAAATCCCCGAAAGACCCCAAAGTCACTGACGCTTGTGCTTGAAAATCTCAGCAACAAATGACAAATTTCAGGGATCCTGGTGATACAAATTTATTTTGGGGCGTTTCGTGTTTGGTGAGCGAGGTGCAGCTTTCGGGCAGGCGAAAACCCACGAAACCCAAAACTCGAATCGTGAAGCCCGAAAGCTTTTGAGCATCCGAGACTTCAGCTGATGAGCCGCCTCGTCGATGAGGGTACAGGGCCCAGCCTGGGTTTTAGGCTTTAGGGATCACACCTACTGGTAGGGGTTCAACTTCAAGGTTCCAGGTTCTTAGAGCTTCGCGCAGTGCCCTTCCGCTGGCGGCCTGCGTCACACTCGTAGAATTTTTCAGGTTCATAGCGCATGGATGCTCTAATGCTGTTCTTACTACTTTGTCTTCATTCCTCTCACGAGCGCTGCTGCGTTCTCTGACGATTGTCGATGTTCGATGTCGGTAAGACGATGGCGATTGTGCGCTTCAGAGATGCCGCATGTGAGGGACGCGGAGTTATACCACAACATTTACCTTTCGGATTGCCTGAAGATGCATCCTGTGCATGAAATTGCCACACCGTGCTGCCAAAGGCGAATTTACGCAGAACACGAAACTATTCAGCCCCAAACCCTCAGGCCATGCCAGCATGGACGACGCGGTCGAAGACGGCACAGAGCTCGGGAAGCCGACAAAAACCCAAACGGAGCACTCAAGAAGACATAGGTGTTTAGTTGAGAGCCCTCAAGAAGTGGAATCTCGAAGTTAAAGGCTTGTCTAGGAGTTACGGCATCAAAGGTTCTCGGAGGTGTAGGGTTGAGGATTTAGTTTAAGGGCTTGTAATGAGGGTTTTAGGGTTTTGGGCCTACTGATCCTGTCTACCGTGTTCGGGCTTTGGGAATGTAGTTTTACTTTACCAGTATAGACTACCCATACGCCCCGAAGTAGTTCCTTTTTGGGGTTCATATTTAGAATTCCATAAGGTAATCCCAAAAAGGAACTACTTTGGGGCCTATGGGTAAGGACCTGCATGATGGGGCTGGAGTCTCGAGTCCAGAAGCGTCGCTTGAAAGGCCTTTTAGGGTTTAGGGTTTAGGATTTTCGCGGTGCAGAGTTGCTGTTGTCGCGATGAAACTGAGTGAAGAGTTGAGCATGTAACGTTGTCGCTTTACACAGTGGTTCTGCTGCACCTGACGGTCCCCGAAACCCTAGAACCCGAAATGACATCCGAAGACCACCGCAAGTGACTTCGGCAGAGGTGGTGACGATCCGTGGCTGGGTAGCGGAACTGCTGGAGATGATCGGGCGGCCACATCTCCAAAAGCCGGGACCCTAGGTGCCTTAAAGCTCCTATCCAATTTTCTTGGTTTTCGGGTTCGGGGTTTAGGAAGTCGGGTTCCAGGGCTCCGGATTTTTGGTTTGGGTTGAGGGTTCCAAGTGATAGGGTTTAGAGTTGAGCGTTTCGAGTTCATTAGTAGCCCTGCAGCCGCTAAGCCCTTTATGACTCATGTTTCTGGGATCCGTTGCAATTCCCGGACTCTTTTGTAACGGAAAACATTGCCTTAAAACTTGAAGAACGCCTCTTTTGTTAGAAGCAGTTGACTAAAACTTGAAAGCCCCTTTGTTAAAAGCAGTTCCCTGACAGACCCATTCCAATGCCTGGAGTTCCGAAGGCGCATGGCGGGCTCCCTGACTGGGAGACGCTGGAGGTGGGAACCGGGAAGCTACTGTAATATAGGGGGCTTAATGATTACCTATACTATTTTGGGGGGTCCTTATTCCAATTATAGTATAATGGGCCCCGGAACCCTATTCTAATTATTAAGGCCCCTATATTAGCCCTACCGGTATTAGGGTTCTAAACCTATAGCCTCCTTAGGAATTGTTTTTTTTTACTAGGCTTCCAATGGGGGTATAGAAACCTAGATCCTAAACCGCTTGATTCCTGGCTCTTCAGACTTCAGACTTTAGGGTTTCGTGTGTCGGGCCTGGGGTTGAGGGCTGCGGGCGTTTAGGATCAGGCGTCACAGTTTGAAACATTTAGCATTGGCATCTGGGTTTTAGGGTTCAGGGATGTTCAGGGTCTAGCTGAAGGCTGGATCCAGACTTAAGACATGAGGTTCAGGAATTCAAAGTCGACAACTGTATGTTTTTGGGGTGGTGAGCTGCTTCGTCCTGTTGATGGGTGTTTTCCCACTTAGCCTCGAGTTCCTGCATCTTAAACCTGCAAACCTACTCACCTCCCTGCCTACCTACATCCCTGCATGCCTGCCTACCTATCTGCCTATCTACCTCCAGCTACCTAGCTGCCTATACTTATACCCTGCATAGGTATGCTGCCTGCTTTCCGGGTTTGCCCTGTCTTGCCTTGCCTTCCCTGCCATGCCCTGCCGTGCCATGCCCCGGCCTGGCCCGGTCTAGCCTGATTTTGCCTTACCTCTCCTCCTACCAACCTGCTACATGTCTACCCCCAAACTATCTACACGGACAGAAATCAAAAAAAGATACATATGTGAAGCCAACGAGGACATCAGGTTGGAGGCCGTGGCTGTTTCGGTTTGTAGCCTAGCTTGGGGTCTCCAACAAGCCTGCAGTCACTTGAATCTGCTCACTCCGAAGCATCCCAACGACCATTTTCTGTGGCCAGGGCATCTTATCTGAGCCGAAGGATTTACAATCGTTGCAGGATGAGGCAGGCTGCTAATATCATGCATGTGCCGCTGGTCAGACCATGTTCGCAGCAAAAGCAACAACAATCACCTCCAGCAGCACCTGCAACCATCCCAGTGCAGGGTGAAAGCCTTGTGGTTCAGGCGTGAGCAGGTTGTGGGCCTTCAGCTTTTCGCCATATTTGTTTGCTTTTTGTTTGGTGTTGCCAATAACAATGCTGATAATAATCATAGTAATAGCAGCAATAGTAACACCGCGTTTCAGATCAGGGTTTGGGTCTTCGGGACTTGGAGACGGAAGAAGCCACGGCACTCTTTGGTGGAGCTCAGACACACTGGCATGGCTCCTCCATGAAGATCAAAGCCCCACCCGCAAGCATTATCTGTTATCCTCGATCTTCATGCACCATGGCTGCTGAGGCTAAGGTACGACAGCAGAACTAGTAACTAGTTCTAAGTTGCGACAACTATGTACTCTCTGAATCTAAGGCCGGATCCCAAAAGAAGCATGAGCTCTAAATTCCCCCTAAATCCTTGAACCCCGAATTTCCGATACCGCAGAATTGCAGCCCAAACTCCTGAAGTCTTTCTCAGCTCCCAAACCCCCTAAACCCCGAAGTAAACCCTGAACACCGTGAACACCTGCAAAAGTCCTTCACAAAGCAATGCAAAACCCTATAATACCTAAATACAGGAAACTCTTTACCAAAAACACCGATAAAACCAACCAAAAACCGACGATGAGAGGCAGACGCCTTCCTTGCCGAAGCGGCGAAGCCGCTGCCGGCGCCCCTTCGCCTCACCGAGGACTCTGTGCTGACACAATTTAGGGCATTTAGGGTCTTGGGGGTTTAGGGTGTAGGGTTCAAGGTTTCGTGCATGCTTGGGGCTTCGGGTTTAGGGTAAATATTTGTGGTTTCGGATTTGTGGGTTAGAGATTGTAGGGTTTCGTTACGGGATTCTGGCAGGGTACTTTCAGGGTTACTATAAGGTTCAGGGGTTCGAAGTTACAGAGTCTTATGTTTGTTTTCTCGGGTTTAGAGTCTATTAAGGTGGTCTAGTGTTTGTGGGCTTAGTATGGTTTAGTTGTTACGGGTTCAGGATGTGAGGGGTGTCGGGCGTACGGGTTTGGTTCCCGAGTTCCGAATTACGTTTTCTCTATAGGTCACCTGCGGGTAACACTATATGGGTAGTTCTCTAAACTAAGGTCCCTGTTTAGATCCCGAATGTAGTACGGCATCCTTATCAAAAAAGGACACTAAAAGGGAACCAGAACTATCCATATGTCTCTTGTATCTTATTATGCTTCCATATACAAATAGGTCCCAAAAACCATATTGGGGATGGTCTTTGGGACCTAATGCCATAATGGTAGTATATACGGACCCTCTGGGGGTGTAAGGGCTTTGTAGCACGCGTGTTTAATTATGTTTTCCAGCGTTTAGTTGAGGCGTGTATGGGACTTTTTGTGAGGTTTTTATAAGGTTTCATTCTGAGGTCTATACGGTTGTATCATTCTGCAGGGTGTTATGCGGCCTGTATTCGCTTAAACCCAAAACCCTAAACCCTAAACCTTACCCCACGTTAAAGTCGTTCAGCGGAAGGCCGATAGAGCCCCGCTCAGTGCGGAAGCGCCGAACTCTGGCAGTGGCCCGGCTGCGATTTCGGGGTTCCTGTAAGGGCTGCTATAAGGCAGATACCCAGGGCCTCCGAAACCCAAATGGCTTAGATTCTATTCGGATCCCTAATATGATTTAAGGTATATTCCTTAATTAATGGGTTTTGGAGGCGCTGGGTGCTATAAGAGTTACTACAGGGGTTGTAGCCCTGATGGGCTCGTTCTGGGTGTCGGGGGTCGGGGATCCCAGGCCACGAAGTTCAATTTGTATCGGCGGAACTGCTTCGAGAAGATGTTCGGGGTTGGGTTGTTACTGCTTCTCGAAGGATGACATACTCCACATATACATGTATGTATACAACTCTCTCTCTATATATATGTATATATATACATAGATTATGGCTCGGGTGTCACTGTGGGTTTAAGTAAGAAGACACGAAGCCCTAAAGCCTCGTTCCGGCTCCCGGCCTGGCGGCCAGGCTTGAGGCTTTGAAGGGTTTTTTTTGCAGGCACAAGCCCTAGGCCGTTGCAACAGGCGGGAGCATCAAGTCTTGGTTATGGGCATCATAAGAATAGAACTGATAATGGCAGTTGCAACGGCCATATCTACATGTATGAATGAATGCATGTATGCATGTATGCATGTATGCATGTATGCATGTATGCATATATGCATGTATGTATGTACGTATGTAGGTATGTATGTGTGTATGTATGTATGTATGTATGTACGTAGGTATGTCTGTATGTATGTATGTATGTATTGTTATGTTATGTTGTGCTACGTTATGCGATGTTGCGCCATGTTATGCTATGGTATGCTATATCATGTTATGTTAGGTATGTGCGCACGCACGAACGTACGTGTGTACGCAGGTATGTATGTACGTATGTAGGTACGTATATGCATATGTATGTGTATGTGTATTTGCATGTATATGTATATGTATATGTATATGTTTATGTATATGTATATGTATATGTATATGTATGCATACAGGTATAGATGTGTATATATCTGTATGCATATGTAAGAATATAGTTCGTCTACAAGACCATCTTTATCCATCTTGTACACCGCGAAGCCCGCACCTGCTAGCCAGTCAGCTAGGAACACGGAATCATCAAGTCCTTTACTCTCCAACCTAATTGCTAGATTTTTGGCCAGAATTTCTGGAGGGGGTTTGGGGCCCCGGGTTTTGCTTAGGTTGAGGCTTTCCGAGCGAGGGTTTTGCAGTACTACAGCCTAGAACCAAGAGCACATGCCGAAAATGCATTCAAGCTCCGAATCTTTCAGCCACGACGCCCACCGTCCTAACAACGACCCTGTCTTAGAACCCCATCAACCCGAAGCCCCTTATCCCTCAAAAGCCCTTGCAGTAGAACTCAGAAGCCAGGTCCAAAACAAGTAGGCAACGCCCAACCTGAACCTCTCAGTCCAGAAATCCCCAGAACCCTAAGCCGTTAGTCACTGTAGGGCTCTAATCGCGAAAACCCTTCAGCAGAAAGCAAAGACACACCAAAACCAGAAAGCCCACTTCTACATCCCCAAGCCCTATAGCATAAACTCTAGTCTCCAGGTCCGGAGGCCTACATGGTAAACCCGCAGCGGTACCCTATATACTCTATATAGTGGGGTTTGGGGTTTAGGTTTTAGGGTATACTCTATATAGTGGGTTGTTTCTCAGACCCCAGACCTTGCAAGGCAAGAGGTTGCCACCCAAAATCCAAGCATGTCACAGGCTTCGCTCCACGCGGGCGGCGTGCAGCGCCAGGCGCAGGGGGGCGGGTGGGAAGAGCCCCACAGAAGCAGATAAACACGTTTTTCCGCAATGAAGGTTGAGGGTTGGGGATTCGGACTAAAATGGGTTCTAGGGCTCGGCAACGACTGTGGGATTTGTCGAAGAGTTTAGGATTTTAAAACTTTCAGCTTTACATTAGTCCAGCGTTTGGGTTTCATGAGGGTTGGCTAGGCGCAGTCCTTGGAAAGCAGGCGGAGTTCCATGGTAGTTTCGAGAGGCGTGCAGGATTGAGGACTTAGCGGCTTAGGATTGAGTTAGGACTCTTTGAACTTGTTTGGCGAGTGTGGGATTTGCGGGTGTTGGGCTTCAGGGTTTAGGCATGACTTTGTAGATTATTTGGGTACCACGTGCTGGCTTGGGACTGGCAAAAAGTGGGAGTTTCCGAAAATTTGGGGTACCTTATTTTGGGGTCCTTACAATAAGGATCCTACTATTTAGAGTACTATATTAGGGTCCCTATTTTCGGAAACTCCCAAGTGTCTTCAATTTGGAGAGGGGGTGTTGTCAATTCTACCACGTCGGCTGCTGTCCCATGGGACCGAATCTTGCAAGCCGAATTCTCTCTCGAAATTTCTGCAATGACATAGAAGCCTAACTAAATGATTACCTATATTATTCCTTAGGGTTCCTTGTTATAACTATACTATAAAGGAGCCCAGAACCCTATTCTAATTATTAAGGCCTCTATATTCGTCTCTCGCAGGGTGCTGGAATCTGAAGGGTTTCCGAGCCTATGAATCTCTTCCTGGCTTTTCTGCTCAGCAGGTGCTGGCAAAGCTTCAGCAGACGGCGCGGCAAACTCAAGGCACGCCAGTACTGGTGCACTGCTGCTGTTACGATTTCCATGATGCTTGCTAGGACGATTCCAAATAGTGCTACCTGCTACCCTGAGCTTCAGACTCTGACACCCCGACACTCAGTTGTGGTATTTCGTTTACTTGTTAGGATGAATAAAGACTAGTTCGTTACGCTTTGCGAGCATGCAAGCCATGCATGCATTCTGTTTGGCAGCTGGCGTATTTCTTGTGTTTTCCCCCTCACGCCCAAACCCGATTCCGGCAGCCACAAAGAATTCTGATATGGAGCAGGTGCCTGGGCTAACTTACCCGAAACAGTACCAGCGCTGACCGAAACACTCCGCTTGATCTATCCATCCATCCATCCTTCCGGCATTACATCCATCCATCCGTCCGTCCGTCCATCTATCCATCTCGCTGTCTCTCTGTCTCCGTGTCTCTCTGTCTGTCTGTCTGTCTGTCTGTCTGTGTGACTGACGGTCTGCTTACCTATCCATCCATCTACCTATCATCTGTCTATCTGTCCATCCGTCGATCTTATCGTCTATCTATTTTTCTATGCACCTATCTATCTGTCCATCTTTCTATCGAGCGATGTATCTACCTACCCGTCCTACCCATCTATCTACCCGCCACCGTGGTTACACGTCCAACCGCAAACCCAAAGGCCGTGCCCTTTCCCAAAGCCACTTTGGCTGGAGAACCTTTAAGAATCTTCACCGAGTGCGTGCCATTTCGTTGTCTTATCGCCATGATACGGCCAGTTCTGCAAGTCCTGCTTGTGGTATCGGTGGTCGCCGATTTAGAGACACAGATTGACAATTTCCAGAAGGGCAAAGAGGATGGAAGCAATCCCTCTGAGACGGAGTGTGGCCCATCATTCTGCTTTGATACCCAGACAGCAAACTGTTTTCAGAAGCTACCAGCGAAGGTATGCATGAGGGCCATATACATGTGTGTCAACTACATGTTCAGTGACACGAAGCCGCAAGAGTTCTGCGACAAGGAAAGGAAGAACGGTAACTCCGAAGCAATCGCTGCCCTGGCCACTTCGGAATCCCGGCCCGAGAAGATGCAGCACGTGCCGCTGCCGGAAGCCATATGGCTGATGTCGCTCATCGTTTTCGGGTTCTTCATCGTCCTCAAGCATTTCCGGGCTCAGCCGAAGGCTGAGATCACAGGAATAAAGATGCCATTGCTGTGTGACGCAGTGTAATATGCACTTGCGGCTTGCACTGAGCCCTTGTGTCGTGCTGACACATAAGCCTGCTAGCTAAAGAATGGTTCATGCCAGCCCTTATCACCAGACACCTTCTTCCACGAGTTGGCTCATCAGCCTAGTGGTGCATGCTATTCCTGATCAAGCAACAAAGCAGGCAACAATTCAACGGGTTCGTGTGCTTGCACGGCAGCGCCTCCCGTCTTTAAAGGTGAGGCATCTTGGCCAGAGACTGCTTGTGCTGGGATGATGCCGGTCCAGCTTGTGCATCCAGCATGTTGCGCCCGAGGGTCTGGACTCGTTTTTTTCACGAATTCGGCTTTGCTTTGCCAAATTGCCAGGCAACACAACAGTGTTGCATAATATGGGGGCCTAAATAATTACCTATACTATTGGGGGTCCCATAATGTAACTATAGTGTAATCTACCCCCAAAGCCCTATTCTAATCATAAAGGCCCCTCTAGTAAACGGCAGCCGGACAAGATCCACCTGCTGATCGCCTGAAAATGGTCTAGCAGCTGGCTGATACTGATGTGTCGGGAATCTGAGCAACTCCGTCTTACCTCTCGTGGCGTGTTTATTCTGGTAGCTTTGGAGGAGTTTAGGGTTGATTCGTTTGTTTTGTGAGCGTCTTGTGCTTTTTCCCAAGTTGAGATTGGCATACCCTCTCTGTGCTATGCGTGTTACGTTTGCCCGCTGGTTGTTATAGTTTTTGTATTCGCGGGTGTATGTGTGCACTACTAGTTCCAACATCTGTTGTTTGCCGCACAACCCTGGTGAATATCCTTATTCTTTCCATGGCAATCAAAGCCTATACACCACAAGCAAAACCCTGAAATGCTCGACCGTAGACGCGAAACCCCGGAACCCCAAATAATTGTTAGATCCTAAACCATACTTATCCAAGGCTAAGCATTAAGCCACAAACCCAAGTACTACGAAAGTCCTGTACCAGAGCCTCGGATCTGCCAGAGAGCGGTTTAAGGTTTGGGGTTCAGGGTTTAGCTCTATGATCGAGCTCTGCTCAGGCGCATCCCTGCGCAAAAGCCCTTCTACTCGACGGAGCCATCGCTCTTGTTGAAGGCGGTTCAGGGTGCAGGGTTTCGGGCTTGCGGTTTTAGGAATTATACATCCATGTGTATAATACTTACCAATATATGTAGATGTACCTGTATATATATATATATCTACAATTTATATATCTGTATCTCCCTCCCTCAGTAAAATGTTTTTGTTGTGTGCAGCGTGTAGGGTTTCGGCTTTTAAGGCTTTTTGGGCTTGCTGCAGGCGGCATTCGTAGAGTCTACCCGAGTTTAGAGGGGGGAAGGAAGTATTTACATGAAGCACAATCTTCCATCCATCATGTATGTATGTATGTCTGTCTGTATGTATGTACCTGCAACTCTGTCTCTCTCACACCCTCGCCGGCACTCACCGACTCACTCACTCACTCACTCACTCACTCACTCTCTCTCCCTCCCTCCCTCTCTCCCTCTCTCTCTCTCGCTCTCTCTCTCTCTCTCTCTGTCTCTCTCTCTGTCTCTCTCTCTGTCTCTCTCTCTGTCTCTCTCTCTGTCTCTCTCTCTGTCTCTCTGTCTCTCTGTCTCTCTGTCTCTCTGTCTCTCTCTCTGTCTCTCTCTCTGTCTCTCTCTCTGTCTCTCTCTCTGTCTCTCTCTCTGTCTCTCTGTCTCTCTGTCTCTCTGTCTCTCTGTCTCTCTGTCTCTCTCTCTCTCTCTGTCTCTCTCTCTCTCTCTGTCTCTCTCTCTCTCTCTCTGTCCGTGCCTCACTCTGGTTCGATGCATACACTTGCAAAATCTCGCAAACAACCCACACACAAACAAACAAACAAACATACATACATACATACGTACATACATAACAAAAGAAAACATAGCAAAACATCACAAAAATACATACATAAGTACATACATACATACATCCAGACCGGCAGGCAAACAGACAGACGGACAGACAGACATGCGTTTCAACAATGCTACATCTTGAAATACACACTTCTTATGCCGGGTTACGTCAGCATCATGCCATTGTCGACAACCTGTTGGTTGCGTATCCAAATTCAGCCTTGCACCCACGGCCGAAGACGTCCTCCACCGTAGAGACTGCAAATGGATCAAGTTTCAATGCTGAACTAAGCCAAACTTAGCGAACATGCTCGATGAGCCATCTTCCCTAATTGGCATTTATTAACCTTTGAAAACACCGAGCCACAAGCTTGCGGAGGTGGCGAAAGCACCACTTCCTAACTTGGACCAGCTGGTGGCTTCGTCTCGTTTGCAAGGCTTGAGGTCAGCGTGTTTGGGCATCCCCCACCCCCACGAGGTCGAAAAACTGAGAAGGGGGCCGGAAGCCTTAGTATCTTTTTCTAGATACTCTCATCCTGGCCTGGTTCTTGGGCTGTGGCATGGGCTGTGTCCCGACATAGAAATATTGGTTCAACCTGTGCACGTGTAACTGTATAACCGCAATTCGAGGTGTCGTTGCATTCAGTGGCAGCTGCTGTCGGAGTTGTGTTTGTACCAGGGCCAATTCGCAGGTGTTGCCATGGACACGTGTAGAATCATCGAGTGTTAAGAAATAGCGGTTTGGGCAAATTGCATGACATGGAACTGACGCTAAGTATGCGACACCAGGTTCCTAAGGCCTCAATCCCAAAGCTCAACCCTCCGAAGCAAAGACCCTGGCCCGAAACCAAGCCCCGAACCCTCCAAAAGTCCTGACAAACACTCAAAACACAGAAGCCACAGAAACACCTCGAACACCCTTAAGCTACCCTAAACCACAGACCATAAGGTGGCTTGCCTTGTTCCCGGAGCCGAGATTACAACCGAGGCAACTGAATTCTGCAGGGATCTTCTGTTTCGGTGTCGGGAAGCCTGAATCCCCGAAAACCCTAAAGCGATGTCGGGAGAGAGTGTTCGCAGTGCTGAGATTGATGAGATTGAGGGTGATGTGGATGGTGGTTCCTCGTGAGGAGCGCATTGGATGCCTTTTGCACTGGGTCAGAGGCCTAGAGCAAGGCAGTCCCCAAATGTGGCTATCCCGAGCCGAAAACTGTAGTACCAAATTTTTATCCTAACCCCTGAACGCAAAAAATTCTGAAACAGGACCCTGCAAGACCCGAAGCCTTGAAGCAGAACCCTGAACCCGAATGGCGAAACCGTGCAACCTGCAGGGGTGTGGGACCAAGAGTGTCACAAAAGCATAGCATAGACTTGTAGTGAGTCTGCTGCGAATCTAGAACAAGGCTTTCAAACACATAAGCCCAAAGCCTTGAACTAAACAACCCCAGACCTGGGGCAGAACCTAAGTCTAAGACGAGAACCCAAACACCTTAGCGCTGTCTGTCAGTGCATTTCAGCTGCAGGGTCTGCTGCTTCAGCTGGCCGACGACGACTTGGTCAGGGGGCTCAGGGTCTAGGGTTGCGGCCTCGGGGGCTTTGGGTTGAGGTTTTGGGTCTTGAGGTCTTAGGGCTTAGGGTCTGGGGCTTGGGGCTTAGGGCTAATAAGAGTTTATGGTTGGATTTTTTTGCGTTCTACAGCAGGGCTTCGGGTGAAGTTTGGGTCTGGTTATGTCTGGTTTGGCGGTTGACAGTCCAAGGCCGGTTCAGGGTTTCGGGCTCTAAGGTAGGTGTGTGTGTGTGTGTTTGGCTTTGGGCTTCAGGTAATTAGGGTTTAGGGTTCAGGGTTTAGGGTGTAAGTAGTGCTTCTCTCATACCGGTGACGTTGCGGAAAGGAGGTAAGGGGCAGGCAGGGATTCAGCGATCAGGGTTAAGCACTAATAAGCCATTTCTGCAGAACCTCACTCTCGACCTGGCAGGACCTTGCGCAAGGTACCCTCAATGTTAAGAACCCCTGGTCCAGCCCTGATCGAAACCGTACAAAACCCTATTAATAACTTTATCAAGCACTGTCGAGCATCGACTGGGCAATAGTGATACTGATCCTTAATATAGAAGCCTGAACACGCAGCACTATTTCTCCTTGCAGCTCCGTATTGTAAGTATACCATAGTGCCATAGTATAACCCCAAACCCTTGTTCCAAGCATGCAGGTAACACGCCACAGCCGGCGAGCCCATCCTGTGGTCGTTCGATGTTTTTTGAATAAGGGTTGCTGTAGCTGTGGGATGTAGGATGAAGGATTCAGGGTTTGGGGGGCTTGAAGTTTAGGACTCTCAGAGGTTGGAGTTTTCAATTTAAGGATCGGGTCACCAGAAGCTTCTTAATGCCGAGCCCGAAACTCCTCTGCCCTGCACCTGGGTTGGCATCCAAGGTCATCGTGGCTTATGCGCTGCAGCAGATTGAAGAGGTCGCTGCCAGAATTGGGTTGCTTACTGAGTTGCGTTCGGGCTGGCTTTAGGGTTTAGGGTTCGAGTTTGCGGAAAGTGCTGATTCATAAGGAGCTGGGAGTAGGGATTCAGGGTCTTGTATGTCTTTCGGATCGGATTGAAGGATTCTGTGCGAGTTCGGCCGTCAGGTTTCTGGGAGCGGTCGACATGCCAGTATCGTAGCGAAGCCGTAAAGGGCTGTAGGGTTTATGCACTGGAATCCTAATTATTTGAGGATTTTTTGTTTTTTTTTGTTTTTTGCTTTTTGCTTTCCTCTGCTTTTCTGCGTTCCTCGGCTTGTCGGCTTTTGTGCTTCCCTCCTTTTCTGCTTCTCTTGCTTCTCTGCTTTTCTGCTTTTCTGCTTTTCTGCTTCTTTGCTGCTGCTTCTGTGATCGTCTGCGTCGCTTTTCTCTTTTTGTTTCTAAGTTTTTGTTTGCAGCTTGCAGCTCTTCCCTTCTTTAGAGTATATTTTTGCTTTTGTTTTTTTTTTGATTTTTGCGTTTTTGCTTTCCTCTGCTTTTGCTTTCCTCTGCTTATCTGCTTCTATGCTTTTCTGCTTTTCCGCCTCTCTTGCTTCTCTGCTTTTCTTCTTGTCTGATTGTCTGCATCGCTTTTCTCTTTTTAAAGTTTTTGCTTACAGCTCTTCCCTGCTTTCGCATTGTTTTGCTTTTGTGTTTTTTGATTGTTGTGCTTTGCTTTCCTCCGCTTTTCTGCTTCTATGCTTTTCTGCTTTTCCGCTTATCTTGCTTCTCTGCTTTTCTGCTTCTCTGATTGTCTGCTTCGCTTTTCTCTTTTTTAAGTTTTTGCTTACAGCTCTTCCCTGCTTTCGCGTTGTTTTGCTTTTGTGTTTTTTGATTGTTGTGCTTTGCTTTCCTCCGCTTTTCTGCTTCTATGCTTTTCTGCTTTTCCGCTTCTCTTGCTTCTCTGCTTTTCTGCTTCTCTGATTGTCTGCTTCGCTGTTCTCTCTTTTTTTTTTTTTTATGTTTTTGCTTGCAGCTCTTCCCTGCTTTAGTATGTTTTTGCTTTTTTTGTTTTTTGATGTTGTGCTTTTGCTTTCCTCTGCTTTTGCTTTCCTCTGCTTTTCTGCTTCTCTGATTTTCTGCTTCTCTGCTTTTCCGCTTTTCCGCTTCTCTTGATTTTTTGCTTTTCTGCTTCTCTGATTGTCTGCTTCGCTATTCTCTTTTTAAGTTTTCGCTTGCTGCTCTTCCCTGCTTTGATTGCTTGTTGTTTTTCTCTTGTTGATTGCTTTCCTCTGNCCTTTTCTGAACTGCACACTTTGCTGCTTTCTCTCTCCCCCTTACCCCCCCCGCTTTTCTGAACTTCTGAACTGCAGACCCTGCTGCTTTCTTTAAGCTCTACTACAGTTAGGGTAGTAGCAAACGCAACAACAACAACGACAAAGCCAGTGACACAACAACAACAGCAGCAACAACAACAACGACGACAACGACAATAGTAACAATAACAACAGCAAGAACAAAAAGAATAGTAATAATGATAAGAAGAATACGAACGACAACGACAACAGCAACAACAACAACACCGGCTTAAGAATAACGAGAACAGCAACAACAACCACAACGATAACAATAGCAACAACAACAGCAACAGTAATAATAGCAATAGCAATAAAAATAACAAAAATAAATAAATATACAATAATACAACAATAATACATAATCATAAAAATAATAATAAGGCTAACAACAACCACAAGAAGAACAAGAAGAACAATAACAGCAACAACAACAGCAGCCACAACCACAACCAAGGTAACGTCGGTTTTTCTCAAGACAACAACAACAACCAAACGTAGGTTTTCGTGAGGAAACGTGGGAAATGGCACGAAATCCTTCCAAAATGTAAGGAAAATTGTCGTTTCCCTAGGAAAACCCAGGTAGCGTACGTTTTCCTTAAGGTAACGTACGTTTTCCTGAGGAAAATCTATATAGGGAGAATGGCACCAAATCCGTCAAAAATGTGAGGGAATTAGTGTTTCCCTAGGAAAAATCCACCCCCCTCCCTCCCTCCGTCCCTCCCGCCTGTCCCCTCAGACCAAGCAAACGCACAAAAANGCACCAAATCCGTCAAAAATGTGAGGGAATTAGTGTTTCCCTAGGAAAAATCCACCCCCCTCCCTCCCTCCGTCCCTCCCGCCTGTCCCCTCAGACCAAGCAAACGCACAAAAACAAAAAAATTCCCCCAAAAAAACAAAAAAATTCCTCAAATAATTTCGGACCCTTATGCACTGGGTGTGCGTGCAAAGCAGCGGAGACGTCTTTCACCAGCACGGCTCCGGACTAGGCTTCCGGATTGGAGATTCAGGCTTCAAGGTCAGGTCTTTGCATGTCGGGTTCAATACTCGTGAATTCCCTGCGAAATCTTTATGAAGAAGCCTTTAGAAAGCCTTTCTGTAGCACACATGCCTCTCAAAACTGCCGCACCCTCAAGAGTGTTCCGGGAATCCGGTGTGGAATGCGTTCATATACCGGAATTCCGAAGAGGTCTAAATACACGGCAATCATATCCCCTTATAGCCCTCCCTTTATGGATGGATGGATGGATGGATGGACGGATGGATGGATGGATGGATGAAATGGATGGATGGACGTGTGGATGTATGGATGTACGTATGGATGTATGGATGTATGTGTCTGTGCTCGAAAGAGTGAAAAGGGTGATGTATGTATGTATGCATGCATGCATGCATGCATGCATGTAGGTATGTCCCTAATTCAGGTAAGTGGGCTTCTGGGACTTCCCAAGAGTCCGAAGGCAGCCAGCAAGCGCCTCATCAAGGAGCTCGAGGTGAGGGATGAATTGCGATCCACGCCGGTCCCCCGGAAGGGACTCTTGCGTGAGATTAAGCTTGAGGGCCTAGGACAGGGCTTAGGGTGTTTGTGGTGTGGGGCTTAGGAGTTAGGTGTAGGGCTTAATTAGGAGTCAGGGCTTAGATGAGGGCAGAACTTGTAAGGGAAGGATTCAGAGTGAGGGCTTTGGGAAGTCAAGGTTCCTACAGGCTAGACTCTAAGCCCTACACCCTAAACCGGTTTAGGGTTTTGGCGTTCTGGTTCCGCGCTTTTGCTTCACACTCGGATTCCGGGCTTCGGGGCTTTACCAGCCCTTGTTTCCTCCTGGACACGGCACTTGAAGCTGAGGCTTAATCCCCACTACTACATGGGTAGCTCTCTAAATTAGGGTCCTGTTTTAGGTCCCAAAATAGTGCGGCGCCCTGCAAAAACAAGAACCCTAAACCCTAAACCCTAAACCCTAAATGTTGAAACTCAGTCAAAGGTGCATGCACCGGCGTGAGTATCTGCAGCTGCTCGAGGGGGCTCTGACGCAGGGACAGGCCTGATGCATGAAAGCGGGGGAGGCGAGCCAATGAGAGGTGATATAGGGCATTTGAATAGGGTTTTGGGGTATATTATAATATAGTTATAATATAGTTATAATAAGGAGTTTCCCGGAACTAGTATAGGTAATTATTAAAGCCCGTTTCTTCGCCACATCCTTGCTCTAAACTCGCTTTTCCTTGCGGCTGCTCCTGCCATCTGTGTGCCTCTGCCTCTTGGTCCTGTCGCTTCGTGTTTTCGTGTTTGAGGGTTTTGTGGTGTCAATACATGTATCGTCGATCAGGTTTTTGCTGTTTGTATATTCCTGTCATTCTCATCGAGTAGAGCATCTAATATTTGTGCAGACTGTCTGTTGCCTGTTCAGTTTGATCATGTCCGCGATCAGAACAGATGTGGGTTTCGTCATAACTGGCGGCACTCTCTCTGCTTACTAGTCGGATGTTTGAACGGTTGAGTCGCTTCTCTACCCCATTACTTATTACATACTCTTTTGGTTCCTTCTCTGATTCGAAAGTCTTTCTGTCCTTTCCGTTCTGCATTCTGACTTCTTAGCTCTGAATGCTTCCGTAAATTTTGCCCAGTTTGCTGGTCAGTTGTTCTTCTATGTTCGCTTACTTTAGTCTGCTCTTGACATTCGATTGATTGCTCTCAACTCTTTACTCTGTGCCGGTTGCTCTTTGGCTGGCCTGCCTTCATAAAGCTGGTCGCACATACGCGGCAAGGGGAGGCAGACATGGGGTTCTGGATGACTTGCCCAGAGTGCATCGCTCAGGGCTGGACCGCAAGAGCCGGCGCTGCCTTGAGGGGTTCAAGTGGTGCTCTTGAAGAGAAGGCGGCAGGAGGAAACGCAAAAACATCAAACAACCTGCAGTCCTACAAGAAGCAAATCGTTGGTGCGCCTGTAAGGGGGGGAGTCACGGGCCGCCGGCTGGGTGGCCGGAGGAAAAACCGTAGCTCCAAGAGGGCGCAGGTGAAATGCAACGGGCCGTGAAATACAGGCAGCAATTTATCACGCATGCAGAACGATTCAGAAACGACGTTCTATCACCCACCGCAGCTCCCGAGTCAATGCCATAATGCACCAAGGCGAAATGTGGGAGTCACCCGCCCAAACTTCTATGTAGAAGTTCCGCGAGTTGCGCGTGGCGACTCGCCCCGAGCATCAAGGCATGCAGGGCGCAAGTGTTCCGAGTGGCAGGTATTGCTCCCGTCACGCCAGGTACGCGATCATGACATGTCTGTGCCCTGCCCATGGTTCGGTCTGTGCGTCGAAGAACACCGGCCCGCCACTTGATTTTTAGGACCTTTGCTTCCTCTGTGCTTCTTTACGTTCTCTTGCAGTGCTTGCATGGTGTCTGCTTTTGTGCCTAGTGACTTCGACCTCAAATCTGGCTCTAAAGCTTTCGTAAACGATTTAGGGCTTAGGGTATTTACAACTCTAAGCCCTACACTTCTGAGCCTTTCAACACCGTTCCTTGAAGCCTCAGCCCCGCGGTCTGAGCCCCGAGCCCTGAGTCCTTAGGCCCTTCCACCCCGAAGCTGGCGACCTGATATCATCGATGTATAAATGAATGAATAAATTTTTACATATATATATATATATATATATATAAATACATACGTGTACACACAATAGTATATATATATATATGTATATATATATATATATATATATATANATATATGAGATATACGTATGTATACACGTACAGCTTCGACAATCTTCCTGACGCAGACGACCGGCGCCGAAACCCGCGCTCGCACACTCAAAGAGTGCAGCAAAGTTGTACAAAGTGTGTCACAGCCGGGGCAGGCCAGGAAACCACAGTCCAGAGGTTTTACTACTGGAGCCTTCATGATTAAAACAGTTTTTGTGTTTTTAGGGGAGGGGGGAGGGTGTTGTAGTCTAGTTTTCGCAGGTAACCGCGCTGGAATACCTGCCTGTACTTTTTCCCACCTCTGTTATCCGCATTTCTTGTTTAGAGACAGGGAGGGATCCAGAAGTGCAGTGGTTTGGCTCGTAGATTTCGGCTTGGTTTGGGTTTGGGTCCCGGTGTCTAGGTTCGCAAGGCTGGAAGCAAAGCTCACCTAGGGTCCTTCTGGCTCTAGAACTCAGAATTGTGACAGCTATTCTGGTGATGCAACACCAAGCTCCAGAAAGTGCGTGTCCATTGCAACTTTAAGCCCCAAGCTGCAGCAATCAGCATGCAACTCCAGAGATTCCATCTGTTGGTTTTTCAGAGCGAGCCTCGAAGCTTTCGATTCTCAGAGATGCACATTTGCGCCCACAGCTTCGGTTGGTCGTCTGCAGGGCTTCAGGGTTTGGAGGCATCCCGATTTTTTTCTTTAACGGTTGTTGCTCTGCGGCAAGTACGTGTAAAACTTCCAATCCTAAGCCCTAAACCCTAAACCCAAAACCCTAAGCCCTAAGCCCTAAACCCCAAATCCTAAACCTAAATTTGAAAACCTCTGCCTGAGCCGCTTCGGCAAGTCGGCGAGTTCTCATGGCCACTCGGCCATTTGCTCCTGCTGACGGAAACAGAGGCTTGTGGTTGTCAACCTAGGGTTTAGGGTTGAGGGTTTAGGGTTCAAGACCCTCAGCCTAAACCCTGGACAGCACCAACATCCATGAAAAAATCCTAATAGTCTGAGACTCCACTTGTAAGCAAACCCTACAGAGGCCTCAGAAAACTGGTGCTATTCCTTAGATCTTATCGTATAATCTACCCCCACCCCCCAAAACCGAACTGTGCCTCTTCTGGGCCCCTGGGCCCCTATATCACCCTAAACCCTAAGCCCTCAGCGAACTTCAGAGTTTCAGCTCCCGGCTCGAACGGCCTTAAGCCAAAAGCCGTAAGCGTTAAGCCTTATACCTCACACCCCTACAATAAGCCCCAAGCCTAACACGCTAGCCATAAACCCAACTTGAAACTTCAAAACCGTGACAGACTCCGAGAACTGGAACCTGCAATCACACATGGTGCAGGAGGCCTCCATAGGTTGCAGCACGCTGCCATTCTGACCCATCTACATCCTTCAAGTCAGTTCGGTCCCTCTTATGTTTCCGAAGCAAACTCAAGTTCTGGTTAGTTTCCCGAACATGCCCTCGGAAATGTAAGCGCCGAATCCCCAGCAGCAGCCTTGCTTTGCGAAGCCATGCTCCGGGGCACCCTCGGCCCTCGATGCGGCCTTGCCATGCGCGCAACCCGCAGGTTCGGGACCCAACGAGGACCCGAGGCGCCACCGGGAAAACCAATAATAATGGTACCAATCATTTGCAGAGTTTTATGGAGAATTGCGGATATCAGCAATGATGAGCATAGCCATGAGAGATAGAACTACTAATGTATGCGTAGTAGTTTGAAACCGGTGGTGTTATTAACGTCTCATGAGTCATGTTATATCTATCGCTTTGGATTGATACTTGTAACTATACATGTGTTTACATATACCCACAATATACGCATGTATGCATATACGTATGTGAGAATGTATGAATTGAAACGTAGTGTAGTGTAATGTAGTGCAATGTAGTGCAATGTAGCGAAGTGTGATAGTGAGATATAATGTAGTGCATTGTCATGTAATCTAATGCAAAGTAAAGCAATGTAATGTAGTGCAACCAACATGCAATGTAGCCTGTAATACAACATGTCATGTAAAATGCAATGTAACATGTAACACAAGATGTAATCTGAAATGTAATGCAACATGTAATGTACAATGTAGTGTTTGTTGCCAACTACGGTATAGTGTATAATGTAACGTATAGTGTAATGCGTACTGTAATCTACAATGTTATGTAGAATGTAATGTTCCATGTAATGTATAATGTCAAATAAACTAACGTGTAGTGTTAGGTGTGGTGTAGTGTGTCAAAAATATGCAATGTAATGTACAATGCATCTTGTAGTGTATGTAACGCCGTTTACTGCTATGTAATGTCATGTAGTGTCATGCAATGTCATGTCATGTCATGTCGTGTAGTGTAACATTGTGTGAAGCCATGCAATGTTATTTAATGGTATGTGCTGCGTGTGTCTGTGTAGTTGGATGTGGTGTTGAGAGTTTAAATCCGAGCTGTTTGGGGTTGTGGGATTGGGGCTTGAGGTCCGCACGGTTTTTGGTCGTATTGCCTGGGTTGTATCAGTTCGAGGGTTTGGTGTTTGGGGTGCATGTAAGCTTCGTGCATGGATGACAGCATCGGCACCCGTAAACCTTTCAAAGCCTTGGTCCAATCCCCTTGGAAAACGAACCCTGTGAAACCCTGAACTTCATCCCGTAACCCTCAACCCCAAACACCACAAGCCAAGCCCCAACCCCCTCCCCTCCGCCCTCTAAATTCTAAACATTTCACCCTAGGAGACCCCCGGGGCAAGCTCGAAGTGGCTTCGCCGGAAAGTCAGGCGAGCGAAGCTGGCTCTGTCGGAACTCCAGGACAGGGCAAGCTTAGGGGGTAGTGGTGTGCGGCGTAAAGATTGAGGGACTAAGGCTTTGCGGAATGAGGGGGTTTTTGGCTTAGGGATGCAAGTTGAAGAATCCATACAGATTCAAGGTTGGAGGCTCCAGGGCCCAGAGTTTCGGATCTTTCAGTTTGGGTTGGGTGTCATGCGCTACTGTATGTAGGGTTGTACAGGCAGCACATATGTTCGAGTTTCGGGCAATCGATGGTGGTCTGTGTTCGTGGAGGTGTTATTTTGGTTGGTGGCAGAGGGACAGGTGTGCGGCGTGCCGGTTCTGTCTGGGGATGTCGGCAGCGCTCGTGGTCTTTATTCAGGCTGAGGACGATTGTTGAGCGTCTTGTGTTGTTATGTAGGGTCTTCAAGATCTTGCCGAGGTTTCAGCAGAATGAACAAGTATCGAGTCTATACAGTCGAAACGTGCAAGTGTGGGTCATGAGCTGACCGCTCCACGCAGCTACACTGTGGCGGTATCGTCCTGTCCCTACAGGCCCCAAACTCTGAACCGGCTGCACGAGAGTGAATCTGCAGAGCAGCTTGCGGTGGGAAAGCGAGAACAGCGCCCCGTTGCTCCAAATTTCTCTGCCTCACCCCAGACCCTACACTCTACGCCTCGCGGGCTCAGAGCTTGAGGGTCATACCTTGAGTCCTTGGCCAAGGGCCGTAGACGACGAATGCATTTGCCTACTAGGAGTTTTAAACCAATATAGCTTGCACTTTCGGTAAGACTCTAGTGAGTCTCTCGTGATGGCTACGAAAGCAATTTCGCTACTGGTTCTATCACAATAGCAGTGCCCACTTTGGCATGATTGCTGCCAGTGTTCTGTGCCACGATGCATCATGGATGTGATTTGGACGGTCCAGCTGATTATGATGACGGTGATTTTGATATTGATGTTAAAAATGATCTTATTCGGGCCAATGCAGTCTCATCCTTTCGTTCCACACCATCATGAGTGCTATTGTTGGGACCATAAACAGCTCTCATTCCAGCAGGTCATCATCACGGGCTTTGGACCCATGCGTCGCATTTACAGCAGGGTATTGGTACTGCTCTAAGTGTTTGTTCTGCTGGATCCATGGGTATGGTTTGCATCATTCGTGCATTTATCACCAATGCTCGTCAGCGCGGTTGGCAGCGTGAACTTTGTTAGTGTGAGTATTCTGTGCTTGCAGCATTCGGAACAAGCCGCAATCTTGATGTTTTTTCAGCTGTACGTTGAAACCTTTAAGCCCGAACCCGTATAGCCCTGAGTCCCGAAACCCCAAACCTCAAAACCGCAACTCTTAAATTACTAAATCCCTCTTCAGCCAGGAGTCGGCCAAAGACCGTTACCTGCACTTCTCGGCGACCGGGAGGCAGCGCTTCAGAGCATCTGGGCTCGCTTTGGTTCAGGTTTGGGATTTGGGGTTTGGGGTTTAGTTTCTTTTTTTGAATTGGGTTTGCGGGTCAGGATGTTAGGCTTCAGTAACTTTCCAGCTCAAGGGCTTCCAGTTTTTTTTGGTTCAGGGCTTAAAGTTCAGGGTTATTGGCGCAGGCATGTAGAGGACATGGCTGAGTGTCGTGCTGTCTTGGTATGATGATGATGATCATCATCGTCGTCAACGTAGCAGTCAGCATCGTCATCACCACCGAGTCATCACCATCATCAACTTCTCCTTCTTCATCATCATCGTCGGCATCACTTTCATCAGCAACATCGCGATCGCCATCACCGTTAGGACCAGCACCATCCTCCTCCGCCTCCTCATCATCAATGTTGTCCTCCTCTGCCTTTGATTATCTAAATCTGTGCATCTTCGACGTGCCATGCTTGCAGCGCACCTGGTTGAAGCATTGACAAGCATCACGGCAGCGATAGCAGAAGTCACTTGGGTGTTTGATGCCGGGGATCTTAGTTTCGCTGTGCGATATGCTAGGATGCGATTCGCCGGGAGTTCGCTGTACGAGTTTCAGTGCATTTTCTGCATGTTGTGTCTTCAGGCTCGCCCTGTACTTGAGCCCAGAAGCCAGCACCCGCCCCCTAAGGCTCTGCAAGCACTGAGCGCGCTACCGACATCAGACCTGCTGGACGGTCAGGGTGTGGTGATGGGCTTGGGTCCAGGTTAAGCCTTCGGGCGGAAGTCTGAGGGGGTTCTGCAGCGCTCGGGATACCTTGGAGTGAGGCTAAGGAGCTCGAGGTTGCGTTACATTCCTCCCGCCGGTCTTTTGCAAGACTTGGTCTTGTGGGCTCAACGCCACCGGGATCGAGCATTTGGCCGTTAGGGGCTTCTGTCCGGACGCCATCTCGGGGACCTGCTGATGTATGCACCCAGACTGTATAGAAAACTTGAAAACACCTGCACGCGCAGAACACCGACTGCAGTGCGACCTTGTTAACTTTGTGCAACCTCGTCCAAGCTTCTCATAGGGGAAAAGACATTCCTAATGCCCTCAGCTTTCTGTTGGCACATGTCTAGGATCACCTGTGGGACACCTGGACTCAAGCCAACAGAAAGTTCGACGATCGCTTCAACGCCTGGTTTGACAGGACAAATTTCACGGGTCGTCACGACTGCATGCTCGCTTCTTATGTATCTGAGAATGCCCTGCGGACAGAGATCGTGCTAGCCCAACATTTGTCGTGCGCTAGAATGTACTTCACCGCAAATCCGTCCAGATTGAACCCCTCAACAGCCGTCATAAAGCCGCAAGCGATCGAGAATCAGGACAAACGATGCCCTGAACTCAACAGCTGCGTGATACAATTCGATGTTGCAAGCATGTGTGTATGAGTTTAGATACCTGCAGTGTGAATAATTGGTCAGAACCGAGGCCAGCCGCACTTGCAACTAACTCCCAAGAACAGCACTGCATCCTACACCGAAGCAATAGGGGAGTCTCTCAAGCCATGCTACTTCGTTGCAATGTCTGTAGAAATTTAATCAGCAGTACAGTGAGAGATTGCCCAAGTAACCAGTTGTGCTTCTATGTTGCCCAGGAGCGTTGCCGCTGCAGCCCAGTCGACACGGTCAGTGCGGGATGGCAATGCCCAGGACCGATGATTGGAAGACTTTGCTCGCAGGCCCGTGAACTGATTTGAGGTTTGGGGTATAGGGTTTAAGGAGTTGAGGTTTGGGGCGGTTTGCAGATAGCCTGGCGCTGGCTTCGGCGAGGTGGAATCTCCTCGCTTCGGGTCTCTAAACCCTGAAAACCCTAGATCAAGCTGCGATGCCCACACTATGTCGTCACGCCTCAAACTTTATCCCTGCGCATCGCAATGCCTCCAAAGGGCCGGGCACTACCCCCGAATTCTATACCGCATTGTAACTCTTAGACGCATTAAGCCGTAAACCCTGAACCCCAAGCCCTAGAAACCCTCAAGCCCTAAAGCCCTAATGCCCTGAAGCCCTGAAGTTTAAACCCGAAGCCCTAAAGCCCTGAAGTTTAAACCCTAAACCCTAAAGCCCAGAAGCCTAAAGCCTTGATTTCGTCTCAGGAGCTTTGGCAGCAGAGCCGCCTCAGGTTGCAGCTTCTGCGCTGGAAGCAGGCCATGGGGCTGCAGGCTTCTTCTGCCGACGGAAGCTCGGACTTATCACACACACACACATATGTATATATATATATACTACAATATAATATAATATATACTATAGTATATACTATATTATATACTATAACAAAATATAATATACTACACTTTAATATAATAAAATATAACATAATTTAATATATTATAGTGTATAATATAATCTTATATTGTAGAATACAGTACAAGACAGTATAGTACAATACAGTAAAATATGTTATCATGTATTTTCAGAGGTTTAGTATAAGTTAATATGATATGAAATGATGTGATATGATAAAATACAACATAACATATGCATATATACATTTACATACATATATACATACATGTACATATATATATATATGACGAGATAGCGATTTGGGTTTAGGATTCAGAGCTTCGGGCTCAGGGTCGTGAACTTTGACTTGTTCGTTTGTGTGTTGGCTGGGCGGATCGGTGGGTGGGTGGGGGTGTAGCCCAGTAGATCCACCTCAGACTGCCGGCGCACCTTTGAGCATTTTCGGTACGGTTGTCCTCAGCTGATGATGACGCATGGAAATAGGATCGCAAAGAGTGCAGTAATCTAACACTCCGTCAGCCCTTAAAAGCATTGCTGAACCTGCGTTAACCCCTGACCCTGGACCCACTAGACCCTACATGTCTTGTATTCCGCACCTCCAAGCGAAGGCAATGACCCCGGAAAGGAAGCTGCACCGACGAAGCCTGCAAGGCCCTCGCTTGCAAAGGTTTCTGATCAGGGTGTAGAGCTGCAGACAGAAGGGCCAAATAATAAAGCCTGAAACTTAAACCTGAACCTTAAAGAAAGAAACCTTAACCTGAA
Source organism: Symbiodinium sp. clade A Y106 (assembly GCA_003297005.1). Taxonomy (NCBI): domain Eukaryota; class Dinophyceae; order Suessiales; family Symbiodiniaceae; genus Symbiodinium; species Symbiodinium sp. clade A. The sequence goes on from BGNK01000062.1 coordinate 104,888, forward strand.
ACCCTAAACCCTTAACCTTAGCCCTAAGTCCAGCCGGCCCTGGTAGGCCCGTTGACACCGGCGTCCTGGTTTTACTGGGCGCCGGAGTTGGAAGCGCTGCCCAGGGCCGCTTCGCCCGGATAACGGCAATGCTTGTTGTTCTATGAATATGGGTGGCAGTAGTAGTAGTAGTAGTAGTAGTAGCAGTACTAGCTATAAGACTCACAACAATGGAAATTCTAAGAATGGTGTGAATTACAGTATGTTGATGACTACCGCAACTACGAACACTACACCGTTTGTAGGGGTGCGACTTTGTGGGGTTTAAGATGTACTGCTTCTAGTGCTAGGTGTCGTGGTAGTATCATTAGCATTCTTACTGCTGCTGTTCTTCTTGTGCTTCCCCTCACGAGCAGTGGTCTTGGTAGTTTGTGTTTCTTGCATGCCGTACGAGCATTTTCGCACTCTCAACCAGCCCTCTCGTTGCCCTTGTTACCGTTGCTTTCTAAAGTTGCTCTCAACCCTAAACGCCCTTCAGCCCCTAAACCCGGCCAAACCCCAAACCCTAAAAGCTCCAGAACCTTAAACCCTATAAATCCTAAATCTAAACCCTAAACCCCTAAACCCCTGAACCCCGAAACCCCTAAACTCTAAAAGCCCCAGAGCCCTAAGACCCTCCCAGGTTTCTTGGGCCCAGCGCTCTTCCTCTCTTCCTGGGCCACAGTCCGGGTGGCTCGGCGTCTCCGTGGCTGCAGCCTAGCAGGTGTGTCGTTTGCATCGTGGGCCTTCAGATTCTTGGGTTCAGGTTTGAGCATTTTTTGGGTGTCGGGTTTTAGAGTTTCAGGCTTTGGATGTAGGGTTTTTGGGGTTTAGGGTTGTAGGGTTCAGGGTCCTGGGGGTCGTGTGGTTGCGACCTGATTTCTCGGGTTTGGGTACCGCGGAATCGTCTCCCAGCAAGAATCAGAGTCGGTATGGCAATTTCATCATCATGGTTTTTAACAGAAGGGCTGGTATTGAGTGTCGTGCTAGCACTAGAATACACTGATGGCACGACTGTTCGTGGTGTAGGTCGATGGTGTACGGCGTTGAAGAAGCCGTGCCTGACATTTTGTGTGACAATGAACGTGAAGGATTTGTGAATCCGGGATGAGGCTTTGTATAGACTTCCCTGCCTCTTCAGCATTAATGGCTTTGTCATGCAAGTTTTCCACGCCCGGTCTAGAATCCGGAGGGCGCCGCAGCGGAGGGTGTGAGCGGATTCGGGTCTTGGGGTTTGGGTGCTTGTGGCTTCGGATTGTTGAGTGTAGCCTAGGACCCAAGAACCCAGGCTTCGTCGTCCAATGCATTGACGCCGAGGACGCCAATCGGCTTTTCAGGCACCGCAAGTTTGGGTGTCGGAGTATGATCGGGACCGGAATATTTTGTTTCAGTAGTTTCTACAAAGGCTTATGCCCCGGAACTCCAGCCTAATTTTCAAGCCCCCCAATAGTAACCATAGTATGGCTTACTGGCTTCGGAGTAGCGCCCGCAGTCCACAAGCGGTGTTGTCAAGCCCGGTGTTTCAGCTTTGTGGGACGAAAGGGGAAGGCGGATCCTTGAAGCTGCAAGAGGAATAAGCACTGTTTAGGGTGTAGGGGTTTAGGGTTTAGGGTTTAGGGTGTTGCATCCAGAATCCCGCCAAGGACGCAGTAAGAGTAATAAAGCAAGTCAGGTCGCCATCCGAACAAAATCCTACTCTCGATGTTAACGTCAGACCTTCGATGCAGGATTCAAGACTTCTTGCATCCTTTTCAGAAGCTGCAGTGTAAAGGGATACTAGGGCCTAGGGCCTAAATAATTACCTATACTGTTTTGGGGTCCTTGTTATAACTATGGTATAAGAATATGCCCCCCAAACCCTAGTCTAATTAATAAGGCCCCCATATTACGGATGTATGGCCTAGAGGCAAATCTGGAGGTCCAGGCCATGTCGGGCGGGATCGGGTTTTCGAACAGTTGGGGCCTCGTAAGAAAGGCTGGAGGTGGGGTTTGGCAACAGCCTAGCCTGGCCCTACAATCCTAAAGCCTTACACAATCCGTATACTGTAGAACCCTGAAGCCCCAAACCCCCAAACCTTAAACCCAGAAATGCTGAACCCCAAAACCCGAAACCCGGAGCTCCTGCTTGGCTCTGGCCCGGAACTCGCAAGGCTCCGAAGCCCTACCATTTTAGGCAGAAGCTGCCCGACACATGTCCGAAGCTTGCGCCCTATAAACCTTCCCTGCGCTTTCAAGAGACAGCCTGAGCCCGGAAGGTTCCTAGACATAAAATCCCACGAGAATCCTAAACCCCCAACCTTAGACCTTTGACCCGTAACCCAGCACTCCTAGGCATCTAAACCCTAAACCCTAACCCGAAGCTATCAAACCCTAAACCCTAAACCCTAACCCGAAGCTGTCAAACCCTAAACCCTAAACCCTAAACCCTAACCCGAAGCTGTCAAACCCTAAACCCTAAACCCTAAATCCTAAACCCTAGGTATGCGCCAGCCAGCCTCCAAAGCAGGAAGGCGGAGCTTTTTGTGGCTCGCCGAGCATCGGGTTTTCAGTCCTCGCAGCTTCGGGTAATGACTAAGGCTTACTGAGGCCCAATTTTCTTGCACCCGTATATATATATATATACATATATAATATGATTTATGAAATTATAGTAAATATTATATCATATTTTTTTATGTACTACAATATATATATATATATATATATATATATATATACACATACACATTATAACATAACATATTATATTATATTAAATTACAGTATATTTGATTATAATATATTACATTATATTATATCATATTATTCTATTATATCATATTATATTATACATATTATTATATTTATATATACTCTATATATATATATGTATTCATTCATTCCTGTATATATATATATACACATACACATAGCAGCCTTATCCGTTTTGGTGACCCTACAGAGGAGGAGCCCTTTTTTTCATCATTCAGGCCCCTCTCTTCAACCCTTATAGCAACCTTATACTTGCACCCTATTCGAATCACTACGGCCCCTCCATTAAAAAAGCACCTTAAACCGAGGCGCAGCTTCATCATGAGCTCTTCGTCATGCGGCGAATTCGCGCGGGCGATCTGCGCTACATTGGGCGGCCGGGGGACAGGAGCTGGGAGGCTCGCTGTAACAGAGGGACCTTGAGAGTTTGGGAACAGGTTTTAGGGGGTATATTCTGGTGTGCTAGTGAGTTGTACAGCAATAGAATGCCCCCCGGAACCCTGTTCTTACTCTGAAGGCTCCTGTCTTATGGCTCACAGGGTTTTCTTGCGTGAGGTGCGGGCTTGAAGGCTAAATCTTCGGCTTTACCGTGGTGGTTCAGGTCTAGGAGTCTCGGTTGTAGTATAGGGGCCTAAATGATTATCTATACTATTTTGGGGGTTGGCTATTGCTATTAAATAGTGGGTCCCAAAACCCTATATTAGTGGTTTAGGTGTCCCTGGTGTGGTTTAGAAACATCAGCAGCAACGATTCAAGCCCTGTCTTCGGAGGTACTTCGTTGCTTTCGCTTTGATTTTCCTATCTGCCCCGTGGACCTCGTAAATCCATAACTTCTACAACTCGCGCAGTCCATAAGCCCTACGGTACTACAAGGCCCTGACATCCCCTGGCCAAATTAAGCCATGTCGGCCCGAACGCCTAATAGAGGGGCCTTCATAATTACCTATACTATTTTGGGGTTCCTTATTCTAGGTATAGTATAGTATACCCCTAAACCCTTTTCTGATGATTAAGGCCCCTGATAGTAGAACGAGTTCCCTCAAACGTCAGAGGCCGGCATGGACCCTCGCAACGACCACACGCCGATAACGCTCTTCGACCTTGCGATGCAATCTGTAGCGGCGCACCCGAGGAGGGCTTAGGGTTGAGGGCTTAGGTAGGGCTTGCGCTGACAGGGTTTAGGGAAGTTTTTCGAGTTTGGGTTGGATACCTGAAATCCAGAAGCAACAACAGTCTTGCATTTGCAGCTTCGAGTTTCGAGTAGGGGAATGTAGAACCCAAGTTTCAGAATCAGTATTGTAAGGATGCCTAGAGAAGAGATCTTTCGAACAGACGTCCCCGCCACGCCTCGAATATTGGTCGTGTTTGTGGTTCAGGGGCTTCCGGCACGGTTTGATGGTCAACTTGTGCGCCCTTCAGGGTCCACGAATGGGTTGGTCAGACAGTTCGCGCTGTCGCAGAGCCGGACAAGGCGCGGGGGAACCAAGAACCCTAAAAAAAGGGGGCCTTAATACTTAGAATAGGGTTTTGGCGTTCCTTATTATAATCATAGTATAGTACACCCCGAAACCCTATTCTAATTAATAAGGCCCCCCTATTTTAACCCGAAACTCCCAAACCCTCAGTTTTTAGCTAGGCAGCTGAGCGTTCACCCCAAACCGGAACCGAAGCCTTAAACCACACCCTGAACCGTAATATAGGGACCTAAATAATTGCAATTGCCAATTATTTTGCGGGTTCCTGATTAGAATTATAGTACAATATACCCCCAAACCCTATTCTAATTATTAAGGCCCCTATATTAGGATGCCGGGGGATGCATGAGCCTGGAGTAGGGTTCAAGAGAGCAGTTGTTGGCAGCATTCCAGGGTGCAGGCTCAAGTTTCAGAGCTCCTGGCCCCTTAACCTAGGTTTTTCGGTTTAGGGTTTAGGGTTTAGGGTCTAAGCTACCTGGCTAAGTCCTAAACCTTGTTTGCTTGGTGGTTCAACATTAAGATCATTCAGGCTGGTCAGGTTTTTTGCAGGCTGCAACCTGGAATCCTTGGCTTAAGGCCTGTGGTTTCGAGGTTTATGCTTTACGGTGTCGGAACATGGCGGAACTCCGTCAGTCTAAAGCGGAAGCAGGATTTTAGGGTCTGGGGATTACGGTTTATGGGGCTTAGGGCTTATGGGGTTTAGAGCGTTTGCAGGGGTTACAGGATCCACAGAGTTATGGAAACCCTCAGCTAAGCCACACTTCAAGCCTGTGACTCCAGGCACGACACCTTATGTGGAGAGCACCTTGAAGAAAGAGCAAGCACGGTGGAACCAAATCCACTAGCTTCGACTTTCAACCTTTGGTCTCATGTCGGAGAAGACGAGGACAGACAGTGGACCAATGCAAACAGAAGCATGGGACACATAGAAGCCAGCAGGCAGCAACAAACCATGCATCGAGATGAAAGACAGAGTGGAGGCAAGAGTAACGAGCGACAAGAACCAGTGGCCCCAAGTAGATTAGCAGGATGGAAAACATGGAGCACATATGTTGTCGCAAATGTTCATTCGGGTTCTCTCAGTTGTCTAGTCGGCTCAAAGCTGTGCCCGTTGACTTTCAGCATGCTCATTGAGGGTTCTGTAACCACTCACCTGATATAATCGCTCTACTCATGAAGCGCGATCAACTTGGATTCCGTCCCTTTTCGGTTATGCATCTTCGACACTTCTTGAGTAAATCGCCCAGCTCTCCGGCTACGCCATATGACTTCGTTCCGGCACCTGAGGCCACAGGCCCGGGACCAGGACGCCGCACATGCGTTCTTTTTGCGTCACATCCCTGCGAAGTGCGATGCGGAAATCTTGCGCAACTTCCTCGAGTCAAAGGGTCTCGCAGACTTTGAGATGGAGATGCCGCTGTTTCCGAAGGGCAAGTCGCGGGGCTTCGCTGTGATCCGCTTCGGCGACGGGTTCGCAGCGCAGCAGAAGAGCACCGACAACATCCACGGCCAGTTTGTTCCGGGCTTTAAAAAAGCAACTCCACTCTGCTTGGAGCCATTGAGGGGCGGAGGGCCATGGAGATGCATGCACAGCCCGAGTTTCGTGCCTGCAGGAACCCCGCAACCGTTGCCACCCGGGACTCGTCGTCCTGAGTTTCACAGCCGCAACATGCCGGGCAAGGAAGGCACTTTCAAGGCACCAAGGGTACACGCAGAAGCTTCATCTGGATTCACAACCTCGGGGACAAGAGTTCCCAAGAGCGAGCCTGCACGTGAGATGGCGCCCCACGAGGCCACCATCAAAGGCACGCAGGCCTGTTCTGTGCCGGCTTGTACGATAGTGCTTAGCGCAGAGGGGAAGCTCAGTTGGTTTCTGTAGGAGCATGGCATTGCCAGTTTCATTTGTCCAGAGCGTGTGGCGCATGTGAGTGTGGTCAACGATGGTTCTTTGGCTCTTCACCCAGGAATTGGTCTAGTAGGAGCTCTATAGACTCCGGACTGCAGGTTTTGTTGACCTGACCTGCAGCGGAAGCAAAGATCACACGTTCTGTTCAGTTCTGATCAAGTAGGAAGTGTGCCGGTTGGCGAACTGCTGCAGTCGGCGACACTTTGAATCATTCGAGCAACAAGCTCGAAAGTTGGACAGATCGAATGCCGGGCGGCACATTCAGCAAATTCGTTTCAAATATGTGACAGCTTGTTTCTATGTGGTCCGTGCAAGATCCGAGCCTCAGACCTCGTTGGATCCATGGAACACTTCGAGCGCATGCACGCAATTCCGAGTTGGCTTACTCCCTTTCCGCAATGTCAGCCTTTCTAGGACCACCAGAGTTCGGACTCTCCATTCGGGGGAAGCCACAGAGAAGGGCAAGAACAACCCGCCTGGTTATGCATGCGGGTCGCACTGTTGTGCGAGCGCCCTCTTTGATTCAATTCGGCCTCTTTTTCGTCAGCGAGTTCCTCGGAGATGCTGCGAGTGAAAAGTTAGAAGTCGCCACAAGGCCAACAGCGCCCGAAACCCAAACCGGATCTCTTCACGATGCCATGCCACTATGCAGTCACCATGCTCTGGCCGCAACCCAAGCACACCCCAAACTCAATGACATAGAGAGCGAGATAGAGACAGAGACTTATATATGCACATATACATGCAAAGTCACATGCTTGTACTCTATTATATACATATACACTGCACACACACGCACACATGCATCAGTCATCCATCCATGCATGCATACAGACCTATGTGTGCGCAGACACCACTAGTTGCTGGGATGAAACATTTGGGAACCTGGGGCCCAAGGTGTCAAGGAGCCCCAAAGCATCCTCGACCTTCCTGCAGGTGGTGTATCGGATGCATGAGGGAATCTCGGAAGTCTACCTGGGCTGGCACGTCAGAGGAGCTACTGGGGCCTAAACCCAAAACCCTGTTCAACTTATTAAGGCCCGTATGTTAAGTTAATTATGAGGGTTCTTTCAGGGTGAGTAATTATGGGTTCTAGAAGAGTGAGTTACTCTAAGGGTTCGGGTGATTCTGACAGGTTCTGAAAGGGCCCTAGCTGAAAGATCAGCACTTTGCTTTTGAAGGGCGGTGTTTTTGGTGTAGCGGTTTAAGGTTTAGGGTCTGTCTTGTACACTTTGCAGAAGCCCCGAAACACTAAAATCTACATCTTGCACTTTCGGAGGCGACAGCTTGCAGGGATCAAGGCTTCCAAGCCAGGTCGTTTAAACGGCTTTGTGCTCCAGCCTATTGTCCTAAGTTTCAAACACCTGAACTGGCAACCCTAAGCCCAAAACCCTAAACCATACCCCAAACACTCCCCTAGCCTCCGCCGTAAGCGCAGAAGCCTAAACGAAACCGCAAGACGCACGAAGCCCCGAGTCCCTCACACTATGCAAAGCCGGAGCCTCAACCCAAAAAGCAAAATCAGGGAAAGCTTTGGTCTCCGTTGTAGTTCCTTCGTTGGGCTTAAACCAGTTTTATCTTGAGGATAGGGTATCCCATATCAGGAACCGCAATGAAGCCGCATCCTCCTAATGTGAGGGTTCCTACTGTAAGGGTTCCTATAGGGGGTTCTACTATACGGGGGCCGACAGGCCCATACGGGTTCCTATGCTCCTATGAGGGTTCTGCAGGAACCTTGAAGGGCTCTTATCAACTTCTGCCTCCCTGCATGGAAGGAGAGCTGGGCGACGCCGAAGTTCAGGTGAAAGCAACAGGTGCCAAATCCGAAGAACAGGGTTGAGGGGACACTTGGTAATACTAGTCCTTAAGATGATACTTATACGTTAGTCAGGTTCTATTGATTAAGGCCCATATGCCTCCTATTGCTCTAGGGGTGTTGGTTTGGGGTTTAGGGGTTAACGGTACGCACTTGAGGATTGAAATGGTTTCGCTTTAGGGTTAGCGGGTTGGTTTAGGGTTTCAGGTGCATGCTTGGAGGGAAGCTCCCGCTTCAGGTTTCGAGCTTGGTGGCTGCACGGATGTGTCCGAAATCCGTTTTCTTTCCAGAGCCGGATCTGCAGGGGATCCAAGCCAGTGCTTTTGAAAGCGCCGTTGCTGGCAGCTCAAAGCTCTGTAGAACATTGTAGAAGAAGCTCTGTCAAGAGAAGGTATTGTGGACCCGACATGGTTCCGAGCGGAGGCAGAAACTCCTTTAAGCACGGGCCAAAGCTTACACGCTCGAGTTCTAAGTTTAGGGCCCAGAGGCCAACCTTCCTAAACCCTAAAGCTGAACTCTATTCTTCGGGTCGACCTTTGACGGGTCTTCCTTTGAGGCAGTGTCGTGGACTTCATCTACATCTTCCCGCAAGGCAAGGACTTCTTAACCCTCAGCTGTGTCTGCAGTAGACGTCGCTGGGTGTGGCAGAGGATCGCTTACAGGTTCCACCAGTGAGTACAGAAACTTAGCCTTGAGTGTTGATAGGGTCGAGAGTTTAGGGGTGGTGGGAGCATACCTGTGCAGGCCGCGACCATTGCGGGCTGCAGCCGGAGGGCTTCGTAATCCGCCCCAACGGAGACTCCTGGTCCCAGAATACCAGCGACTTGCCGAGGCCGGGCTGAGCGGTAATTGGGTGCTGTTGACGCTAGTAGCAAGAGAGGCAGCATCATGTCCTGCCACGAACGCAACTGCTGCTGCTACTCCAATCGAGCGGCCATCAACAACGGTTACATCATTGGTCGTCAAGCGAATAAGTCTGTCACGCGGCGGGGAATGGACTGCAGTGACCATGTCGGCTGGTAACCTTGAGCATGCTGACCTGGCTGCTGTTGCTGACAGTGGCCCTGGTGTTGCGGCCTATTTTTTGGGCTGCCGTTGCTGTTGGTGGTCGGGATGGACAGGGACGATGCTTGTCGTCCTATGTCCCATGTTTGTTGTGCGATCCTGTTTCTTGCTACAACCTCTTTGGCAAATTAGTTTGGACATGGCGTCCGCTGCTGAGGTAGTAAACGATCCAGTTGGGTGGTCATTCAAGTTAGCTGCAAAAAACGAAGCTCTCAACCCATAAGCCACAAGCACAATGTTCCAGGTCATGTCATTCCACCCTGCTAGCGGCCTGCGGGCCTTGAGCCCCAAACCCCGTGACAGGTTCATGAAGCAACCTTTCGGGAAACATGGCGGCAAGCTGTACCTGGATCGTGATGGCATCTTCGACTTTGATTACGAGGTGGCCCGAGATGAGGGCGTCAGAATCCGGGTCGCGTTTCGGGGTCCGAATGTGGGGCAGCTCGAGTTTTCAGCATCCCCATGTCCGTCGCAGGATTGAGGTCTGGCCTGAGGGTTTCGGGGGTTTTGGTGCCTCAAGACTTTAGGGTTGCAGGGAACTCGGGCTAAGGCTTTAGGGGTTCGGGTCTGGGCTTGCCGGCTTGGAGGCTAAGTTGTATAGCCGAGATGTGCTGGCGAAATGAAGTCGTCTGACCCATGTGTGGCGTCTTCGAAAAGGATCCGGAAGAGACAAGGACGGAAGCACTAAGTTTTGACAGCTTCTTGGTCTCTTTTCTGACAGGTTTGCAAGAAACCAGCTGTTGAACTAGAATACCCGACGAAGACGGCCTGATGATGCTAAATTTGCTACAGACCCCGATCCCAATTCCAGCTCTGAGAATCTTGAGCGTTGATTTGCGTTGAATTTCAACCCTGAAGCCTAAACCCCTACATAAACCCTAAACCCTGGACCCTGCCCAACAAAACCCCCTCAGCAGGTTGGCGAGTTCCGCTCTGGTTACGAAGGGGAGCAGCTGGGCCAACATTTTTCTGGTGAGATTCAGGATTCAGGGTGTGTACAGGAGTTGGGGCCAATATGATGGTGTTTCATGTAGAACTAGATTGATATTTGTACTCCTCGCACTTACTCTTCAACCAGAAATCGATTATCCCCTAATCTTAAACCCTAAACCCTAAACCCTAAACCCTTAGGCCCTAAACCCTAAACCATAGACCCAAGAACGTCTCCGCAGTCCCGGAATCTAAGGAACCATCCACGTGTCCGTGCCTACAAGCGCTGGTTTGGCGAGGGATAGGGTTTTGGGTTTGAAGTTTAGGGGTTTAGGGGTTTAGGGGTTTAGGGTTTAGGGGTTTAGGGTTTTTATTTTAGGGTCTGAGGTCTCGAGTTTAGGGTTTCTGGGGGGCTTGGGGCTGAGAGTTTTGAAAGCTGAGGATGTAGGGCATCAGTCGTAAGCCCGACCGGCAGCGGACCACCGAAACCGACTACCCGTCACATGCGGCCGAAGCCGCCGTTTCACAAATACCCCAAGGCACACAGCAACTGGTTCTGGTCAGGAAGTGACAGTGAAAGTGACTGGTGGTAAACGAAACTGACAGCGGTATCTCCAATCAGTCCTGTCCAGCCTGGGTTGCACATTTTCGTGGCGCAGCTTCTGCGTTGCAAAAGATTGCCACGATCCGTTGCACATGTTGGGGTGCCGCTGTGGATGACAAGCGCTGAAACCCTACACGCCTGGAGCCTTAAATCCTAAACCACTGTCTGGAATAGGCGCTGGGCCCTCCCAACACCAAACCCGAAGCTTGACCCCTACATCGTATACCCGAAAAAGTCAGCTCTTTAAGAGTGGTGTGCTCCTCAGCCCAAAGCCCCTTTCTAAGACTAGGGCTGCACCCTAAACCCTGCACCCTAAACCCCTAAACCCTAAACCCCCAAACCCCTAAACCCCTAAAGTTAACCCCTAGACCCCTAAACCCTAAACCCCTAAACCCCTAAACCCCTGCCCTAAAATTAACCCCTAAACCCCTAAACCCCTAAACCCCTAAACCCTAAACCCTAAACCCTGCACCCTGAATTCTATAAGTCAGAGTCCCTGACTCTAGACCGCCAGCCTCCGGATGGGTTGACGGGTTTAGGGGTTTTGGGGGTTTTGGGGTTTAGGGTTTTGGGGGTTTGGGGTTTAGGGTTTAGGGTTGAGGGTTTAGGGGTTTAGGGTTTAGAGTTTAGGTGTTTGGTGTAGGGGTAATTAGGGTTCAGGGGGTTTTCACTCCAAAGCATGCTCTGAATCCCATCGGCTGGATCAGCTGCTTCTCACCACGGCCGTTGCGCGGACATGCAAGTCCAAAATACCAGACAGATCATAGAGTCGTAGAGTTAGAACAAGATAAGTTCACTGAGTTGCATCATGGGTGATATTTAGTCGCAATTCTGAGAAAGTCAGTGCCATAGCAACACTTGACAGAGTGTTTTGCCGCGCAAGGCCCGCGAGGTTCATGATGAGGCTCTGCCAGGTCATGTAACCTAAACGAAAAACCCCGCAACCTAAAGCCTGAACCCGATACCTTTACACTCCACCTAGTCCTAGTCCCTTGTTGGCTCTGCAATATATCATACACCCGCAAAGCCTTTTGAAATTACTTAGTAATCAAGCCCTCCAAGAAACCAAAGCCCTTGCCATACCCGAAGCACCGTTCTCCCATCACTTCGCGATGCCTTGTGGAGCTGGCTGCGGAGCCGGGAGCCGAAGATGTAGCCTCAGAGCCTTCGCTGCAGGGCCTGGCCGGAAGGCTTCGGAAGTTTGGGACGCTGGGGTTTCGGGCCTCGAAACCCGAAAGTCCCCAAAAGTAAGGCAAGTCTGTCTGTACGCCACCGAACCTGCAGCTCTCAGCGTACCCGAAGACTGGGACTGCTTGCTGCAAAGGGACTGGAGGGTCCAGACCTCCAGGCCATGTCGTGAGGGGAAGAGTTGGGCTTCAGAAAATCTCCAGATGCTTGGGTAGCGTAGACTCAGACATCTAAACGGAGAGTTTCAGAGAGTCAAGGCCCTCAGCCTTGAGCACTAAAAAGCCTTCAACCTTGTTAAACCCTAAGCCCTGAACCCTAAAACCCCAAAGCCTAAACCTGAAACCTGAAATCGAACCGAGGACGTTAGGGCTCATGTACGGCAGCGGCATCTACCCAGCCGGATGCCTCAGTGGAACGTCTTAGGATTCAGGGTTTCGGGTCTTAAGGTCTGGGGTTCAGGGTTCAGGGTTTAGGGTTTAGGGTTTAGGACTTTAGGGTTTTTGGTTCGGGCATGGTAGTTTCGCTGGTAGTCCGCGTCTATAAGGACTTCAAAGCGCTGAAGAGGTCGACTTGTTCTTCACTGATGCGGCAGGACAAGCTTCAACCAAGTTTGTTCAATATTGCACGTGCTGAGGTATCTAAACAAGGTGTGCATTCGAGGAATATTTCTATCGCCATAGGCCATATCCTTATCCAGACGTTTACGCGAGAAGTGAGCCACGTTTGCATCTGGTTCCGCTTGGTTGCTCGCCCCTGCCATCCACTTTTGAGGTGCCCTTGCACTTCGGTAGCGGATACGCAAACCAGTGGACTTGAAACACGAGATCCGGCTTAACATAACTAGGCTTGCTGAGATTTTGAATGACGGCTTGTTGCCAGTTGCCAGCAGAAGGTTTAGGGCTAACGGGCTTTTAAGGCACTTCTCGGGTTCAGGGGTGTGGGTTCCATAGCAGGTTGGGGGCTGAGTTGGGCTCCAGGGTTGAAGTAAGGCATACGGCTCAGGCGGTGCCACCGAACCCGGCAACACCGACTCATGTGCTCGGCCAAGAGGGGGGGTTTTGGGGTACATTATACCATATTTATAATACGGAACCCCGAAATATAGTATGGGTAATTATATTCAGGCCGCTACATTACAACCTCGGCAGTGCAAGCAGCAAAGATGATAATGTGGACGATGATGGAGCTGCCGGGGATGCCCGTACGACGTACGAGTTGAAGTGGTCTCAGTTCTGGTAGTGGCGGCAGCAGCAGTAGCAGTAGCAGCACGAGGACTACAAGAGAAAGAAGAAGAATCAGTAACAGTCGTCGTCGTGGCAGTATCAGCAGCAGTGGTCGTAGTAGTAGAGTTGGTGGTGGAGGAGGAGGAAGAAGAAGAAAGTAGTCGTAGCAGTAGCAGTAGCTTACCTGCCGCCCGAAACTTAAACTGCCTAGAATTCGAAGACCCAAATTCTTTAAAGGTAAAACCTATAAGCCTGAAACCAAGAACCCTACTCCAAGACCCTTAACAACGACAGAGACCCCAAACGGAGTTCCTCCAGATTGGCACTTGGGAAAAGGACCTAAGGCAATACGAAGCCATGACTGTTCCTCGACGCACCGCTCAGGCAGCTTCATCTACACCAGTATTTTCTGGGCAGGATCGGCTGGTTCTTGGGTTTACTAGGATGTGCAACGTCGTTGCTGGGGTAAGGGTTCAGGATGTTTAGCTTCTGAAGGTTTAGTGTGCAGTAGGGTTCGGGTTTACGGTTAGGGTTGTTGGAGTGGGGAAAAAGATATCCGACCCGACTGATGGTAGAATATTCTGTACTCCACTGTGATGTATTCTGCTCCTGTTCCACTGCATCTTGCGTTGTTCATTCCGCTGTGGATATCGCCGTTGACTATATCATAGTGAATCGCAGTGACCTGTGTCTTGCATTCGAGCGCTGGGGTTGGGGCAGTGTACGGGCCTGATTAGGAGTGTCGCGCAGTAATCTTTCGGAAGCCCAAAAGTGCACCACAAGTCCTGTTGTGGGTTACTATAGGGGCTTAAATAATCACCTATACCAGAAACTGCGTGACGAGCCTGGGCCTCGCTGGTAGGCAATGGCAAAGTGATGTAACGTAGGGGTTGGAAAAATTCGTAACTGTATCCAGGTTGGAATCATTCGTAACTGTATCCACGTATAGTCTAGATGTATGTATGTATGTATGTATATATATATATCTTTTTGTTTATATTTATACATAAATATACACACACACAGGCTGCATAGACTATATGATATACCCCCCAACACCCGTTTTGATTGCTAAGGCCCCTATAGTCAACAAGCAGAACTGGATGGGTTTAGGGTTTACGAGCACGTTTGTTCTAGTTGTGATTCGAGGAAGCAGCTTGGCAAACACAGCCGAAGATACTGGCAGGAATGTTCTAGCAATGTTCTGATGGATACATTCGTTGGATTCGTTGGAGTTTGTCGTGCTAGCTGGACTGCAAGCTCGCCTAGATGGCAGTCGACCGGCACGGCCTGCAAGGCTGTTCATGATGCAAATCCCTGAAGCATACAGCTTAAATAAGCCCGAAACCCGAAACGTTTCACCCCAGAGGGAGCCCGAGTTTTTTGTTGCCGACCCGTGGTTCAGGCAGGGCTTTCGCGGCCGGTGGTCGCGCTCAACTCAGAACGGGCGGGGGCTTCGGGTTCCGCGGTTCAGGATTACGGAAGTTCGGACAGATAGGGTTTAGTGTTTTGAGGCTTTAGGGGCTTCGGAACTTTCGCGATTACGCTGAATTTGGGTTTGGGGATCTGGGGAAGCCTAAGCTGAGAGCCCCAATTCCCTGCGATAGGGGCCTAAATAATTACCAATACTAGTTTGGGGGGGGTTCCTTATTATAATTATAGTATAATGGGCGCCAAAACCCGTATTCCAATTATTAAGGCGCCTATATTCCTCTCAAGGTGCATGCAGCCACCACGATGCCAGCCACCATGCCAGCCACGGCACCAGGTCAAGCAGCGCAGGCACTGAGAGCTTTGTAGAATTTGCTTGCACGGATTTTGGGGTTTCGGCCTGCAGGCAGCATTTTGGGTTTAGAGATCTAGGCTTTGATTGGGGCTGAGGGGAGCTCGGAGTGACACTGCACTCCCCGGCCTAGAGCCTGAACCATCTTACGACCTAGGATGCTGCCGTAGAGCAGGGGGTCTGAGACAGATGTCCACGGAACTCCGACAGCCTCAGCGTCGTAAGCAAAGATCCTTGCAACCATTAGCCGAAGCCCCGAAACCTCCATTCCCAAGCCCAAACCCCAACGTTGGAGGGTGCATGTCGCCTGAGTCTTCGTAAATCCTAAGCCCGGAAGGCCCAGAACTTGAATCCCGAAAACATCAACCCTCTGCGTGCCTGTCCAGGCACATTGGCCACCCGACAGACGAGTGACTGTCGCCACGCCCATAGAGGGATTGCAAATTAGGTTTGGTTTAGGTTTAGGATTTGGGTTCATAGTATTCTACACTTTAAGTACCTCAGAGCCTTGCCTCATGGCCTTCGCATAGGACCAGGATTGCGTTTCGGGCTTTCTTGGAATCAGCCTGTAGGACGATTTATCCAGTGGTGTCGACCTCGGTCGGACGAACCTTGCAGTCCTTACTCGTAGATATATTATAGTATATGATCCCCTAATTATCAACGCCGCAGCCGGAACCGTAAAGGTGCCCTGTTCTAATTTAGAACCCTTCGCATCGTCCGCCTCAGCTCGTCGCAAGTGGAAGACTGCTCCTCCAATCAAGGCCTGCCTGGCAGGTTCACAGACGAATGGGCGTGTGGCAGAAGAGGGCTGGCGAGGTCGGGGGGGGGGGGTCGGGGGGGGGGCCAAAATCGGGGGGGGGGTTGATGGTCCTTCGCCCCTTCGGCCGGGGGTGGGGCCAAAATCGGAGGGGGGGTTGATGGTCATTGACCGCTTCGGCCGGGGCTGAGGCGAATTATGAAGGCCCCTGCATTTGACGTGGTCGACTCTAAGGGCGGGGGATGCCATGTTCGGAGATTCTGCATCATGTCACGCATGCCGAGGTCTTGTACTCCAACTAGAAATGCTCGATTGGCATTGAAGCACGCTGAACCCTGGACCCTAAACCCTGCACTACCAAAGGCCCCCTCGTAAGCAATCCCGAAACCCGTAGCCAAAACCTCAGCCCCCTAGCCCTCCATTGCTCTGGCAGCTAGCAGCAGCCGAGGTCACTCAGCAGCCGGTGGCAGTCTTGCGGAGCACCCTCAGTGCTTCCACAGGATGGGGCAGCTGCGCAGTTCGATGCTGTCGGTTCTAGGGTTGAAGGGTCAAGCATTTAGGGTTGAGGGTTTGGGATTTGGGCTTTGGGGTTTGGAGTGCTTCAGTCTTCAGGCCTGTGTTGTTTGATGAGTTTCGGTCTCCTGTTTAGCATCACTCAGGCTTTGGGTTCTGTGGGTCTTGGAGGGGAAGAGGGTTTAGGGTCTGGGGCTGATGGTTCTGATTACAATCTCTTGTATTCTTGCAGCAGTAGCAGCAGTCGACGTCTAAATGTGAATGGGGCCACCTGGACTGGCAAGAGATAAGGCAACGCAGACTCCTCCAAGGGGGCCCATGTCTCGTTTTGCGTAAGGACATTTGGTAAGGCTAGGCACTGTCACGGAAAAGCGTAAGCCGCTGATGAATCTGTGCGTATCTTACGCTCGGCACGAGCTGTCCCTAACGCCTAAACCCCCCCAATGTCACCCAATGTTCAAGAAATCCTAACCCTCATGCTTCCTTGCCTCATCCTGGTATACTTCTCGTGTATTGCAGCTCGAGGTGTTGTTGATGGTTT
Source organism: Symbiodinium sp. clade A Y106 (assembly GCA_003297005.1). NCBI lineage: Eukaryota > Dinophyceae > Suessiales > Symbiodiniaceae > Symbiodinium > Symbiodinium sp. clade A. The sequence continues at coordinate 121,461 of BGNK01000062.1, forward strand.
ACAAGAAGATCTGCGATAGTTCTTGTACGAATGACTCAGAGGCTCGCAAGCCTCCAGTTCCCGACGACCTGCCCAGCTAAACACCCTTACATCGTCCGGTTTCGCAGCTGTCTGGCCCAAAAAAGATGGCCCTGGTAGAGAAACGCGGAGGAGCCCTGCATGCTCGGATTGTCCATGCAACATGGTATGAGGCTAGATAGGGTCTTTAGGTGGAGTCTTACAGCATCGCGGCTGTCAGGGCACATGATGACGTAATGTAAACGAGGGTGCTGTAGTAAGGACCCGACCAGGGACTCTCATCTGGAGTAACCTCTCCATCGAATATGATTGTGTCCGGTGAATGTCATGGAGGAAGCCATCGTGGTGTTTCCTTTGAGCAGGCGCTCAGTGCCCTCAACGCTACTTCGCATGTTCATGTTGTGCCCCTTTGTCATAGCTGTATATTTCAACACACAAGGCTCGACGAGTACAGTCAATCATTGCTGCACCCCCCCAAGTTGTTAACTAAACCCTAAACCCTAAACCGTAGTCCTGAAACCTAAGCCTATGTTCATGTGCCAAACTGTATCGACGCCAGCCAGATCAGCAGCTTGGCCAGGAATAGACGTGAGCTTGTGCATAAGCCTTTTGATTCTCAAGGGTTACGGTTTCAAACGTTTGGTTAGGGTCAGCTGGCATTTGTTTGGGTTGTTTGAGCTCTTGTACTTCATTTTCCTTCTTTAGCTATCCTTGGGGCAGGATGTGCATGTGTTTCGACGACTGTCCGCATCCATTATGACCCAGTTCTTTTGCTTCGCACATGTCCGGGAGTCGTGGCTGCTTTGTAAGCAGGTTGCCCTGCATTTCAACACCCAGTGTAGAGGCAGTCCACAGCTCCCGGAACTACAACCGTCTTTTGATGAATGCAGGTTTTTGGGTGAACACATGATCGAGCCTAAGGGCCAGTACCCTCTCGACCCTAACCTTTGTGAACCAGCCGTGCGGCGTGCGAAAAACCTTTCAACGCGCTCAACCGTGGACTTTAAAACTCTGGAGTTCGAGCAACTCCCACATGCGCCAGAGGTGGACAGCAAAGTTGTCCTGGGCGCCGCTGTGGCTGCACGTGCAGCTGCACGGACAGCAGATCGTTCCCGGGCTGTCTTTGATGTGCAAGAGTTTAAGATTCAGGGTTTAAAGTGTAGAGGTCTCTTTTTGTTTCTAGAGGTTTTCTAACGAACTTCCTTGGCTGAGACTGCTGGATAAAGCTCGTCGTGTCTCATAAAGCCGCCTGGTTGAGAGTTTCAGGAAATGGGAAACCTTACAGATTACATCTCATAGCCTTCCGTCATAGCTTCAAGGACCCCAAAACACCCCGTCAGTTATCGGTGTTGTCAACGACAAATATCCGCATTCTTAGTATTAACGGCATTGCTACCATTACTCTTTTTGTTGTGGTGTTTGTATTTTTGAGGGCTTGGGGTTCTTATCAAGGGTTCACGGTGCGTTTCTGTTGCTGGTTTTGTGCTTTTGGTCCGGGTTTCGTTGCGTTTAGTGCACGTGAATTTTTGTGACCGTAAGCCCTATCCCTAAAGCACAAAAGCCCAAACCCTAAAGCCTAAAGCCTAAATTCTACACCCCAAGCCTTAAAGCCTCTTTCAACTGCTACTGTGGAGGCTCGGGTGCCACAGGCTGCTGTGATGTCTGCACCTGGGCAAAGACCTTCGGGGTAGCAGCGGGGGAATACCATAATACTATATTGGTGGTTCCTTATCATGATTATGGTATACTATACCCCAAAACCCTATTCTAATTATTAAGGCCGCTACAGTATTTTGTGAAGCAAGGTCATGGGATAATGGGATATAGTGTTCTGTTCAAAGGTTAATGTTTCAGGGCTTCGGGTATAGCGGTTGCGGGTTCAGGGAGCCGAACGTGTATGGCCTGGTACTTGGGAGTTGGTAGGTTCAGTTCTAGAGTCAACTGGGCTTTAGGGTTTAGGGTTTAGGGTTTTTGGAGTACCATACTTTAATACTTTTGCGGCTGGAGCTGTTACTTGAAGGGAGCCATGAGGAAATAAGAGTCTATACCTTTTTTCTCCTTGGTTACTTCAAAGGCCAGTCAGGTTCCCGTGTTCAGGCCTGTAACTTGTTTGAGCCTGAATCATAGGGACCCTTAGGGGGGTAGGACCGGGTAGGGGGCCTTAATACCTATACTCAGGACTTAATAAGGCCAATTTTAGGAAGTAGAGTCCCCTACCCCCCTCCCCCCTACCCCCCCAAGGGTCCCTATGACTGAACATGAAACTTGAGACGACCTTGGGGCCGACGAGTGACCGGACTTGGCAGGATGCTTTAAAGATGGATGAGGGTTTAGGGTTTAGGGTTATGCATGCATCATGGTTTGGTCATTCCTAACCCAGACCAAGACAGACTTTGACGACGAGGCATGCAAAGAATTCATAAACCCGAAGCACAGAACCCCACCCCTACGCCCTACATCCGCAGATATGCGTTCTTGGGACGCAGCAGCCTGAACAACCTTTCTGTGGCTTCTTGGTTTCGGGTCTGGGGTTTAGGGTGTTGTTTTGGAACCGGTAAGTTACCAATGAAAGTTCAATCCCTAAGCACTAACCACTGGATGCCGCACGTTATTTCACAAGGTTGCGCCGATGATCCGACTTCGCGGCGGAGGCGTGGGCAGGGATTCCATTGCTGCGAAATGGACCCAGTCTGTGAACCGTAAAACAGCAACAAGCATTGTGCCACTGCGGCTGTGGAGTCGGATCTTTGTTCAGCTAGCAGTTTATACCTGCGAGGTCCTTCAACGACAAGATGCTTGCTGCTGCAGCTTACCCACCGACATGATGATAATGATGCTTCTTATCCCTGGAACCCATCAGCAAGGCCCTGCACACCAACCAACTCGAACCCTCAACCCTGAAACTAAAGCCTTACGCCCGCTGAGGACCTTAAAACCTACACGCTTGAGCCCAAAGCGGAAGCTGCGAGGCAAGTGGCCCGAGTCCGGCAGCAAGATCGCCTGCCTCGGCCTTTGGCCCTGGAGGCCCAGCAGGAGGACGCTGACTCGTGCGGTTTGGGGTGAAGATGAAGGTTCTCTTCTCAAGGGCTGTTTTGCTTTTCAGGTTAGGGGTCGAGGCTTCAGAACTAGGTTTTGGAGTTTTTCTTTGCGTCCTGGTTCGAGACTCGGGCTATGAATGCAGATTGGAGACTTCGCCTTTTGTCGAACTTGGTACTGACATCCCCAGCAGCCCCATATCCGGGACTTTTTCAATCGCTGGGAGCTGCAGCTTTCGCTGTCGGAAGGTGAGTGTTAGGAGAGGTCTGCACGATGAGATCTCTAGCATAAGACTCAACCAATTGACTCCGAGTTACGAAACTGAGCAAAATGCTAAACCCGAGCCGGACCAACCTCCCACAAGGCCATGTGCAGTCCCGCAAACCGAATCACGAAACCCCGAACCCGTAAAGCTTAAGCCGCAAACCATGAACCCGTAGACCTCGCAACTAGCCCCTAAATCCCTATAAGAGTTCAAAGCCTACTTAGTAACAGCCCTCAAAACTGCAAGGAGGCGGCAGAGGCAGAGGGTTCGGCCGCCCCAAGCCCGCCGACCGTCGGTGAGGAGGAGGTGCCGGGGTTTCGGGGGATTCTTTTCATTGCTGTTCCACTGCCATACTCTCCTTGCTGTTAATTCTTGTAAGGACGGCAGGGGTGGGGGCGTGAGGGGTGATTTGTGAGCTTACGTATATGGGTGCCGAGAACTGCAGCACTACTTTCTCGTACTTGTGGGGGTCGGTCGGGGTATAGTGTTGCATTTTGCCATAAGGCTGATTCTGCTGTAACTCGGTGTGGGCACTCCTCGCCATTTCTCGTCCTGCGTTTGCGACTTTGCAAACCCTTGCATTTGCAGTCGTTGTTGGTGCTGTGCTTTTTGTGCCCGAGCTTTGTGCTGCTATCATGATGGGTGCCTGTCGTTGTCGCAGAACGGTCACGCGACACTTTTGAGGCTTGCGGCTCTGGGTGTAGTAGTTGATGGCCTTCCTACATAGAGCAGGCAAGACGCAAAGGTGAGGTTAAGCTGCAACCCTCAACTCTGGAAAAGATTTCGGGGGAGATGGGATGCAAACTTGGCGGTTGAAGTTCAGGCTCCTAGTTCAATCAGGTCCATCTGCCAGACATAGGGTTGAAGTTCTCTCGGTTGGCTTGGGGCCTCAACCCTAAACCCTAAACCCTAAACCGCTTAGGCTTGAGGGTGCAAGGCGCTGGGTTCCGTTTTCAAATACCGTAGCAGACACAACACAAGCTTTACCCTGATTTTCTAGCGAATTCAAGCTGCACAGCTTCGGATCAATATCAGTCATATATAGAGGCCGATATCCTAAATAATCTGCTGTATGAAAACAACCCCAAACCCAATTCAATTTATTCATGCCCCTATATTGGATGCAGCAGCTGCGGCCTGGAAAGATTCCCCGAACATGGCATGACTTAGTAGTCGTCGTCGTCGTAGTTGTCGTAGTAGTCGTCGTCGTCGTCGCCGTAGTTGTAGTCGTCGTCGTAGTAGTTGTCGTAGTAGTAGTAGTAGTCGTCGTCGTCGTAGTCGTCATCGTAGTTGTCGTAGTCGTAGGTGTCGTAGTAGTCGTCGTAGTAGTAGTAGTGGTAGTAAGTAGCGGCAGTAAGAGTAAGACCACTAGAGCCCCCAAGCCTTGAACCCTGAGCTTTTGCGACTTTACTTGTAATATATATATATGTATATGTATATATATATATGTATATATATGTATATATATATATATATATATATATATATATTGATTGACGATGAGGGTGTAGTAGTATCACCAGCACGGCGTGATGAGAGTTCAGGCTTTAGGATACTATATTATATGCTGTTGCACGAAGTGTTTGCCCCGAAGGCCCGAACTCCTAAACCCTGAACACGTACCCCGACAAAACCCGACAGCGAAGGTGGAGATCTGCTTCTTCCTGCACAAAGCATTGGGTCTGCCCCAGGCGGAAGGTTCAGGGCTTCCTTGTTTTGTGAACTCCGAAGCGCATCCCTGGTCAGTGAGACTTACGGTCGCGTCAGACAGCACTCTTGAACTACGCCACACTGCGTAGTTCACCCGAAACCTGAACCGAATGCTCAGCCCGAAGCAAGCCAGCGAAAAAGGGACCCATAGTCCCATAGACCCCAGTACTCTCGACAGCCCGAAGCCCCTCAACCCTAAACCCTGAACCCTAAGCCCCGTAAGCCTAAACCACCCTTAACCGCCCTAAGCCGCCCTGCGCTCTCTTCCAGGCCGACTTCATGGGAACGGCGGACCCCTATGTGGAGATTCGTCTCATGCCCTGCGACCCACTGGCTCAGGGAGTCCTCTCCAAGAAGGAGGCGTCTTGGCGTCTTTGGAATATAGGGTTTGGGATTAAGGGTTTAGGAGCTGGGATTGAGGATTTGGGGTTTAGGATTCAGGATGTAGGGTTTCGGGTTTAGGGTTTAAGGGTTCGGGGTTTAGCGATTGGGGTTTGGGCATCTCGAATGATTTCCACCTGTATGGTCTTGACAAGTTATGTCCTTCCTCCTGGGCTTTCTGAACCTCATGCCTACCTGGGTTGCCTTTGGCTCCACGTGTACTTTGCTATGCTTGCTGTCACAGTTTACTATTGCGATTCTGTTGTCATCACTAAAGGTCATCCCGCCTCAGGCTCGGATTACAATTACCAATTCCAGACATGTTTGTAACAGCAGCACCAACACGTTGTACCAGTCGTATGAAGTGCTGTAGTATGAGGTCTGCAGCTCAATTTCCTCCCCTTCGGGTTCAGGTGAAAAGCGCCTCCGGCAAGATTTTCGACCGAACTTTGTGGAAGACCACTTCCAGAATCGTCCGGGGGTCTCTGACCCCTCAGTGGGACGAAGCGTACTACTTCTCTCTAAAGCCCAGAGCTGACCTAAGTGAGCTCTTCATCTACATCCGTGTTCTGGATTACGACGTTGTGGTCAGTGACGACTTTTTAGGGCACTGCTCCTTCCGGCTTCTGGATGCGCTCTCACCACAGAACGACGTCAGCGCCGGCTGGCGAGCCTTGTTGCAGAGCAGCCGCAGTGCACTGGAGCGCCTCGCTGTGCTCCGAGACCCGCACCTGACCGAGGCATCCGGGAAGCCACAGCCATTCAAGCTGGTGGCACCTTTGGGTCAAGAGAAGACCTACGACCTCAGCGCCGCTCAAATCTTCCTTCAACTGTCCATCATGGCTCGGAGCTCACGGCCACTGAGGCTTTTTTGAGCATCTGCTTTCCGAGTTTGTCTATTCGTGATACGAAGCATCCATCATCCTAAGGCCCGAAGTGAACTCTCCCAAGCTCCACACCCTAAATCCCCGAACCCCTACGATTTATACTGTCAATAAGCCAAGGCCTTCAGTCCTCAACTCGAAGCCCCCACCCCGTGTCCCCAACAAAGTTTTCAACCCGGCCCTACGATCTATCTACCTATCTATCTATATCTATCTATCTATCTACATCGATTTCTATCTAGCTATATCTCTATATATATATATATATATCTATCTTTATCTATTTTTGTCTACCTTTATCTACATCGATCTATATCTATTCCAAGGCCCCTTTTCCAGAAGGCCTCCAGCGGGTCCCCCCCACAAGGGGGGCCCGGGGAGGACACGGAGGCCTCGCAGCGCCTGGCGGAGGCGGTGGCCAACGGCGACCTATGGGAGGAATCCGAGGGTTTACGTAGGATTTATAGGGTTTATACGGTTTATATTATAGGGTTTAGAGGACTTAGGGTTTATAGGGTTTAGAGGGTTTAGAGGGTTTTAGGGTTTAGAGTGTTTAGGGCCTAGAGGGTTTAGGGTTTAGGGTTTGTTTAGGGCCTATAGAGCTTGTATTATAGGGTTTATATAGGGTTTATAGGGTTGGCTATAGGGCCTAATAGGGTGTAGCGCCTCATCGTGGAGTTTGGGTTTCGGGGGAGTTCGAAAGTTGAGGGTTGAAAGTGTAAGGCTTGCTGTTGTGTTTTGAAGTTGAGGCTTTAAGACCCTAAGGTTTCGAAGCATTGGAAGATTCAAAAAACCGGCCTTCTGCTTCAGAAGTGGAGCGCAGCCAATGCAAACACAAAGTAAAGCCAAGCGCCTTAAGCCCCCCAGTGCCGATGCCACCACGATACTTGCCAGCCCTTTTGCGTCCCGAAATGAAGCTGCCGTGTAGCATGCGCCACCTGCGGTTCTGCTTATAATTATGGCCCGACACTACGCTCACGCAATATCCCGCAACACCAAACCCTGAAACCTCAACCCAAAATCCTTTTGAAAGGCCCTTTTGATTGTTGGGAGGCGAGTGCCCTCCTCGAGACGGGCCGTGCCTCCGTGAATTGTCGAGCTATCGAGGCGGGTTGTCTGGATCTGATGATACGGGGTTGTCTGGATCTGATGATACTGGAAGACGGCGATGATTATGTTGGTGTGATGGCGATGGTGATGTTGATGATGGTGACGAAGGCGATGATGATAGTGATGACAGTGATCATGCGGATTGTGATGATAGTGGCCCTCACGAACATGAGCGGTTGCCATTGCGACCACCGTGATTGTAACAGCGCCCGTAATTGTAGCTGTTGTTCATGGTTCTTTCCGGCTGCACTTTGACGGTGCGCCGCTGCTGCTGCTGCTACTGTTGCCGCTGCTGCTGCTACTGCTGCTGCTGCTGCTGCTCCTGCTGCTCCTGCTACTGCTATTGCTACTGCTACTGCTACTGCTACGGGTATCGCTCCTGCTGCTGCTACTGCTACTGCTAGCACTTCGCAACTACCACTGCGACTGCGTCCACCTACGGCTACCTCACTACCACTACGACTACCGCTACCACCTAGGCACTAGCACTCGCACCAGCAATAGCCACAGCACTAGCACTCGCGCTACTGCCACTACGACCCAGGCCACCATACTACTAGCATCACCCCGCCACGGCCACCGCGACCGGGACCGCTGCCACTACCACTCCCACTCCCACCAGTTATACCACCAGCACGACCACTATTACCTAAAACTTACCACTTGTCATTTAGCACAACTACCTTCAAGCTTTGAGCAGAAACCCTAAACCCTAAACCCTAAACCCCCCCCCCAAAAAAAAACCTAAACCCTAAACCCTAAACCCTAAACCCTAAACCCTAAACCCAAAACTAAGCACTAAAGCTTGGCAAGCTCTGCTCTCAGGGCGACTTCCAAGGCCACACGGCCTTGCACATCGCCTGCCTGACAAAGCATCTTGTGGCCAATTGGGGATCTATCTATCTATCTATCTGTATCTATATATATTTTGCTTTGCATGCGCTCAGGGGTAGTACGCGGCCTAATTAGCTTGCAGAGTGGTGCAGGAGGTGCCTGAAAGGCACCGCAAGCTGAAGGCACCAAAATGACTGCGGGGCCTTCAGGGCCGGCGCGTATCCTTTCAGGATTTGCAGCCATGTGTCCCTCAGCGCCGGTGGGACTATTGCCCACAGGTGGTCTTGCACGGCTGAAACGTCAAGTGCCTGAAAACTGTCCAACAATTCAGCTTCCTAGTTGGCTGACAGTTCAAAAACGGCAGAGGACGGGGTCACGTGCTTCCGACGGGTGGCGCACCAAATCTCATCCCAGTTCACTCGCTCGACTTCGAGCGCGATGTCATCGAAGGGGACAGCCTTTGCCTCCTCCTCCGCAGTGATGTTGTCCTTTGTCCAGTCAACATCCTGCAGGCGCTCGATCGCGCTAAGCGCTACCGCTAACTGGTCTGAAGTCCAGTAGTCCTCCAGCAGCGCCTCGCGAACGTCCTGGATCTCCACCGCGAGCGTGGCAAGGATCTCGCGGATTTCCTCAACATAGAGAGGGAACTGGTCGATGATGAGTTTGAGGCGGCTGGCGACCTCATTGGTTGCCGTGGGTATGTTGGGCTGGAGCAGGTCGTCGCAGAGCGCCTTGTGCGTGCTCATAGGAACATCGTCTCGATGTTCGTCGACACGCGGTTCGAGGGCCCCCTGGATTTTGGCAGGGACCGCCGGGTGGAAGTGCTCGGTGTGGTTGCGCCTCCATCCCCTGCTCCCGACACCCGGGGCGATGGCACTCGCGAGGTAGCCGTGCTGCCGTAGTGTGTCGACACAGGACGGACTGTCACGTAAATGACGTGACAGTCGATTGGGGTCCCAAAACTGGGTCCCGCAGGCGCGGCACACCGTGCCATCGACCACTGCTCTGTAGCGGGCGGTGCGTCCGTGACGCTTGAAAAAGTGTGCCCCGAGCCCGCCTTTGGACCGGAACGCCTTTTTGCAGGGTCGGCAGACCCAGCCCGCATCCGCCTTTCGCTCCCCCCCGAGCATGGTCTCGGCCTTTTTGTAGAGCGCCCATACTACAGCAGTGATCGACTGCTGCGCCCGGAAAGCGGTGAAGTCGCGCTCGAGGAGCCGGCGGGTCTGTCGCTTGACCCACGCCGCCTGCGTAGAGAAGAGTCGGTGCCAAAGCGGCCAGCTTGCCCCCTCAACAGTAGGCCAATTGCTTGGCTCGCTCGCCGCAAGCCATTGAAGGTCATCACGGATGGCCTGGAACCAACTCTGTTCCTCCTGCAAGGCGGCCCAAAGTGCATTCGGTCCGGCCTTGCACATTGAGGCTAGAAGGCTGAGCCTTGCCCTGCGGGCGACCATCCCCAAGGGTGGGCAGCCAGCAATCACGTGCGCGACCGAGGCTGGCAGTTTGAACAGAACATCTCCGGGGAGCTGGCGGCTCATCAGCTTGCGGATCAGCCTGGAATATCCTCCACAAAGCATATCCCAACCTTTACCCTCGGGGACCCAAAGGCCGAGGTTGTGGTATGTTGAGGTCACCGCAGTCTGCAGCATGCCGGCGCGCACCTCAATCGGGATGTGGTGGTTGAGGTAGAGTAGCTTCTTGCCGTTGTCAAACGCCTGCGTGGCCATCGCCAGCCTTCTCCTGGCCTCAGCAGCCATGGTGGTTTTGCTATCAAGCAGGCCGCCGAGGTGTTTATACTGGTTGGTGACCGGGAGGTGGACCTGCAGGTCCGCGAGGTACATGGAAACCCTGCCGTGACCAAAGAACTCAGCAGCCGCTTTTTGTGCTCCCTTGCCACGTAGCACATACAGGAGGGCTGTTTTGTTCCGCCCTAGGTTCGGCTTCATTCCATGACTCATGCACTGACTCAACACGAGCGACGCCAACCTGGATGCCTTCATGAGAAGTGCGCGACGCTGCTGATCAACAATCGGCCAGGCACTATCATCGGCCCATGTAGCATCCTGCCCGGTCAAGGGCTCCCCTTGACCCGCATCCGCGAATGGGCCAAGCGGAGCGTCGTGGCACAGCTCAGGGAGCAGCTGCAACCTCCGCAATCTTTGCCAACACCCTGGTATACACAAAGCTGTAGACCACATCAGACCAGGACTCACCAGGCCGGCTGCCCGCTTGCGATCGGCAGACAAGGTCGCCTGTCGTGTAGGGAGTGGCAAACCAGGTGTTGTGATGCATGTCCTTCGTGGCGTGGCGGATAGGCGCCGGGAAGCCTCCGTCAGCAAACATGCCGCCTTGCCGAACAACTTGCATCATCTCCTCCAGATCCTCGGAGTCAAGGCCAAAGTGCTGGAAGAGCCGTGCAACAGCAGCGTCGCTGTAAATGCAGCCAGTTGCCAGATCTCTCACGAGCCGGTAGTAGGCTGCATGCGTATCGAGGAATAGAATCGCCGTGGAGCTGTTACCACAACCTCCCCGTCGTTGAACTGCAAGCACGTACAGTGCCGGCATGACCACCGGCACATTCCTCCGGCCGCCCATGTGGAACTCGTGGAGCGTGCTGTCGACGTGTCCCTGTACTTTGTGTCGCATCACTTTGTGAAATGCCTTGCCAACCACCGACGCCACATAAAGTGAACGGTAGGAGGAGGGGTCACGATGACTGCCAGCATTTTTAAAGGCTTCGTAGAGCAGTCCCCCTCTCCATTGTAGTGGTTGCTGCAGACAAGCTGCAGCCTTGACCATCAACGGCTGCAGGATGCGCGACATCACCCCTGGTGATGCTCGCAGCAGTTCCCCGGGTATGGCGTCAAGCCCAGTGGCGCGCCGACACGGCGCTTGTCTCAAGACGTACTCGATCTCCCCCAGGGACGGCAGGTGCGTGTGGTCCCAACTGAGCTGCTCATCAATGATAAGCGGCTCCGCGGGCCCATGGAGAAGTCCTTCGATCTTGACGACCTCCCCGTACTCTTGCTCCCCGAAGTGTGTCAACCAGACGCGGTCCCTGTCCGCCCGGTTTCTGACTTCGGTACCGTCCTGGAGCAGCGTGGGCATAGGTCTCCACGGGGTTCTTTTGCGGGTGCCCCCAACTCCCGCACGTTTCGCTTGGCTCAAGACGTCTGTTGCTCGATCTCCCTCTCGGTACACGAGCATGCTGAGGTAGTCCGCCTTGGCCATTCGGATACACCGCTTGATTTTCCCGGTGATAAACTTCACGGCCGCGGATGTCAGCTGGTAGAGGAGGCCGTGTCTCTCAAGGATTTGCCCGACCGCAAGGTCGGCACCAGTGCGCCACTGAGCGAACGCCCTCTCGAGCAGGTCGCCCCACAATGACGTTCTATGTCTGGTGCGGCGCTTGAGGGCTTGCTTGGCCTCGCGCCATCTCCACACTTGCTGTGGTATGAAATCGGCTTTGGGCCGCGGTCCATCGCTTGAGAAATGTTGCCTCATGATGTTCTGCAAGAAGTCGTTGACAAGCTTGCAGTGCTGATCGGGGTGAACCGACCAAGCCGGCGACACAAACTTCCCAAGCTCCTCGCCGAGGAGCCGTCGTCCTTCTGGGGTCAGCATGGCGGCACCGTTGTACCTTGGCTTGCAGAGTCGTCGTGCCTGGCCCCAGTGTCCGATCACGCCGCGGAGTGTGCAGCTGACTGGGAAATGGTCGTCCCGGACGGCGCCGATATCAACATCATGAAGGACTTCGCTGAGCACCTGGTCGGCGCGGGCTTTGCCGCCCAGCACAACAAAGTCAATTCGGTGTTCCGCTCCAACAGGGTGGCAGTAGGTCCGGGATTCACCAGGGTGATATCTGGCAAATGTAGACGGGAGCCAACAGCGGAGCTTCTGCAATATCTCCGCAGCTTCGCGCCCTGTTTGGTCAGCCTCCCCATACTGGAGCTCGCCAGTGGTGCCAGGAAGCCCCGGCTCCGGCCGACCATTGAGGTCAAGGCCTCCAACAATCAAGTGCGCCTGGCGCAGCGGCCGGAGGATTTTGTAGAAAGTCTGGAGAAACGTAGTAGCCTCACTTCTGTGCCCAGAGTGCGGGCAATGGCCGCCAAACAGCACGATCCGCAACCCACCGACATCGATCTCGACCACCAAGAGGCGCGGGGCCTCATAGACGATCCGAATGTCCGTCTCGGTGACACGGATCGCTTTGCCCTCGGCGGTGAAGACCCCAAGGGCCTTATTTATCCAGATTGAGATGCCGAAGTGACGCTCGGCCTCAGTGTTGAGTCGCAGGAAGTGCTGGGTGTGGCACACGCCGCATTTGTCCTTGGCCTCCTGGATGAAGACCACATGCACTTGTCTATGCTGGAGCTGGGCCTCGATGAGTGCATGCTTGCCTCCGAGCCCTTGCGCGTTAAGAGTGACCGCCCGAAGGCCAAATGCACAGCACTGCCCCTGCTGGCGGCCAAGGTTCACCGTGGTGGTGGGGATAAGGTCCTCCGGTTGCAGTGCCGGCTGGTCAAACTCGGGGGTGGAGCTCCACACAAGCGCGGCTCCATCTTGCACCGGTAGTGCCAACGATCCCATAGCGGCACAGGCGGTGGCTAGCCATGACATGTCAATTGCTTGTAACGCCGCGACAGTGTCATCCGGCGGTCTGCCACCGACACGGGTGCCCGCCGCCGCGCGTTTCGCCACCCAGTCGACATATTCGTTGAGCGGGTGCCCAGCGTGAGCCTTGACATGCTCATAGTGGAATGACACCCCGGCTGCAGATTCCAGCCAACGCTGGAGATCCCTGATCCGGCTTGAAAAGGGTGTGGGGGGGTGCCATACACCTTCCGCGGCTTTACCAGCGCTCATGCAGTCGTAGTAGAGCACGACGTCCCGGAAGCAGCAAAGCGACATGCCCTGAATGAGCCATAGCAAAGCGGAGGCAATGGCAATTTCCTCATTGCGCAGCGCTGGTGGGGCATCAGCAAGCTCCCAGCGACAGTCGGCAGCGCCGTGGGTCTGATCGCTCAAGGTGCCAAATAGGGCAGATGCCCCATCAACAACGATGACAATGGCGACGGCGTATCCTCCGATGCCAAGGCCCTCTGTCCATGATCCGTCGGTGAACATGTGCAGCTTGGCTTCCTCACCTTCTGCTGCTTGACGAAGCAGGCGGGACCAATGCGGCCAACCTTGTGCATATTGCTGGAGCGGGGGTGGCATCGCCGGCTCAGAGGTCTTCGCTGCGATCCACTCTGTGCCCCAGGGACGCAGCATTGCACCGACGAGGTCCGGGCGATGTGGAAACTCCACCCGGTTGGTCGTGAGGTCGTAGGTTGCCGGCCCAACATGCTCGGCAAGATTCAGGGGTCTCGGCGTCGGTCGTTGGCGACCCGGAGGTGTGCGACTCCTTGGACGGTTTACAGGCGAGGGTGGGGGGGGGCCGAATGGCCCTGAACCCCGAGGTGGAGAACCAGCCCCAGAAATGTCTGAAGATCCAGGAACATTGTCATCCACATCACTGCTGTCGTCGCCCTGGCCGTCGTCGTCCTCATCTCCGCTGCTTCCACCATCCGGTGCGCCGGCCTCAGTCGGCGTAATGGCCTCAGTAGGTCGCAGTGAGACCTCCAAGACTTCGCCATCCGAGACAAAGAGCAGTCCCGGCGTGCGGCCCTTCCGGCCGCCTTTGACGACCACCGAGAACCCAGGCAGGTACTGGATGTTGAGGGCCTCGATCACATCCCCAGGGAAGAAAGCCTCCTCCCTGAGAGCTATCCAGGTCGGCCACAGCCCCAGTCCTCTCAGGTCAAGGACAATGACTCGACACTCCGTCGGTGGGTGCTTCTCAGCGTCGATCACAGCAATCACTGAATGGGCCCGGCGGCCTTTCCAGTACAGCCTTCGAGGGCGGTGCGTCGGGGCACGCACCCATATGCTGTGCTGCGAGGTATCGAACAACTCCCATGCGACCGACAGCGGGGTGAAGCCATCACCCCGATGCACTGCATGAAGAATCTGGCGGTCCTCGGCCTGGAACGCGAAGTGTGACCCGCCATGGTGCCCAATGTGCGGGTCATCCGGATCCCAGAGAAGGGGGTCGCTCAGGCGGTCTTGGATTCGGGTCGCCCAGACAACCTCCGTGCCACTTGGCACGACCTTGACGAGGCCGCCGAGGACTGGTGGTATTGACGCTGGTTCATCGAGGGGGGCGTCCCGTCCAAAGGCATACACCGAGACCGGGAAGCTCGGGATAGCCTCGAGCTCGTTTAGGATCGAGCGGCGGCTTACGTCGCCCTTGTGGTAGAAGGCAAACAGGCCCTGTTCGATGGCCGTGGCATCGATGACCATGACCGTCTGTCGCGATGCCCGAAGCCAGCCGGGGAGAATGATGATACTGCCGTAGTACTCTGCAATCTGCGGTTGTGTGAATACCGCCTCTGTCATCCAGTCTTCCGCCACGATGCGGGCGGAGCTCAGCACAAAGTCAAGCACATTCTCGGCCTGCAGCGGGAAAGCTAGTCCGATGTCAAGGGACTCTGACTCATAGCCAGGCGATAGCAGTCGGAAAGAATGTGAGTGGTCGCCTCCTCCTCATCATCCTCAAGCAGTGTTGCCGTGTCGAAATCCGCCTCGGCGTCAACAGGCGTCGGCACTGGTGATGCCTGGTAGTTGGCCGGCCCATTGGCGTGGATACCATCAGGCCATATGCCCCCACTGTGCAAGGGCCGGCCAGCGATAGCACGTTGCAGCGCCAACGCAGTCTGTTCCGCGACTGTCAGCTGTCCACTGCACCAGAGTTCGATGTCTGTGGGTGGCGGTGGTCTCGTAGTAGGCCACCATTGCAGATTTGGCGCCTCAGGCGTCACCGCTCTTGCTTGGCCGATGCAGGCCGCAAACGGGAGGAGAATGGCAGCCCAATGTGTGGTGGCATGCCGTGTTCCCCGTCTCTGCGCGAATGGTCGCTGCCAGCGCATGTGCATCATTAGTGTGAGCACTTGCACAGTCGCCAGCACAAAGCAGAGCGGCGCTCCAAGTGCGCCGCCGACACTGCCGATGCGGAGGACAATGTCCCGGAGGAACTCCTCCACGTACTCAGCAGCCGCCTCATAGACATCAAACATGTCCCACAGCCGCCGTGCAGCTCTTTGCGGGCGCGCCTGCGCAGCAGCGTCGGCAAGGGGTCGCATTGCTCTCACTTGGCCGGCCGGCCTGTGTGCCAATGGCCGCAGCCAATCATCCTCATGGTTGGGGAGGACACACCGAAAAAGCCTCCGCGAGAGCCCAGGGGCTCCACCAAAACTGTAACTCGCGAGGACCAACCGAAAACGCCTCGTAATAAGCGGAGGGCCACCATCCACGATGTCCTCCAGGTTTTCCTTGTCATACTCAGTCGAGATGTCAATGTCCAGGCCGTCCATGGCTGGCTCATATTCAGGCACCACGTCATAGTACTCGTGATGCTTTGAAGGCCCGGGCGGCCGGCCCAGGCTCAGTCTATCTCGATCTCCGGAGGGGGGCCTCCCGCCGCACGAAGGTTGCCGATGATCGCCTCCTCGCCGTCGGCCTGCGCCTGCTCGGCATCCCTTTCCGCACGCATCATCTCTCGGCTGGCCTCGAGCTTTTCTGACAGGGAGGGGGCCTGCGGCGGCGCCGCCTTTGGATTGCGCCCCTTTGCCTTCACCGGCACTCTTTGTGAGCCCGACCGCGATCTCGGGGGGGTCGATGGCAACAGGTTCCGCGTCGTGGGCGAAGTGACGAACGGGCACCCAGTTGGCGCCTCCTCCCCCTCTGGCTTGTCCGTGGGAAGGTGAGCTGCGCGTCGTGGCCCATGGGTCGCAGGGGGCGACATCTCCATCTGCCGTGTGCGCCGCGGTGGTGGCGTCCTGTCCCTCTCTCGCGTCTCCCTGTGGCGCTCGAGCACTGCCATCATCTTCCGCGCAGCCGTTTGCCTGGACTCCAAGCTGCCCATTGCACCAACGAGGAGGCCGGACAGAGCGTCGTCGGTCTCCTCCGTCGTGGTCTGGCCGCCTCCGCGGTCTTCTGGCCGATGTGGGTCTTGGGGTCCGCCAAGAACCGGTAGAGCTCCTCCACGGCCGACTCCTGGCAGCGTGCAGCCTCGCCCTCTTCGTGTAGCAGGCGGTCGCTGCACTCCTTGTACCTGGCTCTTTCTCGCATGAAGCTCTCCTTGAGGCCCTTCTGGAAGCTTGCCCACTGTCCATCGACCAATCCTCTCTCTTCTTTGTTTTTGCGGATTCTCTGCTCCGCCCGCCGGAGGTTGTTGGTCAGCTTCTGCACGATCTTCACGAAATCGCCACCGCTCGCTCCACTGCTTCCACTGGCCGGCCCATTGGGCATCCCAGCTTTGCTCGCCTCCACGATCGTCATCGTGTCGTACTTCGGGAACAACGGCGCCTTGTCCTTGTTCTTTCTCGGCGGCTGCCAGGAGCGGGGGTCCGCTGCATAGCCCGAGTAGTCCTGCCAGTAGTAGGCATCGCCCTGGGAATGGTCCGAGCGGTGCCCTCCCCATTTTCCAGCCTTTCCCATACAGGGCTGTCGTAGTTCGCGAAAACAAGGCCTGGTATGGTGAGCAGAGAGGAGCAGGAGATCGGCGGCAGCCGGTGGGCGATAGTCTCGCCGTGCGGTGTGGACCCGTCTCCGGGCCTTGGCGCGTTGCCGTCGTTGTGCACGGTGCCAGTTCGGGGAAGTCGGCGTCCCTATGGCAGTGCGTCGTGCGCAATGCACTGGGGATTGGCAATGCGGCCCTGTGCCGGGGGCGCTCGATCCAAACCCTATCTATCTATATATATTATATTATATTATATTACATTACATTATATTATATTATATTATAGTTGTATTATGCGCTATATACTATATACTATTTAATATATAATATCTAGTTCGGATTTGGGCTTCCCAGTCCCGACCGCAACCTTGAACCATCCCACACCCTCTCGGGCGTAGGACTCAGAATGGGGGGAGGTCCATTGGGTTAAAGGTTTCTTGCGTTCCTAGAGCCCTAAGCCCTCTACCCTGAATTGTTGCTCCCAAGCCATTACTAGAGGCCTCAGTATTTCGTAACATAATTCCTCTGTGCTTCCGAAGATATTGAAAAAGTGATGCGCCCTAAAGCTTTGTTCTGATCCCTTCAATGTCCGACTAAAGGCGAAAAAAGCTTAAACTCCACGCAACGAGGCATGCAGATGCTGCGATGGCCCTAGTCGACGTCTTTGAGGCGTCACTGGTGCTCCAGGCAGACGTTTTCTTTTCAGGGTTGTATCTAGGACCATTAAGCCGTGTTTAGGGCTCACTTTTTCGTAAAGGGTTTCGGTCCCTGATGATGTGTGTAGGACTTGGGGTCCACGACTCATGGATTGTTTTTGGATTTGGTATTGCGAGTTTTTGTAATTCCCGAAAACGTGCTTTTTTGGGTGATTCTGGCGTAACACGGAGCTGCAGTATCCTGGATTTAATTTTGCGCTACAGTATATGCAGCCGACCTACCTGCTGCAGCCCGTCATGTTACTTTGAGTGCGCCATCAGCTTCTCCTACCTAGACAGTCTTACCATCTTATCGATTGGTCGGTCCTGATTCGTCTTGTGTTATCCTTTCTGCTTTGCCTTGCTGAAACCTTTTGCATGAGCGACCTTTTGTTCCAGTCCGCGAGTTATGTTCTGCAGTACCTTCTGTCTCTCGCAATGATATTTTTCAATCTATGCCTTGCTTGATCTGATCCCCGTTGCTGATGCCTGTCTGCTTGAGTACTATCCCACCAGGCCTGGTCTCGCCCATTTGCGTTATCTTGCCTTCTTCTCAAGTCAAGCTCTGCAGAGCATCGTCGGGGTTGCTGCTATTCTTCTTATAACTTCAGATCCTGTGCATGTTGTCGTGTCTCACCGTGATAACAATCCTCAACCCTGGTGACCCGACGCCCTGAACCCTAGTAGCCTTAGTAACCCGACATCCTAAACCCCTCGGGGTACCATAGTAGCCCGAAATCCTCGGGGTCTTGTTTGAGAGGCTCCTGGCGGCCGCAGTGCAGCAATGTGCGCTTGCGAGGCCATCCATGGAATTCCCGGGCTTATGGGGTCGGGCTCGGAATCAGGGTTTAGGGTTTAGGGTTTAGGGTGAGGTTGAGGGTTTGAGCTTCGCGAATTCTTCGGGTTCAGTTGTCAGTCCCGTTGCCAAGGGTGGTCCCCGAACGTGGGGCGAGATGTTGGATGAGGGTTGAGGGGTTTAAGGACTAGGGTTGGGGGGGTTTCGGGATGTTTAGGGTCGTAATTCGGATAAGGGTTCAGGGTTTGGACTTTGATGACTCTGTGTCTCGCTCCCCGGATCGGCAAAGGGGGTTGACCCTGAGAACCTGTACCCAGAGACTCCAAACCCCTTCAATAAGGAATATACTGTAAATTCTAATGAAAGGATCCCTCATACGATTTAAGGTATGGGTGTTGAGCAAAAGGTTCTACTTCTAACTACAGTGGACTACGCGAGAAATGGGCTCTCCCTGGTTCTACCATACGCCTACAAGCCCCACAGCCCTACAACCCTGGACCCACTCAGCTTACTTCGGCTGTAAAAGTCAAAGGGGTAGTTCTCTAAGTTAGGGTCCCCTTTAAGGTCCTGTTTATACGGGTGCCATACTATTTTTGGGACGGGGATCCTACTTTAGACAACCACCCAGATCCCAAAGCACAACGCGGCCAAACTACCGTTGTGCGTGCGACCGAGCTGGCACATAATCCTATTGAGCACATGGGTGGTTGTCAAAATTAGGGTCCCTTTTGGGTCCCTATTATAGTACGGCACCTATGATTTAGGGTACCCAAAAAGGGGCCATGATTTTGACAACCACCACATGATCACATGGCACACGCTGGCTAGTTGCAAGTGTCGCCGGGTTCAGCGAGCTCTGCACCAACTACATAACGAGTCGTATCGTCTACATACTGAGCCCTCAACCCCAAGCACCCTGAAGACCTAAAACTCAACTCTGAATTCATATATATATATATGTATTATTATCCAAGTGATGCAAAGTTTCTTCCATCTACCGATGAATTAAAATTAGATCAAGAAATATGTATGAAAGATATATTGGACAAAAACGCAGACAACCTAGTCTTGGAATTTGCCGGCTCTGGCTTCTGCGTTTTGCGCCGTGTGAGAGCGAGAGAGACCGTCTCCGTAGCTGTGGGAAGCTACGGAGACCAGCAGGGGCACCTCATTAAAGATACCAAGTCCTGAGTGTTTGTCTCAGACCTTGAACCGTAACTACCGTGAGCCCTAAGCCAGAAACCCTCAAGCCTCTCAATCCAAACTCGGAGAATCTTCTCCCTCAAGTTTCCAGTTTCACCTCGTCGCCCATGGTGATCTGATGTCCTCCTGCATCTTCGGAAAGCCCCGGACGCCGCTAGAACTCCATGGCCGCTCCTTGCCCGACGCCGCAGATGCCCCTCGGCATCGCACAATGTGTCAATAAGATGTGCAGTAGGAGTCCTGCCTTAGCTATTTAGTGGTGTATGCTTTGTGGTAGTGAACGTGCGAGCACGAGAGCCGTCGGGGGTGTGGTCTGTGTGCCGTGGATTTCTTGGGCTTTGGGATGCACAGGACGTTCCGATTCTCTTCCCCATGCACACCGTCGCAACGGACGTGTTGCTAAAGATGACGAGGCTGGAGGCACACGAGACGTTGAAGGCCGGAACTAAATCAAATGTAGGGGCCTTAACAATCAGAATAGGCTTTGGGGGTATATTATATTATAATTATAATCAGGAACCCCCAAAACCCCATGGAGTCCTTGGTCAGGATGCGTCTGTTTGTGAGCGTGGTTCCAATCGGGCCTTCTTGGTTTCTCCGTATATTGAGAATCGGTTTTGCAGCTCTCCCTTTGCCGTGGTGTAGATTTTCGACTACAAAAGTCATTTCTTTTCACAGAGCAGCGCCAGCCGCGTCTCGAGATCTATTGTAACAACCCTTCCAGGCTAATGACGCTGTAGTAACAACCCTTACCATACCGATGCTACTCGTACTTGTTCTTGCAGCTACTTGAACCGTCAACAATAAGTCAAACTCGAAACCCTCCAGACCCCAAAGTTCGATCCCGATCCGAAGGCGAAGGGGGAGCTCGTCGTCTTCAGTGATGACCTAGGGAGTGCTGCTTTCGTCTCGCACCAGTGGGTTGACAAATGTCACCCAGATCCCGACTTCGAGCAGATGCGCACGCTGCAAGATGCGGTGAAGCGGATCCTGAACAGCTCTGGGTACCTGTCACTGGACGTCGTTACAGAATCCTTGGTGCAAACTGCCAAGCCCATTCCTGTGAAGGACTTTCAGATGCAGGCACTGTATTTCTGGTACGATTATTTCTCATGCCCACAGCTGGAGAATCAGAGTTACATTGCTGAAGAGACCGACAACTCCCAGCACCAGGCTAATGCCATCAGCAGCATCCCGGCCTACATAGCCAGGTGCCGATTTTTCTTTGCACTGTGCCCTGTTATCGATTGCCCTTTCCAGGGCAAAGTGCTAACACCAGCGACCTGGAGCAGCAGGGGTTGGTGCCGCCTAGAACGAGCGGCACGTGAGCTTTCGTCAAACAATACTTGGATTCTCATTCGAAGTGAAACCTCCCTGGAAGCTATTGGCACAATGCTGTCCTTTCCGAGCGGGCCCGTCGGGGAAGGCGATTTTGCTGTCGCGGAAGATAGAGGCAAGCTGGCTGTGGTGATGCAGCGTATCCTGGTGCGGAAGCTGAACGACTGCCTGCGAGTTGGCGACCTTCCGGGATTCCGGCGCCACTTCAACCTCCAGACGGTCTACCTAAGAGGGCTTCAGATCGAGCCCATGATCGGCCTGCTCCCCAGTCCCAGCTCCGCCGCCACAGCAGTGGCAGAGTTCCTGCACCAAAATGGCTTGGGAAAGGTCGGCGAGGCCGACAACGCGGGTTGGTGGCCGCTGCACTATGCTGCACTGGCCGGCAACATCGACGTGCTGCGCGGCCTGCTGGAGTTGCGCGCCGACGTGAACCGGCACACGTCGAAGGATGAGCCGATGCTGGGCTTTCCGCCTTGGATGTCGACGCTGGATTTGGCACTCTACTTCAAGCACCACGAGGCCACACGGTTGCTGCTCGCAGCGAGAGCCCGCCTCGAGGGCGGGCTCAGCCCCTCTGTCCTGCTTGCAGCCGCTGCAGACAATGCCGAGGGAATTCAGCTGCTGTGTGAGTCAGGTGCCGGGCCACTGGCCCGGAACCTCTTTGGCGTTTCCACTTTGCAGTGTGCAGCAGGTTCAGGCTGTTCTGCAGCACTAGACGAGCTGGTAAGGCAAGGTCGCCCATCTTCGCTGGATCTTTCAGTCGCACTTTTCGATGCTGTGGGATATCGGGGTGGCTCGGCAGAAATGGTGCAGCAATTGATCAACTTCCGTGCCGACGTCGATTTTCAGATGAACTTGCCACGGGACTTCAAGGCACTGGGTCGGTTACTTTTTGCAGCGAAGTCCCTGCAGCACCGGATCGGCAGGACGACGGCTTTGACGACTTTAGCTTATCACATGCACGGGGGCACGCCACTGATGCAGGCCATCAGGTCGGCTCAATTCGAGGCCGCCGCAGCTCTGATCGCGGCCGGTGCCAGACTGGACCTCCGCAATTCCAGGAATTGGACTGCGGCAGACTTTGCCCGTGGCCAGTCGATCCCACGCTTTCTGCAGATGGGCCTGGAGGGAGACCCGTCGGAGTGCCGAAGGGTGTCGTCGCTGGCACTGCTCGACGGCTATGTCGCTATCACGTTCTAGTTCTAGCTTTTTGAGATTTTCTGAGTGAGAGGCCCTCCCTGAATTTTGAATTTGATAAGGCTGCTCGAAGGATCTGGGACTTGAGCTACGACAGGTAGGGTCATGCAGTCTGTAAGGGTAGACTTCGCAGTGCCTATCATTACACTAGTCCCGCGGTGTCGGTTGCAAAAAAGGCATTCTTTCTTTCTGGTGTTATTGCAAGTCCAAGCAGGGGACGCGTGTGCTCCGCTTAAGAAGAATTTCTCAGCATCTGCGGAAGAGACTTTGACGAGCGTGTAACAGAAGATATTTTATCCTTGGCCGCTGTGTTGTTGACTTCAACAGTGTGCATCCCAGATCTTAGACGGGCAGGCCTTTGTGAACTTCGTTGGACTGCTGACAGCATCTGCAAGGTAGATGCAACTGTCATGCAACAAAGTTGGAAAGTCCACCCGCATTGTTAGCTTGTGTGTGTTTGTGTGTGTGTGTGTTCGGCCATTCTTCGCGGTATAAGGTTGACAATGCGATGCACCCTTCGCAGCATCCCTTCAACTGAGGGTTCAGGGTGTTCAGGATTTGCAGGTTCAGGTTTTAGATTAAAGATATTAAATATGCGGCGAGGCTTGATTTCTTGCCAGCATGCAGCAGTTCCTCTCCGGAACTCCGAGTTTTCACCCTGAAGCCGGCATCGTGCATCAGCTTGCGAGAAACGTTGAATATATTGTACCCACGCCTCCTATCACCGACTCTGGACGGACAAAATCGGCAACAGTCATTCGTCATCGTCGGCCTCAGCACTCCGTCGGCTGGTCGAAGTCGTGATATTCCCTAGTTTCATGAAACCAAGACCCTGACGCTTAACAACTGGAGTCCAGGCTGGCGCAGAGGCGCTGGCGGAGTGGCTCATTGCAGAGGGCCTGCCCGCAGACCTCCAGGAGCTTGGCTTTGTTGCCATGAAGATGAGGCTGATGAGGTTGATGATGGTGCTGATTAACAGTATTGGAGTGATTAATGTTGTTATCATTGTTGTCCTTGTTGTCATTGTTGTCGTTGTGGTCGCTGCCGCTGCCGCTCCTGCCGCCGCTGCTGTTACTGCTGGTAGTGCTGCTGCCGTTGCCATTGCTCCTGCCGTTGCCGTTGCTGTTGCTGCTGCTGCTGCTGCTGTTGCTGTTGCTGTTGCCACTGCTGCCTCTGCCGCTGCCGCTGCCGCTGCTACCGCCTCTGCCGCTTCCTCTGTTGAAGTTTTTGTGGCTGTTGCTGTTGCTTTTGTTGTTGTGGTTGTTGTTGTTGGTACAGACAAAACAGCCGCCCGTAACTTATTTTAACTACAGGCAATTGGGAATGCTTCCGATTCCAGAGACCCCATCGGGTGCCCGTTGAGTTCTTGGGGAATGCGAGCTATGGTATGCGCAGCAGCTGCCTTTATGACAGAGATGGGGTTCAATGTGGGTGGTTGTTGTAAAGGGGGGGGGCGGTCAAAACAACAGACGGCGCCCCAGTGCTTGTCTCGCCAGAGACAAAACCTGGAGCCTCGCCTGTTGTTTTGACCTTTCCCCGTTTACAGCAACGAGCCACCTTACACCACATTTCCATCCCAGGTATAAGATTCTGCAAACGCATGCCTTTATTCCCTCTGGGTGCCTAGTTATACAAGGGTTGCATGAAGGGGGATTAATGGTATTTAGCACGGTTTATAAATGCTGTTAATTTGTATGCAGAAGGT
This sequence comes from Symbiodinium sp. clade A Y106, assembly GCA_003297005.1. Lineage (NCBI taxonomy): Eukaryota > Dinophyceae > Suessiales > Symbiodiniaceae > Symbiodinium > Symbiodinium sp. clade A. The sequence goes on from BGNK01000062.1 coordinate 145,193, forward strand.
GTCCATGGGCTTTAGCAGGGCTTTAAATGTTTTAGAGGTGGGTGTGTTCGTGCCCTTTAGAAGGATTTCAATCCCTTCTAAATCCCGTTAGGACCCTTCTGAATCCCTTCTCAAGCCCTTATGAAAGCCCGGTAAGCAACAAAACCTTTCTCAAAGCAATTCACACCCTCGTAAATCACATTCAAGCCCTTTTCACACCCTACTAAAATTCCTTCCGAACCGCATTGAAACCACTGTAAAACCCGTTGAAACCTGTTTAAACCCCATCAAAACCCTTCTAAAACCCTTCTACGCCCTTGAACACCATTGGAATTCCAAAACCCATTAAACCTACTAAATCCCATTCAAACCCTTTACCAAACCCGCTATCTACCATCAGAAACCTGTGCACTATAGCCGCTGTGTTGTTGTTGTTGTGGTGGCGGTGGTGGTGGTCGTGGTCGTGGTCGTGTCGCGGTCGTGGTCGTGGTCGTGGTCGTGGTTGTTGTAATTGTTGTGATGATTGCAATTGTTTGTTGTTGTTGTTGTTGGTGGTGGTGGTGGTTATTGTTGGATTGTGATTATGGTTTTTGTTGGTTTATGCAAGCATATACACGGACATACATGTGGACATACATGACGACGTACCTACATCCATCAATCTATTTTGCATTGTTGCAGTGAGATTCATTCATTTATTCAGTCGTTCATTCATTCAACAACCATACATCCAGACAAACACTCTCGCACTCAGCCCCTTTCAACCATTGAGCCCTTTCCCCTCGAGGACGCCGAGGGCTGCAATGTGCTCTTTTACGCAGTCAGGGCAGCGCTGCCCCAGCTGACGGCGTTCCTGCTAGGCGGAGATGGGGTCTTCGGAAAGGAGGGGGTGCCGTTTTCGGGCTCCTGATCTGGAAGGCCCAACGGGTTAAGGGTCTATGTCCTATGTCCTCGTATTTCCTGAAGATCAGATCGGATGGAAAGGTTCAGGGGTGAGGGCTCGTCGTAGCGGTTCAGGAGCTAGAACCTTTCGTGTTCAAGAAGGTTTCTGCTTGTTCGGGTTCAGGCAAGGAGCGTTATGTCCCACGTCCTACAGCCCAAGATCAATACTCATGCAGCGTTGACGTAGCAATGGGTCGTCGAGGTTTCAGTCTGCAGCAGGTAGCTTGGAGGATTCAGTGGGTCTCAGGGGTGGTTGAGCTTCCTGAGGAATATTCGATGGATTCGCAGTGCAAGCCCAGGGCAGGAACTGATCCACGATGCGTTGTTCTTTAAAGTGTTGCCTTTTGAGAGGCCGTGTTATGAAGCAGGACTGCTCTTCACCCCAAAACATGTCGACTGGACAGAGGCAAACAGAACTTAGACACGAAAACCCTCAACACTAGCTCCCTACGCCTGTTAAACTCTCCCGACTTCAGGAAAGTCGACCCCACGCCCTGCTTCCCTGAAAGTGCCCTTGTAGCACCTAGACCGCCGGGGACGCTGGACTTAGACCCTAAACCGTATTGCTCTTCCTACCCTTGTAGCACCCTGATAGCAGATAGCACCCATAAAGTGTCTGATAGCATCTGTCTAGTACCCGCATACCCCCTGTACCAATCCCGACGCCAGCAGAACTTAGACGCCTGCACTCTCATCCTTAGACCTCAAGCCCTAAACGGGTGACCTTCTGTAGAGAGGTACCCTTCTGTAGAGTGGTGACTGTTTGTGTGTGTGCTTGAGCTAGGGTTTGCTGGCTCTGCCAATGGTGCAAGCCCCTTCCGGGAGGCAGGCTACTTCCTGCAGTATTGCTGAGCACAGAAAGAAGCCACTGCACTTAAAAAAAAACGCGACATTCCGAGGCAAGCAGAACTGTCTTCACGGTACCACTTGTGGTACCCGTTATAGTACCCTTACACTCTCCAAGCAAGCAGAACATAGACCCTAAACCTAGACACGAAACCCTAATCCCAGAAAAAAAACCCATCTAAACACTAAGCCCATCCAATCCCTAAGCCCATCTAAGCCATAAGCCCGATCAAACCCTAACCGGCCCTAAACCCTGAAAGCTCCAGGCAAGCAGAATTTAGACCCAGAGTCGCGGGCCTTTGACGGATCCACGCCGCTGCTCTTCGCGGTGTCTGGCACACGGGGAGCCTCCGCCTCCTGGGTCGCAGCTGAGCTTTTGTTTAATGAGGCAGGCCTACTATAGGGGCCTTAACAATTAGAATAGGGTTCCCTTAAAGGGATCCTTCGAGGGGTCTATAAGGGATCTATAGTAGGGTTTTTATAAGTTTAAGGAAACTTTTTTTGATAGCTTCCTGTAGGGTGTGTTAAAGCCAGCTTGCACTATAGAGCTCGTTGCATAAATAGCTGTTTTGTATGGCTTGTTCTAAATAGGGGGAGTTTGTAGGGTTTTGGAAGATTTCATGTTTTCAAAGACGGTTTTTGGCACGGTTGTCGAGGCCTTACAGTTAATTTACATAGAGCATACTATACGTGCGAGTAGCAGCTGGATCGATCAATGCTTGGGGTTTCGGGGCGTTTGGAATTCTGGTTCCGAGACTCTTCAGTCGAGGATTGCAGCGTGTTCAGGGCTCAGTAAAATAGGGGCCGAAAAAAGTACCAATACTGTTTTGCGGTTCCTTATTAGAAATAGAGTACAATGGGCCCCCAAACCCTATTCTAATTATTAAGGCCCCTATATTAGGGTTTTGGGCCTGCGTGTCCCATTAAAGATCGCACCTTGATCTCAGGCTCGACGAGACGCCATAATATGATGGTGGCTGACATGTCGAGTTGCTCGATAGTCTATCTTGTTGATAGGGTTTGGGTGGCATTATAGTATGTTCAACAGTAAGCCTAGCTCAGCTGAGGGTTCAGAAGCGGCAATACTGGGGTTTATGGTTTAGTAGCAGCAAAAGCAGTGTTAGGGTGTAGGGTTGAGTAACATGACTGTTTTGGGGCTTGGGGGTGCATACTTGTCCAGGATTCAGTAGCATTCATATGATTTTGGAATTAAGGGGATTTGTACTTCAGTAGCGCTGAGGTTCTAGGGCAGTGAAGGACAATGCTCAGAAGCTTAGTCAGTCCTTTAAGCTAGGGGTTCAGGATTTACGGCTTCGGGGGTAGTTTGCGAGCGATCAAGCCCTAAAATAAAACCGGCTTCGGATGCAGAGCTTGTGCTTTCGAGTTGATTGTGTAAAGGTGGCAGGGCTCTCCAGGTGGGAGTTTCAGAACGAAAGTCATCCCAACATAGGTTCCCAAGTAGTATGAGTTTGTGCCCATAATATTGAGATGATATCTTTATATAGCCCTACTACAAACCCTACGAAACCCTAAACCCTAAACCCTGTAAGAAGACGCATCTGATAGGAAAGAGACCCATTTTGCAAACCACACAAACACCTTCGGCAGCAGTGTAGGACCCTTTAAAACCCCACCAAGAAGAAACCTTACAGCCTGAACCCGTCAACCCCTCCTAAACCCCTCAACCCTAAACAAGAAACCCCTCAACCCTAAAGCCTTCAACCCTAAGCCCCTCAAGCCCTATAAGCCTCAACCCTAAACTCCTCAGGTCGTGGTTGCCAGGCAGCTGCTTGAAGCCGCGGCTGCCCCGAATGCGACAGCCGGGCCTGGCCGGTGGCCGCTGCACGAGGCCGAGTGCCTGTGGCTCGGATTTGGACCTCTACGCGGTTTAGAGGTACAGAGAGAGAGAGAGAGAGCGAGCGAGAGAGAGAGCGAGAGAGAGAGAGAGAGATCGAAGAGTGGGCGTGCGTGCATGCGCGTAGATGCAGAGATCAAGGTTTTGGCGATAGAGGGTTTGCAGTTTAGGGCTTCAAGTTTGTTGGATGCGGGAATGTACGGTTTACGGCAGGAGTGAAGGGCTTGAGGCATAAGTGAGTGAGGCATTAAAGTTTTAGGGTGGGGGTTCAGAAGCTCAAGGGGCACGGTTAGTATTCAGTCTACATTTAGAGGTTTGAGGGGGTTCTGTTTCGCTTTTCGACGTTGGGATTTAGATTCAGAGTTTAGGCCCCAAAGACCCACACGTTTTTGCGGCCCATTTGCCTCCGCTTAATTGCCTCCATCCTCCCAGGCCATAGAAGCTTGAAGCATCAACTCTGACGTAGTATTGTACGATGTGAACTTATAATATAATGTGGTATATTGCCTTGTATTATGTGTCTCTTTGGTAAGCCAGCCGTAGATCTTAAATTCTACTGGAGCCTTCGGAGCTCTACACTGGACCTCGGCGCCATGACAGTCCATTCCCCACGGTTTGCAAGCCCCCTTCCCGGAACCCACGCAGGGCTTTATAGGAATCCTCCAAAGAACCTTCCTAGCAAGCAATCCTGGCATCTTCCGTCCTGGGAAAAGCATAACTTAGTAGCTGAGTACGCAACTTGTAACCTTTTGGGGCTTAAATATTTACAATCCTACCATAATTGGAAAGGGTTAACGTTTATTGGGATAGCGTACTCAGCCCCTACTAAGTTGAAAGCTCAAGCCTAAGTCCGTCCTGCAGCAGGCCTGCCGCGCCGGAAATGACAAGTGCGTTCGGCTCTACAGCTGCTTTTGGTTAAGGTTAAGGGTTTGGGGGTTAGGGTTTCGGGTAACATGAACCCCAAGTTGCAGGGTCCTGCATAGCAGGACACCCAACAATGTCGGACCCCTACCTCCATCCGAAACCCTGAAGATCAGATTTGTGCTGCCCGAGGTCCGTAGATGTTGGGGGCTACCGGGTTTCGAATTTGTTGTTCAAGCCCCAAAAACCCCCAAAACATGAGATCTTCAAGCCCCGAGCACAAGAATGCCCAAATTCGAAATCCTTCAACCCATCAAACCTCCAAAACCGAAATCCCCAATTTTGAAGAAGCCCCGCGCCCGCCTTTCTGCCAGCATTTAGGGTGGGCTGGGTCCTTTCAAACGGGGTGTGTTTTCCATGGCTTTATCAAGTTTTATCGGCTTTTGCGGGGTTCACGGATCTTTGCAAGGAGTCTCTGCCTGCTAGGGTCAACTGTAATCTGGAACCCAAAGATCATGGTTGACAGTAGTGCACCTAGCGGCCCAGCATAGGGTTGCAAAAACTGAAGCATTCAAGTCATATCACCTCCACATCTTAGGCCGTACATACGCCCTCCCGGCCCTAAACCAGACGAGATCCCAGGTTGCTTCTGACTCACTCTTCCGCAGCAGGCTCAGTTGCTAAGGCTGGGCTTAGGGTTGAGCGCGTGCAACGCAAACCCAGACTAGGTACTATGGTCGCTTCAGACCCAAAGGATGCTGGGGTGCAAAACCCTCCGTAAACTATACTGTTACTATACCATACCATACTATACCATAATGTGATATTCCTACCTAGACTTGAACTTTGGTTGACTCTCCTGACAAGGGACTCGACTGTCGCTTCCGTAGGCTTCCTGTCACCGGGCTTGGACCTTCGTGCTCGGAGTTTGAAGATTCCTGCGTGCTTGTGGGCTTTTTGACTTTGACTTGCAGAGTCAGGAATCTAACATATATACCTTATATACCATAAGACAATATGGTACAATATAATTCTTTATATCATTTTATGGAAAGCAAATGACATATCATAGCATGTTATGACAAGATATGCGAAGACTATACTATACTATACTATACTGTAAAGTAAGATCACAGAATATTCTAAAGCACTATACTGCAACCTGATATAATATAATTTGCTGTATTTTAGTCGAGTACAATATAATATTACACAATACAGTACAATATATTATTCTACAATATATATATGTATATCCTAGTATACCGTAATGTTCCCCAGCATAACTGAATATAGAATGAAGTATTTACCACAATATAATATTATATATTCGTCAGAATTTCTGAACATAGTGTAGTGTAATATACTGCACTGTCTTTACTACACCATAATGTAGTGTGTGACATAATGAAATGGAATGTACTGTACTATACGATACCATACCATACTGCACTACATCATGTTGCTATATAGTACAATGCCTTATGATAAAGCATACGATATTATACTGTACTATCCTATACTGCGCTATCCTCTAATGCAGTATAATGTAGTTCCATACAGTATATTGTAATGTACAATTTAGCGTAGTACAATATACTGTAATGTACAACCTTATAACATGATAAAAACAATATAGTATGATACCATACAATACCATACAATACAATCTGTTATAATATGTATTTCAGCAGAGTATTATATCTACAAATAAGATACGCCATTGTACCATAATACAATACAATACCACACAACCGAATATATTGCAATATAATATAATATGATACAACATATACTATTTTATATGCCTTGATATAGTATAGTATAAAGTGTTATGTTCTAGTACAGTATAATGCAGCGCATAGTATAATGTATGAGATAACATAGTACAAGATATTGTATAGTCCAAAAACAATGTTGAATGTAGTTTACTATAAGATAGCATATCGTATAGTATAGTATGGTATAGTTTAGATCAATAGACTTGCGGCTTTCTAGGATATTTTCGAATTCTTCTTTTTGCTAACAGTTAACATCGTGCCTCCCCCGGAGCAGCCAGAAGTTGCAAGTTTCGACAGGGGCCCGGACAGGGACCAACCGTTCGAGTTTAGGGCTGAGAGTGGGGTGTACTATAGGGGCCTTAATAATTACCTATACGATTTTGGGGTTCCTTATTATATGTATAGTATAATGGGCACCAATACCCGATTATTAAGGCCCCTATATTGGAGGTTGAGGGGCTTCCAATGGACCTGGTGAGCTTATCTGGTTGCCGGGCTTCCGCAACAAGGATGCGGGCATCTAGGAATCTATGGGAGGTCTCCTTAGTTTCGGACCTACTTTCCGGAAAACCGAACCCTAAACCCTCAAACCTATAACACAGTGATGAGGCGCTGAGGCACATGATTTTTCCTCACCGCCGAGGCAACGGCGGTTAAAGCCCTGGACTTCGAAGGCGGGACGGAGGATGTCTAGGGCCTGTAGGGTTCGAGAGGTTTACTGTTTGGCCTTCAGGGTGTGGGGTTTAGCGTTTATGGTTTAGGGCTTCCGGGCTTTAGGGTTTGAGGGTTTTAGAGTATAGGGTGTCGGTTTAAGGGATTGGGCTTCAGAGTTCACAAGGTTTAGGGTTCAGGGTTTAGGGGATGGATGTTGGTTCGGGTCGGCGAGTAAACAGAGGAGGAGGGAATTTGTGGGGTTGTCGGTTTATGAGGTATAATCGCAGGATTCGGAGTTTATACTTAAGAGTTTTACGGTTCCCGGGTGTGTAGCTCTCGGGTGTATACGTGTAGGGCTTTGTACTTTTGGGGCTGACGGGTCTCAGAGTTTCGGAGTCGGACCATGTAGGGTTCGAGGGTGACAGGTTCCAGCATGGAAGAGAGGGACCTACAATTTCGAAGAGGAATACGGGTTGCGGTTCCTTGCAACTTTTGCAGTTGTTTGTCTTGTCTTTATAATGACGATGAAGACGACGAGGGGGTCTACCATGCCTAGTTGAGCCGTAAAGCCCTGGCCTCTGTGAGCTCTAGACTACGAACCCCCACCCTAAACCCTAAACCCTGAGCCCGGCTTCTGCGAGGGAAGACTCCGCACATGATCGCCAAGGAGGCAGGTTTGCCGGAGGCGTCTCGGCTCACTGTTTAGGGTTCAAGGTTCAGAGGATGACAGAGGAGGCGGAAGAAAACTGATAGTAGCATTCCCTTATAGTCCCGATATGTCATATCTGTAGTCACAATATAGTGTTCTAGATTTACCATGACATACTTTCATATACTATCTGAGGCATGGCTGCTACGTCACATGTGTTTCTGCTTGTACATCTGACTCATAAGAGCGAGGCTTCTAGGACCCAGGAGTTAGAGAGCCTGAAGCCACAGACCTCAAGCCTAACCACTAGAACTCGAAACCCTAAACCCTAAGCCCTGTCAGCAGGTCTCCTGGTGCATATGTGCCTTATGTCAGCTTGGGAGGATCAGGCAGACGTAAAAAGGAGTTCAAAAAAACCCTAAGCCCTGAACCCTAAACCCTGAACCCCTTAACCCTAAAACCCTAAACCCTAAACCCTTAACCCTAAACCCCGCACCCTAAACCCAAAAGGCCCCGGCAACCGTAAACCCAAAGCCTACTATAAGGGCCTCGTTCCATATTGTAGTTACAGTCTTCTATACCCCAAAACCCTATTCGATTTATTAAGGCCCCTTATTGCTATAGTATAACATACCCCAAAACCTTATATTCTAACTATCAAGGCCCTATATTCCTCTAAGTCTGTCTTCTGAAGGCGACCCTCATGCTCTTGGCTGCTGGCGAGCAGGCGTCTGCCAGCCCAGCAAGAAATGGGTCCCTGCCTCGGAGATGAAGCCACGTAGGTTTAGGAATAGCTAGTAATGCCCCAAACAAAGCCTTACCCGAAGGCTTTAGGCACTCAAAGTTTGAGGCTTTTGGGCCTGAAGGCCATGCTATGCGAGGCTTTTAGGATATGTTGAGCCTTTTCTTAAGGGGATTACGCAGAACAGCAGTCTGTGTAAAGCCAGCTAGTTTGGGATGACGGGCATCTAAGGCTCAGGTTAGGAGCTACTGTTTTGCTTGTGGCGGTCTTAGAGGGCTGGAGTTCAGTTTGTATGAAGGGCATTCAGGCTCGAGCTTTTCCAGTCTAGTCTGGTTGCTTTTTCTCTAGTGGTCTGGAATGGACTTCTTTGTGCTCGAGTGCCGGACCGGAATGCTTCGGGGAGCTTAAATCCCCAACATGAAGCCCAGAATGCAAATGACTGTTCGCCCCTCCATCCTCATTCTGTTGAGCGTAGTTCTTTGCGAAGGAGCCCTTCATGGAAGCCTTAACCCTAAACTCCTGAGCCCTAAACCCTAGCCCTTCATGGAAGCCTCACCCTTATCCCTAAACCCCGAAGCCCTAAACCCCCGGAGCCCTAGCTCCTCCTGGAAGCCTTAAAACCCCAGGGAGCAGCAGCTCGGCGAGACGCTGGAGGAGGCCGAGAAGCGGGAGCTTCGAGCGAGGAAGGCCCGGCGTTATGGGCTTTTAAAGGGTTTATGGCTTAGTAGGGTTTTGGGGTATATTATGCTATAACTATAGTATAGAACCCCCAAAATAAATGGTATAGGTAATTATAAGGCCCCTATTGTGTGGCATTTTGCGGGGCACCTTCGCCAGAACGTTTGTGGTGTAGACTTCGGTGTTGGGCGATAGAAACCCCTTTCCGAACATTAGGGGTACTGTATTTTGGGGGTCCTTATAGTAAGGAAGACACTAGTTAATTCAGGGTACTATATGAGGGTCCCCTATTTTCGGAAGCTCCCATATAGGGCCTTTAGCTAATTAGAATAGGGTTCTTTTAAAGGGTCGTTTAAGGGATACTATAAGGGATTTATACTATAACATAGGGGCCCTAATAATTTATATTATACTATATTTACAATATGGCACCACCAAAGTAGTATAAGTAGTTATTATGGCTCTTGTATTGGCGGCTTAGGGTGTAGGGTTTAGCATTTTAGGGTGTATGGAGTTTAGGTGTAGTAGTTCAGCAGTTTAGGGGCATGTAGGGTTGAAGGTTTGGGGGTCCTAGGCCCTAGGCTTAGGGTCGTAAAGTTTAGGGGCTTAAGATCCCGGGGTTTGAGTTTTCTGGTTTAAAAGCTTACGGGTTTAGGGTTTAGGGGTTTAGCCTCTGTCGGGTGCTCCAATGGTACCGTTTCTCCTTTCACGAGCCCCTGCTCGGGCTTTGCTTGGAGTCACGTCGAGGTTGGTTTGAGTTCGCTTCGGCCCCGGACCCCTGAAATAGGGTTTAGGGTTTAGGGTTTAGGGTATAGGGTTTTAGGGTTTAGGGGCAGCAGAAACAAAGGAAGAGTGCACCTCACAACAAGCCAGGGAGCCGTCAGCGCCGAGGCGGACAGCAGCTGGCAGGCCACACCGGATGAAATGAGTTCTTCAGATGTACTTAAAGGTAAAGGGGACTCCATAAGTAGGTCAAGCACAGGGTTGGTTCTAATGACAGGATAACCCCATTTCGGATATTTACAACCTGCCCACGACCTAAAACAAACCGCTTGCAGCAGAAAGACAACCTTAAACCGTAAACCCAAATTTCTAAGGCCTCAACCCTGAACAAACTCAATAAACCCTAAACCTTAACCCGAACGCTTCCCACGGCATCAAAACCAAAGAAGTAACATTGAGCAGGGGTCGCTAGACGCCAAGCCAAACCACTGACATTCTGTATGTTGAGTGGCAAGTTCAGGTTTCGAGATGTATTTCGAGAGTTCGGACCGCAACCTCTCGAGTTTAAAGCGATTCTACTTTATGATTCCTCCAGTTCTAGTTGCATGTTTGGGGACATGGGATCTCAATCTGCCAACTTAGCGACTTAGCAGCTTTCGATTATGGCTTAGGGTATATGTATATATATATATATATACACACACATATTTGCCGATCAGAGTGACTCCAATCACCATGCCTGAGCCTTATAGTATCATTGAGTGTTGTAGTGAGACCCCTAGAGCCCTGAATCCGCAACCGCTTGGCAGAAAGGCCTGGCGCTCACTTCACCCTCGCATGGACGCTTCTTTAGACTCTCGGGCACTGCTTGAAATCGATGTTCGGAGCTTCAAGTCTTCTAGATCTTTAGCCGGGTCTGTTGCCGCAGCAGAGATGCATTTTTTTGAAACGGGGTCCACGGCTTACAGTAGGGGGTTGAGTTGAGGAACTATGGAGTTAGAGCTCTTACGCGCAGCGCCGCTAGAACTCGTTAAAAACTACAGCTCCTCAAACAGAGCGTCGTGAGTCCGCTTCAGGCGTTGGTGTTTCGGGTGCAGGGTTAGGCGTGGCTATTGTGGGTCCAGTGTCCAGCTGGCCCAGTACAAAAAGACACCGGATTCACATCCCCAAACCCCAAAGCTTGAACCCGGGCCTAAATCTGAAAACTTCTGATGTGAAGCCCGTGAACTCCCCAAACTGGGTTGAAGTAATCAAAACACGATTCCTAAATCCGGAATCCCGACGAACCCTAAGCCCGAGACCCCCTGCCAAAACTTCAACCCTAAGCTCCGTTCTGCTTCCTCACATTATTTATAGATTACATATTTTATGTTATATTACATAGAGAGAGATATATATATACATGTATATACCTACATATGAGATATTCTATAGTAACTACCTGCCATATATATTCGCCCCAAGCTCCATTGGCTCAACTCTTCAAGGAGGGCAACAAAGACCTAGAAGTGGAAGCTCTTCGCATCGAGGAGGGTCTTAGATCTACCGTCTGGTGGTGTAGACGTTTCGATACCTCCCTAACCCCTAAACCCTAAAGCCCCTAAACCCTAAGCCCTAAACCCAGACTCCAAGCCTTTCAGCCCCAACCACGAAATCCGATACTCGGAAGGCTAAGGTTAGGCGGTTTGGGCTTTGGGGGGCGCAGTCAGCCCTCCCCCGGCATGAGCTTCTCGGGGTTTGCCAGCCCGCACTATGGTTCAGCTTTTCAAAGGGGGCCTGGGGCGAGGTGTTTTCAGCCAGGTTCCACAGATGGTAAAATCAGATTTTGAAAGTCTTGTTCTTGCATGAAATCCTAAAGAAATTGTGAAAGCTTTGTTCTCTGGGTTTTTTGGATGTATCCAACGAGCAATTAATTCTGTAATACTTTTGAAAATTGCTATTTTGAACTATTCGTTATCAGTGTCGAATGATTCAAGTGTTATTGGTTTGTGATCTTTATTATGCTTTCTGGGTTTTTGTGTTTTGAAATCGTGTATCTCATTACCCCTCTTTCCATCTCTAGCAACTGACCATTATCATCAAGTATTGAATTTGATATGTTTTGTAGCTAATCTTTCGTGATCTGTTGTTGTGTTGCTACTGTGTTCCGTTTGTATTCTCGTCGTTTGATTCGTAGACTTTGTGATTGGAGCGGTGTGGAAGGGGAGAAGAGTTCAGGGCTTGCCTCGGTAGGTATTGCTATCGCGAGTGCTGAGCCTACGCTGAACCCTGCGTGGCAGTGGCAGTCGGTTCTCGGAACCCTAAACCGGGGAAGGACCTCGACGACCCCTTCTACACCTTCTCGCTTCCGTCCCAGGCAGAGGACACACCGGGGCTGGGTTTTTCTAGCCGGCTTCGGGTTTGGATTTTTGGGGCTTAGGGGTTGAATGCGTCTACTGCGTTTTTAGAGGCCAGGTGGGCGACTCATCGGACAAGTCCCTGAGCAACCACCTATGACACGGGGCTTATCTACAGCTGATATACCCCGAAGCCCATGAGACCCGTAAATCCCAAACTCTGAACTCCCAACCTAAGCAGTAGTATTGCCTTCTAGTCCCCATATAATTGTACTTCCCTATATCCAATTATACACATACATACCCTGGCCCCCCCCCCCGGCCACCCCCAAAAACAACCTGTTTTGGTGGCATCTTGGAAGGTTGGGGAGGCGGTGTTCGCGAAGGGTCTGCGGCTTGAAGTGGGAGTTCGGGGCTGTTGAAGTTTGCGGTGGGTTTCGGTTTAAGGCTAAGTGGTTCCAGGGTTTCGGGGTGAGGATGTAGTGGTAAATGCTTCTTTGAGGTTGATTGGGCTTAGCATGTTTCTTGACGTAGGGTTTAGTTCTCATGATGTCCGACCGCTTACAGAACATTAGAACCCGAAGCCCTAAACGCCTGTCGGACCACCTAGAGTCCCCAGCCCCGACCCTCCTAAAGTCATCAGGAGCCCTTTCGGCCGAAGCCCGACAAGCGCTGGAAGGCCCCCGAAGATGGTTGACGGTGTAGGACTTAGGGACTTAGGGTATAGGGCTGACGGTTTGTGATGATGGTTCTCATAGCGAAACGTTGGAAGATAGTGGTCGCAGATAGTGGCGGTGGCGGTGATGATTCTGAGTGCCGGCAACATGGCATGCATACTGCCGACGTGGTCGTCGTCCGTGGTCGTGGTCATGGTGGTCGTCGCCTTTGTTGTAGGTCAGGTAGCTCGGTCTGATGCAGTTATCCAGCTGTGCTGTCAACGATGACGGTCATGGAGAGGACAAACATGACGATGAGAAGAGTCATGATGAAGACGGCCCTGCATGTTCTGACTTCTTAACGATGCTGGTACGGTGGCGTTGCAGATGATGGTGAAGGTGGATTGGCAAAGGATGAGAGTGAGGGTCAGGTGTTTGATGCAGATGCTGGAGATGATGCTGATGCTGCGGCTGCTGATGACGATGATGATGATGACGACGACGCCGGTGTTGGCTTTTGGCTGTGTGGGTTGCAGATTCGGGAGGGCGAGACCAGGTAGACGTTGCCAAGTATAGGGGGGGGGTTCCCTATTATTATGTAGTTGGCCCCAAAACCCTACTCTAATTATTAAGGCCCCTATACTAGTCTGCGTGACGCAGGTAGGTGGTCTCATGTTCGGGTCGTCCACCACTGCCGATGGCCGGTCGGGAGGCTTGCACCGTTTTGATTTGCGTGTGGGCTTCAGGTTGTTTAGGGTTCAGGGTTTAGGGATGAGTTCCAGAGATTGCGCACTGAAAGATTTAGAGCTATGAGCCTTTGTGGTGTCGCACTGTCTAGCATCAGCAGCTCAAAGTTAGAACGGCATTGTTTGACAGCGACCAAACACATGCATGCATGCTTACAGACATACAGGCGTACATGTGTGTGCGCATTCGTACATATATGTCTAACTCACACACAGGTATCATATATATATATATAAGTACACAGAGCCCTCGTCAAACCCACTATGGGTGCTTCACGCGCACAGCAACGCAAGTCCGAGGGGGTAGAAGCTGTCAAAAGAGCGATGCTCCGTTGCCAAGCAGGTACTTTCAACCCACTGCAGTCTGTAAAGACCTGGATGAAGAGGGCCAGGTGCCGAGGTGTTTGCAGTTTGCCTTCTTACTGTTGTAGCCTTTGGAGTTTGGGACCGCGGTCTTTCGATTTCAGAGTCTACGGTCTTTGCTTGCGAAGTGTGTGGTGTTCTTGTTGCCTGGGAGCACTGAAACAGAAAGATTCTGAATAGGTGGATTGAAGCCTGTGCGGCAGATACCGGATGTTGGGCATGGTCACTGAAATCACAACAGCTGCACGCTGTTCGTCCTTGAAGACGCAGAGTGCATATACACGCACATTGCCATGTCAGTGTGCCAGGGTCCGGAAACGAGAACCAGAGTCAACGTCTCACCAGTTCCTATGGCAGAGACCAGCCTGCTGTTACACACCCTGGACCTGCATTCCGCATGATGCGCTCTCTGTGAAGACGGATTCTGCATGACAGCCCATCCCAAAGGTCCCACACACTGGATCCCCACGAACTCAAAGCCTGAACCCCAAGTTGCTGCAGTCTGCTACACCTTACTGTGCGAACCCTGATCGTCACCATCTGTGTCTGTTGCCAAGTTCTTTCTTGGTGCGTGTGTGCGCCCTCACCTTTGGCTGCCGTCCCACACTCCACTTCTTTGGTGGCCCTGTTGATGTTCGCTCGCCGAGCAGAGATGGTGTTCGTCTCCCTTTTCCGTTGTGACCCCGACCGAATTTCTCGGCCTAGAAGGTAGAATAAGGTAGAGATTCATGAAGCATCAGCTGTTTTCTCGGAAGGGAGGTAATCGCATGCTGATTTTGTTGAAGGGTTTCGGGGCTCGGACGTCATCGCAGTATATCCTGAACTGGACGCTGCAAAGACACATGTTGATCGAACCGAGGGCAAAGGGGCCCCTGCCAAAGCGTGCGGAACTCGTCTCAGGGTTGTAGGGATTTCGGGGTGTCGGGCTCAGAGTAGCAGAGTTTAAGTTAAGGGTTGAAGGTGTAGCTTTATTGGGGTTTCGGGTTTCGGCTTCAGCCTTTCAGTTTTTCTGGTTCAGGGTCTTAAGGCTTAAGGTCCCAAATTTCCGACAGTAGTGGATCAGTGCAAAATGGGTCAGGGATTGCCACGAAGATTCAGAGATTTTGCAACATTGTCGCTAGAATCTAAGCCCGAAACTCTTAAACCCCTAAGCCCTAAACCCTAAACCCTAAACCCCTCGGGCTGCACCTCAGGCCGCAACAGTGAGTAGCCTGAGCCGTTTCGTAGGCAGAAGGATCGCGTATAGGGACTAAAGTCTGGTGCCAGAGTTCGCGGTGTAGAGATCAATGACTAGGCTTTTCGGCTGAGGTTTCCGTGCCTTGGGTACTGCTACCGCTACGCATGCTCCCACTCCCCTGCTCCCACTACCTCTACTCCCGCTAATTACTGCTGCTCCTCCTTTTCCTTCTCCTGATGCTGCTGCCGCCTCCTGCTGCCAAAGCTGCTGCCTCGCTACTGCTACCAAGGCTTCCACTACTATTACTCCTACTGCTACTGCTGCGGCTACAGCTGCTGCTACACTACTACCGCCACCACTACTACGACGACGACTACTACTACGACTACGACGACGACGATTACAACGATGTTACTTGTACGACTACTATTGTTTTTGCTCCAGTACTCTCACTCCTTTACTACTACTACTACTCCTACTACTACTACTGCTACTGCTACTGCCACTGCTACTGCTACTACTACTACTACACCACTACTACTACCACGGCGACCACTACCACTACTACTACTACTACGACGACGACTACTACTACTACTACGACTACGACTACGACTACGACTGCTACTACTACTACTACTACTACTACTACTATACTACTATACTACTATACTACTATACTACTATACTACTATACTACGATACTACTATACGACTATACTACTATACTACTATACTACTATACTACTATACTACTATACTACTATACTACTATACTACTATACTACTATACTACTATACTACTATACTACTACACTACTATACTACTATACTACTATACTACTATACTGCTATACTACTATACTACTATACTGCTATAATTACTACTATACGACTATACTACTATACTACTATACTACTATACTACTATACTACTATACTACTATACTACTATACTACTGCTGCTGCTGCTACTACTACACACTGCTTTGGCTTTTGCTACTGCTTCTGCTGCTAGCGGTAGTACCTGTACCAGTTGAGGGACTGGTCCCTTTAGTACCAGTTCTAGCACTGGTCGCAGTGCTAGTACGGCTTCGACGACGACTACTCATTCGATGACTGCCATTGCTTTATATCAAAAATACAAAGGACATGTGTTGTTGCTGTCGCTGTTGTTGCTGCTGAGCATGACTACTATGAGTTTCTGTGCTATTGTAATATCAGCAAAATTAACTCTCGGTATGAACTGTACACTCGTCGTAAAACTTTGGTTGTAGTGATATGTGTCTTGGCAATGGTAAGTACACGTGCGTGTCGGGAAATAGATGAACTTTGCTCACCGTAGCAGTAGTAGAAGTTTAAATGCTGCAGTGACGCGTGGACATGCTCGTAATAGCGATTGCGATGGCGCTGTATGACTTTTACTCCTCTGGCATGCGGAGGTAGATCCCTAAACCCTCAACCCCTAAACTTACATGAGAGCTTCTGATGTGTGCAGCAGCGGGCCTTCGAGAGCTTGCGTCTCACACTTCACACGCCTCGGACAAACGAGGGCTGCTCTCCAAAGGCCACACCGGACAGTGCGTAGCGCAACTGCTAACTCAAAAACCTTTGGAAGCCTTAAGTTCTTAAACATCCCCAAGCTTAAGCGCTCAAAGCTTGAAGCCCTAAAAACCCCAAGCCTCAAGCCTCGGCGAAGTTGCGGCTGCAAAGTTTTCGGCTCGGATGCATTGCAACCCTGCCGTCAGCACTGTAGCTTGAATTCACTAGACGCCCAAGAGTCTCATTCAATTCCGAAATGCTTCTCCAGGGTATGGAGGGCTGATAATATACTATACCTAGACCCTCCATCTACCCTCTATTAGACCCTAAATGCCCATTATTTGGGGCCATATACCCCTATTTGAGGCTACAGGGAGGGTCCTGGTAGGGGCCTTAATGATTACCTATACTATTTTGGGGGTTCCTTATTATAGTTATCGTATAATGGGCCCCAAAACCCTATTCTAATTATTAAGGCCCCTATATTAGACTGATGCTGCGTGAGCCCGAAGTTCCCGGAAGCCTTGACACGCATGTCGAAGCTGTGTGGCAAGGTAAGCAAGTCTATCTTAGTACTTGCGGGGCAGCAGCCAGCAAAATGCGACGAACTTGGAGCGCCGCCCCTGTTTTGTCGGACTACTCTAGGGGCCTTTTAACAATTACCAAGAATTATAATGGGCCCCGAAACCCTAGTCTAATTATTAAGGCCCCTATACTATATAACGCTACTATAGATCCCTTATAGACCCCTTTAAAGGGAGCCCTATTCTAATTATTAAGGCCCCTATACTAGGAGGAACCTTCCCCCTTTTTCCCTCGGTTTCTGGATATCTCCAAAGGAGCCTCCCACGCCGGGGCCGGGGAGGGGACGAGGATCTCCAGCTCAGGATGCTTTAGGCGCTTTATGATATACCTCGACCTACTAAGCCCTACCTTTTTTGTAGGTTCTTAGTATAAACCCGAATATGGGATTTATAGGGACCCTACCAAAAAAAGTAGGTCCTGGTGGGTTAAGGTAGGGTTCAGGGTTTATGGGTTCAGGGTTTAGGGGTTTAGGGTTTAGGGGCCTTATGAAAAATGGTTCAGGGTTGAAGGGTTCAGGGTTTACGGATTTAGGGGTTTAGGGTTTAGGGGTCTTATGATACTTACTTATCAAGTGTAATAATTGAAGTAGAGTTCGTTGAAGGATTCTTTTCGAGGGTTCTTCTGAGGGCTACTTGAAGGGCTACTAGAATAGTTTAAGGTGCCTTAATAAGTAGAGCAGGGTGTTGCTTTCCATTCTGCTGTACTCCTGATTCTATCAGGAACCCTTACATAGTACTAGCAAATCTCAGAGCCCGTACATTGCGTGTTTTTGATAAAGGATGTGGTCACCTATCACAAGGTTGTAGTTGCCTCCAGGGTTTGAGTGCCCGAGGCTCAGGTATCCCGGTGATGGTAGTCATTCTTGGTACGGCACTGTGTACCCTCTACACTCTAAGCACTATGTAGTTACAACAGCCGTGTGCTTTCCCTGTTAGATGAGACGAATGCAGTAACCTGGCAATTCTTTTCATGTGTTGGCTGTGGAATGCCAAAGTCCCCTCTATCCGAAAACGCTCCCAAAGCATCCATATTCCGTGCCATCCTTTCTCATCACCTAAACCTGAACCAATGAGACTTGACCTTAAATCCTACATCCTTAAACCTTAAAATCGTAAAATAGGGGCGTTAATAATTAGAATAGTGTTTTTGAGCCCTGAGCCCCCCAAAATAGTATTGGTAATTATTTCAGCCCCAAGATTACCCGAATCCCTTAATTGCGAGATCCCTAAAACCCTGAACCCTAAACCTTAAGCTCGTACCTGAATCCTATATTTCAACATCCGAGCATGGATCGATCCTGCAGACGATCTTCTGGGTTCTTGTTAAGGGACTTAATGTAAGTTACCATAATAGGGATCCATAGCAATTAAGATGGCTTGTTTATTATGGTAACTCCAACGGACTTAGTTTAAGTTACCAAAATAAAGAAACCGTATTAATTACTCAAGATCCCTATGATGGTAACTTAAATTAGACTCCGTAACAAGAGCCCAGTCTTCATCGGCACATGCGGTGGCAAAGAAGCAGAGACTTGCACCCCACCCGTGTTGATGCGCATCGCAAAAGAACGTCCGGGTGAATTTAGGGTTTTTGGGGTTCAAATCTTGGAGCCTGGGTTTTGTGTTTTTGGGTGCCTTTCGATTTTAAGGGCCTTAAACCCTCTACGATTTCGGATTTGGGGCTAGGATCAGGTTCGCCACCCGGCCCGAGGCCTAGGGCCTAAGGCCCGCCAGCACGAGTCCTCCAGCCAGCAACCATCACATGTGCTCTCATAAGGGCCTTGGTGATCATTACATGGCCCAGGCTTTAGTTCAGGGGCATGACTGCTAAGAATATGGTTTGTGGTAATATCGACTAGTAATTTACTAGTAACTATAAGGAGCCCTAGTCAAGAGTCTTCTATAGTGAGAGGCCTCAGCCATGGCCAAGACCTTAAGCATATGGGAGAAACCTCCCGCCCCAAAGCCCAACACTCCTAGATCTACCAGGTGTCTACACCCTTTAGGCCTAAAGCCCTCAGCACCTACATCGAGTGCACCAAATCTTAAAAGCAGCCTTCCAAAGCTTGCAACAGATCTCTTTAATTTATTCCCGTTATTCCCGTATGTGTCCTAAACCCCGATACCTCGGACCAAAGCGAGCAGTCTAAAGCTGCCGAGGCATTACGAAAAAGCTCCAATCAATTCGACAGCCTTCGTTGCACGATTTTTGGTGGCCAGGCACGGGCCCCACCCCGGCCGCCCCTGCCGTTGCAAGCCAGGCGGTGGGCCCAGGGGTGCTTCTTCGCAAGACTCTCTTCGGAAGTCAGGGTTTCGAGGCTATGGTATTTTGGGACTTCAATAGTTACCATCTAATACATAATGTGTAGCATAGCCGCATACGATAACTATATACAACGTCAGTCCTTTTGCGTGGCTTGCGGGATCATAAGTCTTCGAGAATATGAGGGGTCAGGATCTCTGGTTCTGGTTTCTGGCCTGGGAGCAGAGAAAACCCCTGGAGAGCTCTAGACCTTGAACCCCACAACTTCAGGGAAGCAAGAAGCTAAACTGAGGACCTTAACGATGGGGTTTGGATGTATGTTCTGGTGCAGAATTATGTTGAAAAAACCCACTCCTAATCCCATGAAATCCTTTTCGAGGCCGTAAAACCCTCAAGCTTCAAGGCTTAAAGTCTCAACCACCACCGAAATGCGGGGCTGCCAGAAAGTAAGGTAGTATAGACCCTAAGTAGTAGGACCCTCTTTCTTATTTACGGAAACCCAGTCAAGGCACCCATAATTTTAACAATCATGCATGTGAGGAGAAGCTGCCACCCCATCTGCCTGAGGACATGCCCAAGCTGCATGGGGTTTGGGGCTTTCGGGTCTCCCTGTGGGTGGCTTCTGCAAACAGAAGGCTTCTACCAACGTAGGTACGTTAACATGTACATTGAAGAGCTCGTGTTCCAATGGGTGGCTGCATGTAGCCTGTCGTGGTGAGGGTGTATAAATAATTACGCATACTCTTTTGGGGGTTCCTTTTCATATTTATAGTATCATGGGCCCCAAAACCCTGTTCCAATTAAGGCCCCTAAAGTATATATATATATATAATTATATAATTATATATAATTATATATATATATACATATGTCGGGAAATGTCGGGAAGATCTTTTTCGCTCTTTGAGATTCCTCCATTCCTCCAGGACCCAGACCAGGCCGAACCTTGAGCCCCTGAGCCCTTTTTCGGGGTTTCGGGTTCTAGGGTTTAGGGTTTCGGGGTGTGGGGTTTAGGGTTTTGGGTCTAGGGTTTAGGGTTTAGGGTTTAGGGTATTGGAAATCCGAAAAACCGTATCATTATGCACATCCAGGATCTCAGTCGGCGGTTGGACCTCGCGCACGAGGAGTTGGTGAGGCTGCATGGGGTCGTACTACAAGAGCCTGATTACCAGAACTTCCTCGTTTTGCAAGGTTGCGGTACGGGGGGGTCTGGATTGAGCGTGTAGGTGCTTCTGTGATAAACAAGCTTGCCTTAAGTTCAGCCAAGGGAGCTATCTGTCTTACGCTTACATGCTTATATTGCTGGCCGTTGCTGCTGTCAACCTTGCATCGGAACAGCATATTAATGCAACTACGGCGGCTCAGAGCCGTAGTCAGTTTGAGGAAGTTGAGAAGAATTCAGCATCGTGTACGTCGCTCCAGGCATGCAGAAGAATCCCAATGTCGGCGGCCAGTCGCCCGCTGTCCTGTGAAACTGAGCACTTTGGGGTTTAGGCTTAGGGGTTTTGGGGATTAGGGATATTAGGGAGTTTCGAGACTTTGGGCGGCGCACGAACCAGGCGAGCGCTAGAAGCACAATGCCAGTGTGGCGGCTCAGGCGTCGGGGCGCATGTTTCCAATGTTTGACACGGATGGCCAGAACGATGTCGGGTAGTTCTCTAAATTACGGTTCCATTTTAGGTCCCCCAAGTAGTACGGTACCCTTAAACAAACAACCTTACAAGCGACCCTAATTTAGAGAACTACCCATGTGCCCACGGCAGTTACTGCCTTGGCAAGGCAGGTGCGGATAGGCGCAATCCTGCAGATCTCGGATATCTTTAGGGCTGATGGTTTAGGGTTTAGGGCAGGGTTTATAATTTGGTTTACCATGGGGTTTATGACAGGGTTTAGTGATCTCGTGCCATGCTACCAGCGGCATTGAACTTGCAAGGCCCCCGCCGGACTGGTCATTGAACAAGTACCTGCAGTTTCATAGCTTGCCTCGAGCACGACAGCCTAAAGCCTAAAACAATATAAGCCGGACAACACCAAAACCCTGACCCATCGGCAATACGCAACCCTCAACCCTTAACCGTTGCCTTAACCCGTAACCTCAAGCCCTAAATCCCCAACAGCTAAACCTTCAAACCACATCCCCTAAACGACCGAGCCTCTAAACTTAGACTCTAAACCTGAAGCATCCCTTAACCCTAAAACTCTAAAACACTGCGCCCGACAACCTTAGGAACACCTAAAGCAGATCCTGGCAAAATCCTGAAAGAACCCTTAAGAACGCACTAAATCCCCAAAGCTGAACCTCCCCTATGGCATACCTTGTAGTATCCCTTTTGGAAATTTGCAATCGCCTTATCCTAGAACAGTATAATTTATAATAATGTGACACGGGCGGGGCTGAGCCATTAGTGATACTAATCCCCTGGGTTCCGTATTATAGTTATAATACAACACCATAATTCTGTACAGGAGCCCTTGTAGGAGCCCTGCTCTAATCGTTAAGCTCGCCAAAAAATCCTAAGAGCAACCCATATAAAATCCTTAAAGTAACAGTAACACTTCTAGCAACCATGATGGCATTCTTCAAGGAACTCTTATAGCAACCCTTCTAGAAATCATTCAAGGAAGCCCTATAGCAACCCTTGTAGTAATCCCGAAAGAAAGCCCTGCAGTAACCTAATTCTGAATTCTTCAGGGCCTCATGTTGATAGTATAGAAGCATAATCACCAGCTATCACCAATATCATTCCCTAGGTGTCCTTATGACAAGTATACTATAAAGGGGCCCAGAACCTTCAAGGAACCCTATTCTAGTTTATTGAGGCCCCTACATTCCCCTATCAGTCCGTTGCCGCAGGGAGCGTCTTCGGTCGGAGGAGCTGACGGCCGAGCTCTCAAAGGCCCTCTTCGAATAGGCTTTTAGGGATTTAGTGTTTGCGGGTTCGGGTTTTCAGATTTCAGAAATCTTGGGTTTAGGGTTCTAGGGTTTGGGTTCAGGGTTCAGGCCGGGTTGTTTTGCGTTTGCTTGAGGTCTTTCAGGGTTCAAGAGCTTGCTAGGAGTTAGATGCAATCTTCAGGACTGGTTTATGCCATTTGTGGATATAGATGTGTTTTGAGATACGGATTATCCCCGTACCTAGATTCCGGTGGCTACATAAGTAACTATGTCCAATCAGAGGACCTGCGACTACTGCTCCAAGCAAGTAGCTTTGCATAGCGTGACGCACTGTGGGCCCAGGCGGTTGCTCAGTCGAGCTTTTCAAGGTCAGGGTTAGGAAATTGAAATTTTCAATCATTAAAAACCCACAGTGGGCATCTCTCGGAGACACAGACTCTAGACACCAAATCATACAAGTATGCATGCATGCATGCAGGCATGCTTCATGCATGCCTGCATGGTGCCATGCATGTACGCATCAATGTATGTATGCATGTACTTGCGTGCGTATGTCTGTCTGTCTGCCTGGCTGTCTGTTTGTCTGTCTGTCTGTCTGTCTGTCTGCCTGTATGTATGTACGCTTGTATGTATGTATGTATGCATGTGCATATGTGCGTATGTGTGTATGTATGTGCATCACGCACCCATCTATCTACATGTACATGCCTCCGCACCGTTGGTGGTTAGCATTCAAAAGGAATCACTTTGTGTTGCAACCGTAGTTGGAAAGCACAAGCTTGCGTTCGAGACTTGGGTTCCTGGTTCAGATCACAGACGGTTACCCTAAAACCGATGCTGTCGGACTTCGATGCATTCGCGAGCTTCTCAAGCTCTATTTCCAAGTCAAACCAAAAAGGTCACAAACTACATGCCACTGAGCCTGTCACCTTCGCAAGGAACCTGGATCATCGCAACCAGAAAATCTTTCTTTCGGAGCGATTGAGTCGTTGCCGACGCACGCCTAGCAAATCGAATTCGGGTGAAACTAAAGGCTTCAGCTTCCGGGAGAGCGCACGCCTTCACTGCAGCGCTCAAAACCCCCAAGATAAAGCCAAGTAGTAGCGGGCTCAAGGCAGGCAAGCGCCGATCCATCTGCTACTAACATCACTGGCGCGACTTGCGCCTGCTGAACTAAGGCACCTAGTATGTCGCAAGCGGCTTCGTGCCAAGCAGCCTGCCGAGAGGCCTGTGCGAGTGGCACACTGCAGTGAAACGGGTGCCTGAACTCCGGCAAAGGAGGTCGATCAAGAGTAAGGCGAAACACCGGGCCAGACAGCACAAATGGAAACGCCAAATCCGCAGGCGCCACAAGCTCCGGGAAAAAGTCCAATCCGCGCGCTGCCAGACCTTTAGAGCGAAAAGAATCGCACATAGTTCCGGATCAAGGAGGAGAATGACACTGGCCGCTAAATCGGCAGCCTCAGGACAGGCATCGCCATGCTGTGCCCATTCCTGGAGCGAAGTCCACGACGGTATCCCAAACAGAAGCTTCGTCTGGTGCCTGAAGTTGGAGCAAGGCATCAAGCAGTCCGGGCTAGCGATTCCAGGCGCCTGGTCGGCCTCCCGAGGGCCTGCGGGCGCTCCAGGTGGTAGGGAGCGGCTTCTATCTCGGTTGGTAGCATCGGGTAGATCAGGTTGCTCCTGCGCCCTACCACCAACCCCTGAAAGATCCCTAGAACCACAAGAACCGTCTCTAGCAAAAACGGCAGTAAAGACCTGACCATTTCGAAAGGGAATCCGTCTACTGGAAGCCCTCTCGCCAAGAATGCGTGGATGCCAATGGGGAGGACAGAAGGCTTCAATACCGACACTGATATCCCCGAAAGACCAAGCGTCCGCAGTCGAAAAGACTGCATCCCAGCCCAGAAGCATCGGGCGACAGTCAACAAGTGCTGCCCACGGGCGAGGCTCCCTCCCGATCGCGACTTCTTCGACTGCCATCACATTGTCGCAGGGGAACCCATAATGCAGGACTCCGGCAATAGGCGGCTGAGCCGGACACACCACAAGAGATCCTACATGAAACCCGAAAAGCGCAGCAATCTCATCCACAGGATCCTCAACAGGCCGAGATTGGCGGCAAGAAATCGAATGCCGGCGGGGTTGACAAGCAGAAGGTTAAAACCGACTGGCGGGACAGGGAAAGCCGGAGCAGGGTCCCAAGAGGCAGGCCCTCTCCAAAGCATGAGCTGAAGAGATGTTCCTTGCACAACCCAGCGGGCACCACGAGGCTTGAAGACAACCGAACCCCCTTCAATCGCCTCAACCAGGTCATCATCCTGCATGGGCCTTGGCGCCCCCAGAGCAAAGACATCAACCTCAGCGCTGTCTGGGAGGAGAGAAATGCGACGAAGCTGGGCAGACCCAAAAGGTGATGGCACAACGGCAGCGAAACAACGGCCATCATATGCACTAAGGTCCAAGAGTACAAGTGGCTCTAGATGCGTCCAAGCAGGCAATGCAAGGTAACAGCCCCAAGTTGGAAACGGCTGTGGTCTGACCTCGACGAGCCGAGGAAATCTGCGATAAAAGTCAGCATCAACGCCTGCTTGGACCGCCGATAAGGCGTCGGCCGAAGTGCAAGGCGTATCAAGGGTGACCGCAACCGAAAGTGGTGCGTGGTCCACCGCAAAGAGCTGAAAAACGCAGTGCAGTCGAGATTGCTCAGGCTCCTGAGATTCCTCCTCCTCAGAGCTGGCGACGACCGCCGGATCGGCATTAGCTCCGGGCGGATATTCGCCAAGACGGCGGAAGGGAGCAGGAAGAAGCTCAGCCTCCCCATGAAACACCAAATTAGCTATTGCAAGGCCTTGTGCCTCCGTGGGCTCAGCTGGCCCTTTAGCCGCAAGAGGGGTCTGAGCACAGAAAGCTAGGCGAGAACCGCCACCATGCTCCCCAACAGCACTCCCAAGGGCACCTGGAAGAGGTGCAGGTGTACCAACATCATCGCGAGCTGTGTGCTTGTGAGGCCGGCACAGGCCGACCGCGTTGTGAAGGGCTCGACCATGCGAGCCGTGCACAAACCGGCCAGAGCGGGCCGACACTGGGTCAGCTTGCCGCAAACGCAGTCCGTCGTCATTGTCTCGCGGAGGATTGCCACGGGATCGGCTGCGGTCCCCGCTTCCGGACCCACGGTTTCGAGGGGGTCCCGGCTCGTCTGGAGAGCCTCCATGCTCACCATCAGCTAGCATCGCATAGACGATAAGCGTGGAGTGCCCCTGCCCATAAACATCTTCACCGGACATCCGCCCCCCGAGCACGGCAAGCCGATGTGTCGGCGGAATCCGCAGGTCGAGGAGTGCAGCAACACTCGGCAGATGTAAGGCTGGGAAATGCGAATGCAGCACGTGTGGCTTAACTCCGAGGGCTCTACAGTCAATATGCGTGCTGCGTGAAGACATCCCTACGAGCCGCATGTAGGCCGTCAAGTGCTGGATGAGGCAAGTCAATGACTGAAAGCAGTCCAGCACAGTCGCGGCCTTGCATTGCAAAATCAGGGGTGGCGAAAAAGCATGTGGTGATGTCAGCGACATCTCTGTGGATTTTACGGGCGACTGCATCAATGACGGTCCGCCCATAGTGGCAACTAGCATCGACAAAGAACCGCTCATCGTCATACAGCACGCAATGCCCGGGACCGTGCAACGCGCGCGGGATGTGGCATAATGGTCCCCACGCGGTGCCTTCATCGAAGAGGGTCTCAGCAATGCCCCGATAATAATAAGCGTCGGGCTGCCGAACCACAGTGACAACCTCAGCATCCCGAAACCTAAAATCACGTCCCTCGCGCCAAGGCTCTCGATGCATCCCAACCACAAAGAGCAGAGGCTCATCATCTGCCCACGTGTGAGGAAGAACGAATGCCAGCAAATCCTCATAAGCAAGCGTTCTGGGCAGAACGACTGGGAAGAAGTGTCCCCCGACCCGAGTCAAATCAATCCCAATGGCTACAGCATCCAGCCCGCGAGGGTCCCTCACGATGCTAGGAAACCGCAACAAGCTGAGATATCCTTCGTGTCTTTGGGGCCTCAGCGGCAGGAGGACATCGTAGAGGCCTATGGGCAAATCACTCAGCTCGTCAGCAACAGAGTCAATGACTGCCTGAAGACCTTGAGTCCTGTCGGCTTGCACCCCAACATACAGAGGCCGGACATGAGGTGTGAAGATCTGGACACCAAGCCACTCGGGCGAAAGCCGCCTATCATCACTGGCCTCAAGGGGGAGCGAGCACAGGCGAGCTGAAGCAGCCTCAGAGTGGCACCACGGCACGACCACCCGATTGCTGCCCATGAAAGTAGTGAGCAGCGACACCGGCACATCATGAGGACGCACCTCCGGCACATCGGCCACTTCGAGAGGTTCAGGTCTCGCCATCGCGTCTGCAGGCACTGGTGCACAACTAAGCCAACACACATACGCTCCAAGCGGGAGCTGAAGCGGTGCGGCCCCAAACGTTGGCAAGCATCGTGTGAACACACACGCAGAAGACCCGAAAGAAAGCCCGGCTGGCAGAGGCATGTCGTCTTGCAGGAAAGAGGGTGCTTTGCGCAATGCGGCGAGGGCTTGCGACTGGAGGCAAGACGCGCAGAGGCGCAAAGCAAGCCGGAACACACACATGCGCACGCAGGCAAGCAACACATCTACCAAATGGCGTGCCATGAATGCGCTGCGGCCGGAGCATCATATGGAAGAGTCCGGCTGTTAAAATGGCCAGGAGGCCAAGCTGCAAGGCCACAGCCTGGGCTCAAGCAAACTCCGCCGCAAGGGCAAAATCAAGACCCCCGGTCCACCAATAAACCGACAACGAAAAGAACAGAAGTGCATGAGTGGTGTCCCCAAGAGCCTGCCATCGCCAATCCTGCAAGGACTGAGCCCATAGCCAAGGTGTGTGGCGATGCAAGCAGCAAAGCCTGACAACGTCAGACAATCGCGCATGCCTGTCAAAGCAACATACCAGGCACCAAAGCCGTAGAAGAGCAACACCAAGGCAGACAGCCCCACAGATTGCCATAGCACCGGAGAAAGCCCAAAGATCTCCAAGGGAGGTGCTTACAAACAGGCGCGATATCTGCGCCGATTCAAAAAAAGTCTAAACGCCCCAGCGTAGAGACAAGAATCCCTGAAAGAGGGCCCAGGCGAAACCTGATGATGCAACGGCCAAGCATGCCAAGCGGTCGTTACCCCAGCGCCACCGACGTAACTGTTAGGCACCGCAAAGCAAAAGCCGGAAAGGGATACACAGGGTATCACAAGGTGATGTGGCGAGGCCGGTGGAAGGACAGCACAAGAGGCTCTCCGAAAGGATCGGCTCCAAAAGCCCAATGGTGCCAAATCCTCAGGGAGGCAGCGAGGGGTGCGGCGCACCTGGAGAAGGAGAGCGCGGCGAAGCCCGCGCAATGGGGCCAAAACGGCAGAAAAGGAAGAGCCGCAGATGGCTCACAAAGCCATAGCAGGCGCCATGCTTGAAGCTGGTGGCAGGCCATCACCCCAGAGCGACCGATGTGATTGTTTCGCGCCCTGCCACGCAGCCTAGATCCAAAAGGTCCGCAATGCGGGGAGAGGAGACACTCTGCAGCACGCTGCGTAGGGCACACAAGAGGCCCACAACAGCCAAAGGCCGCCCAGGTCCGGGCACTCCAAAAGGAATAAGCCCCAGATCTGTCGAAAAGAACCGTAAAGGCAGGGGCCACAAACCCAGCAGCGACAGCAGCCGAGGCAACAGAGAGGATGCCTGAGAGAAGGACCCAAAGCCGCGAGCTCAGGCCTCACGCAAAGAACGATGCGCTGTACAGCAGTCTTAGATTTCCTAGCCCCGAAAAGGCAGGGAAAACTGAAGCCGAGGTGCTCTGTTCCATGTAGCCAGCCTTGCCCGACTTAGCTGCCGAATTCCTTCCCATGGAACTCAGGCAGCTTGGGCTCTCCAGGCGGCTTAGGCTCCCGGATTCAGTAGACCCTACCGCGGCATCACTGCCTTGGCTCAGGTTGGCTCGTCTTCGTGGTCGTCGTCTATCACCCCCGCAGCTGGGGGCTCCGCGAAGGTGTGCAGCCTTGCCTGGATCTCCTGGTCCGACAAAAAGGGTGCTTCCGTAGCACCGCCCAGCTCCTGCGTGGCAGTCAGGGCCGTAGCTTCCGCTGATCGTGGAACAACCGATGCAAGCCCAAAGGGGGCCAGCGCATGTCTGCGCGCATCGAGCTTGGCGCCCAGAGATTGTCCACCGGTCGGGGGTGGCCCTGTGTGTGGCCGAGTCTTGACAGATACACGAGTGCCGTCTGGAGCCTTGTAGTGCTGTCCGGGCGAGCATTCGGGCTCGCCATATACGGATCCCTGGCCACCACACTGGCATATCCATCGGGCACCACATTGGCAGGAGCCGGAACAGCCCTCGATTGGCGCAGCAGCAGTCGGCTCGCCCAAAGGGCCGAAAGGATCCGGCGGAATACCGGCCGATGCGGTCAGCCCTGGCGGAGCCAGCAGGCTGCATCCAACCATTGTCCACCTCCATCTGGAGAGGCCGCATGCCAGGGTCCCGGCCAGCTGCAGCTGGCGGAGCTGCCCCAAGGGCACGCTGCAGAACTGACCTGGCATCCAAGCCATCTGTCTCTGCCATCCAGCCCTCCATCATCTGGTCGTAGGCACGATCTGCCTCCTCTGTCTCGGCTTCCTGTCGCGGTCCATGGTGGAATACACGCAACAGTTCTGCACGCGCCCCAGCTTGGGCCGCAATTGCCTTCTGTAAGTCGTCCCGCAAGCGCTCCATGTCCTTGTGGAAGCGGTTGTACTCCCGGCGATAGGCTTGCCTCAGGTCCGCTTCGTAGGTCTTCCAAAGTTCCTCGCGCTCCGAAAGGGCCTTGGGTGAGGGATAACACACGCTGCTCCGTCTTCCTCGTGTTGTTGAGGGACGTCTGCAACACCTGCGTAAGGCTGTGCCGTTGTCCACCTGCAGCTCTGTTGGTTCGAAAGAGCCCTTCGCTTGCCCTTTCTCCCTCTTGCTGTCGTACGCCGGGAAAACATGGTTTTCCCGCCCTTCTGTCTGCCATCTCCTTTCCATCCGCTCGACGGCTTCCTGGCCCCATGCCACAGTTGCCAAGTACGCGGTGAGGAGGGCCACTCTTCCCAGCTTGCTTGCCATTTCTGGCCGCGTCCCATAGACGGCCGTGCAGTTGCCGCCGGCTGGCCTGACCCGTGGTGTAGGAGCAGCCGAACCCGCTGCCGTCCAGAAATAGGGTAGCCTCTCCGCAGAGAGGTGCGAGCACGCGAGCGGTAGCGTCGAAGACGCCTGTGCCAGCCAGGAGAGCTCGGATGAATGCCGATGGCTCACACAAAGAAAATCGGCGGTCCTTGCCGCCTGGGGCTACCAGTGTTCCGGCCTTTCCGGCGATCTGAGCCCTGCAACCAGAAAATAGTTGTAATCCAAGGTCTGCAGCCGCCTTGCAGGATTGTGCGAGGTTCGTAGGACTGTGAGTTGTTCTTACATTGCCAGTGTTCCGTAGTTTCATCTCAAGAGACATACGCCTCCTGCTTTAGCCTGACCCCCATGTTGTCACAATGTAACGTAAGTCGCCCCAGACCCCACACTCTACATGCGATCGACTCTTCTCTCGAATTGCCGCAGGCTCGGCAGGTGGCAGACGATGAGGTGGTTGTCCATGATAGGTTTAGGGTTTAGGGGTACCGTACTGCTTCGCGATATGGCATTCACGGTGTTGGTTGTCGTCACAGGGGTTCAGGTTGTAGGTGGACTTACAGGCTGGTTTTGACGTGTTGATGTCTATGATTCGCGTTGTTTCTTCTTGAAGGACCTGAGTTCATCGGCTCTTGCCCCTACTTAGATCTTCATGTCATGGATGTCAGTAGCTCCCATGCCAACAACCACACTTTGCGTCTTTGCTGAAGCTGTACAGCTGGAGTACCGTAGACCCTGAATCTGCAGGCCTTTAGCCTCCAACTCTCAATTCAGACGCTCCCTTGAACACTCTTTTTCCTGGTGACACTCCTCAGTCGCATGAGCCTGTATGTATAGACATCCGTACAATTCAGCACATGCACAAGTGCGGATCCAGTGGACACGTTCTCCAGCCCAGTCCGAAACCCACCGGAACTCCGTGAAGCCATCAAGCGCATGTGCCCCGCAAGCCTTGAGCCCTATATGCCCTATACACCCCCATAAGCTTGGCGTAGGTGCAGTCACTGCGCCGCCAGCTGCTAAGCCGTGAGAAAGAGCTTTTCGAGGCGGAGACGGCGTTTTGGGGTTTTTGGGGTTAGGGTTAAAAATGTTTGAGGATTTCAGGGTTTACGGTCTACGGACTACGGCGGGCTTTGGGGTATAGGGCTTATATAGGGCTTTAGGATTTTGGGCCTGCGGGTTTAGGGGCATGGGATGTTAAGGCCTGGTTTAGGGTTTAGGTTTAGGGGAAAAGTGTCGGCTCGGTGTAGGGATCGAAAGCCGAGCGCTTCTGGGACCATTGCATTAGGGAGTAGTATAGGGGCCTATAAAAATCACCCATAGTTCCTTACCACTTTAAGTACAGTACAATAAACTCCCAAACCCTATTCTAATTATTAGGGCCCCTATACTATATAATGCTACTATAGATCCCTTATAGACCCCTTTAAAGGGAGCCCTATTCTAACTATTAGGGCCCCTTTTTTTGAGGGAACTTCGCCAAAGCTAGACCTTCGACCCAATGTTTGCAGGCAGTCGGTCTTGGGATTTCTCGTTAGGGTTTAGGGTTTAGGGCTTAGGGTTTAGGGTTTAGAGTTTTTTGAGGTAAGGGTTTAGGATTGACTGAGGGCTGTGGGTTTAGAGTTTAGGGCGACATGGGGGTTGGCACTTCCAGCATAAACCCGAAACCCGAAACCCGAAGCCCTAAACCCTAAACCCTAAACCCGAAACCCTAAGCCCTAAACCCTTGGGGTTTAGGCTTTGGGCTTGGTGTTGCGCGGCGAAGAGCTGGGAGTTCCTGCCTGGGGCTTCAAGGTTTGGGCTTTCAGAATACGTAGCATACCTAGACCTGCCAAACCCTACTTTTTTGTAGGTTCTTATTATAAACCCTAATATGGGATTTATAGGGACCCTACAAAAAAGTAGGTTCTGGTAGGTTAACGTAGGCTCCCAAAACTCAAGTCGGCATCCTTGCGGAGATGACAGGGATACGGAACTTGTGCAAGAGCCTTCGGAATTTCGGGAGTCAAACTTACATGATTCGACACCTCTTTTGTGTGGCATTCCTCTGAAGGGCCTAACATACTGGTACCTTGGAGTAAGGTGCTTACAACCCTAAACCCTAAACCCTAACTGTGGTAGAACTGCTGGTCTTAGGCGGCTGCCGCACGCCAGCGGTCGGCGAGCCAAACGGAGGCCAGAGCACAGCAGTGCGTGTGTATCTGCATGACGTTTTGTGTATAGGGGCCTAAATAATTACCTATACTATTTTCGGGGTTCCCTATTATAAGTACAGACCATCTTACATACTAGAGGGGCCTTAATAATTTCCTATACTATTCGGGGGGTTCCTCATTACAGTTATGGTACAACGGGCTCCGAGACCCTAATTATTAAGGCCCCTATGTTATGCCCCCTAAACCCAAACCGTAAACCTCTCGAAAGAGGTTATCGGGAGAGCGCCATTCTGATGGACCCGCCAGGGCTTGTGGGCTATGCTCACACATGCTGGTCGTCTTTTGTGTGTACAATTCATCCCGAAATCCTGAACCTCTAGGCAGTCCCAACCAATGGGTAAGTCGACGCTCTCAACCTTATAAAAACCCAAAGCCTCAACCACTATGCCCTAATCCTTCAACCAAGTCCTAGCAATCCCAAACCCTAAATTCTACAACGCTGCACTTCAGCTCGGCAGCCCTGACCCAAAGGGTCCAACGAACCTGGGTTATGCATCGTACTTTTGTAGGTTACTATTTGGGGGAGTAAATGACTATTAGGTACCTGGACCCGTAGAGTTATAGAAGCTTCATAGAACCCTCTTACATAGCCTCCTTGTAGAACCTTCAAAATCACGAATCCCTAAACCCACGAACCCTTGATCCCCACGGAGCCTTAGTAAAGCCCCAAACCCTCCTAAGCTCCAAATCCCAAACCCTTGAACAGCACCCTGTATTACATGACAAAACCGTTGTAGAATCCTCAATGACTTTTGTAGAGCCTGTACTCGAAACCCGTAATCCCTTCTAGAACCCTGAAATTAAAAAACCGGAGTCTTGTAGCACCCTTAATTCAGCGATTGATCCCTTCATAAAAGCCCCCAAACCCCCAGAAAGTCATCAACACAGGCTTTAGCAGAGGCCCTTCGTGGGAAACTCTTAGAGCTCGAAGCTGCGGCCTCATGGCGTTTCATAGCGGTTACGAGAGGGGGTTTAGAGGTGTTCTAGATTTTAAATAGGCGCTGGCTCATGTGCGTTTCTGGGGTTTCCGAAGGTTGTTAGAGGGTTTTATGGGGTTCCAACGTGCTTTCTGGGGCTCTTATGGGGCCCAAAGGGTTTTATACGATGCCGAGTGCGTATTCCGAGTGCTTACACAAGTGTCCGGCTCATGGGGACTGCGCTTCGAAGCGAAAGCCTAAACCCTTCCTGTGCAAGATGTTCGGACGCAAAGTTCAAAGGTGTCTGTTCCACGTCGGTCAGCTACCAAACTCCGGTGTGACTGCAGACTGCTCGTACGGTTTGGGTGCTCGCATATCGGGTTACAGGGTGAAGAATGAGGCTTCGGTTGCAGCGACCCACCCCTCGGGATGCATTCAGGTTTTGGACTGACTATAGGGCCTAAATAATTACCAGTACTATTTTGGGGGTTCCTTACTATAATTGTACAATGTGGCCCAAAACCCTATCTAAAAATTAAGGCCCCGGTATTCGCTCTCTCCGGTCGGAGGGAGAGTAAGGATTTGAGTTGTGTTTTAAATCGGGGTCACTCACGTTTGGCATCTTATTTCCGATTGTTCTTCTGGACGTTCATGGAGGCCTAGTCAAAATAAGCCGCACATTTTGGTGTTCAAGTTGTGGATGTGGGCTTTAAGTGTTGGAAGCGAGAACGTTTCAGGTTGTATTTTAGGTCTACCATTCTCGAGCTACAAGCCCTTAAACCCTTAACCCGAGCTGTGTTGACTTTCACTCTCTTGACAGCTTCTCTCAGTATGAGTTCCCGGACCACCCCCGTCGGGTTGTCCTCGAAACCCTAATGTAGAGAATTACCCACATGAATCTCAAGCCCCTGAACCCTAGATCCTAAACCATAGGCCCTAAAGTGTAGGAACTTTTTGGGTTCAGACACTGACTCGTAGCCGCCGCGCTCGGAGCTTTTTGATTTTCTCAAGCATGTAGTGCACGTTGAGATGCTTATCCGGGGAGACGGTTTGGGGTCAGGATGTAGGCGGTACAATTTGGGACTATGTAGGCCCTCACAATAGTTGCACAGTTTCATCTCGTTTGGGAGCTGTCAAGCTGCGATGTGATCCAGGGGTATTGCCAAGGCTTTGTCAGCGTTGAATGGCTCTGGATTAGGATCGCAAACCATGGGATAAGCAACAAAGTTAATCGTTGTGAGGAGCATTAAATACTAGCAGCACTATCCCTGTGTAGTGTAGTTCCTATGTGACTATAGTACAATATATAATGTACACCAAACCCTGTTCTAAAAATGTGAATGAACACTGTCTTTGTATTGCACAAGTCAGTCCTAGGCTATAGCCTGGCTTAAGAAAGCCAGGGCCCTGTGTGATGTATCGCTTTCAAGTCTCCTGCGACACGACCTGGGGGGAGGCTCGGAGGATGTGTTTGGCTTAGGGTTCAGGGGCTTCTTGGTGACAGTCCCTAGTTGCATGTCTTTGCTTCTAACCCCAGCAGTGGAATGAATAACTTTTGACTTCTTTGATTTGCAGGTTCCCCAAGCCCTATAGGCCCTAAACCCCAACAGAGGCTTGCAGTCCATGGGATCGTACCGCTTGCCTTGCCGTGGCTCAGCAGCATCGAGCAAAGCCTTCCACCACTGCGACCCAGCAATGGCCCGGCCCTCGGCTTAGTGCTTAGGGCTAGGGTTGAGGGTTTAGGGTTCAGGGTCTAGGGTTTAGGGTTTCGGCTTCAGGTTGAGGGTTCAAGGCATGTTTCCCTGGCCCCCAACGGCTCCGGCAATGTTAACCTTTGAAGCTTGAACTGCCCAAAGCAATTCTGGCACATACAGATGTCAACGCGGTGACCTACTCTACTCCTATTCGCGGAAAGCCCGGAAAGACTGATGCTCTCTCTTGAAAGATAATCCCGAACAGCCCCCCGGAACCCCGGAACCCAACAACTTAAGGCCCGAAGCCTAAACCCTGAACCCAACAAAAAACGCCGAACCCATACTCCTGAAACTCAGAACCACATGTGACAACTGGCCCTTAAAATCTGCAAGCCCGAAACAAACCTGAAAGTCACTAGGCCGTACAACCTGCGCCACCAAACATCCCCTACAAACGGGTATGAGCCAGGCCTTCTCCTGCCTGAGCACCAAAGAAGGACTAGAGGCCACATTTCGGTTTTGGCTTTCCATGCTGGTACTAGTGCTTGGGTATCATTATGAATACAGCTACTGCTGCTACTGCTACTGCTACTGCTACTGCTGCTGCTGCTGCTGCTACTGCTACTGCTACTACTACTACTACTACTACTACTACTACGTCTACTACTACTACTACTACTACTAATTCTACTACTACTACTACTACGACGACGACTACTACTACTACGACTACTACTACTACGACGACTACTACTACTACTACTACTGCTACTACTACGACGACTACACCAACAACTACTACTACAACAACAACTCCTTCTGCTACCACTGCAACTACGACGACGACGACGACTACTACTACTACTACCACCACTGCTACTATCTACTGTTACTAATATCCCCGAAAGCTCTGCGAAGGGTTCTTTAGAAAACCTTGCCTGCTTGCACTACACACACACACACATACAACGCATGGACATACATAGTACGCTTACACCACGCACATACATTACACGCATATACAACGCATGGACATCTATATCTCTCTGTCTGTATATATATATATACAAACAGCAGCCTAATCAACTTCCTAATATTTAGAGAACAGCCTAATTAAATTCCTAATATGTATGCACCTAATTAAAGCCCAGTTTGCCAGTTTGCTTTCCCAGAGTAGGGTCTGTGATATTCCGTGTCCGAGCGAGCCTAGGTGGGACGTTGTCGGCGGCTATACATCGCTACATAGACCTTTACAAACATACACATGTTCCATCCATGTAAACCATGCTAAACCTACCCCGGGCTACTAAGCCAATATAACTAGTTACACGCGCACACACACACACGCGCGCGCGCCGCCAAATACACATGCCACACAAACATTGCTCTGCTTGCTTTCGGGATGATCGCCGTCTAGTTGCCACTCCGTGCTTCTGCGCAGGAGCTCAATGAGCACATGGCTCATGTGAGCTACGTCGGCGGAGGCGCCTGCGGCCCAGCCTGCAGGAGCAAAGCCCATCACCTCCTGAGACGTCTTCAATTTGCTTAGTCTCGTCGCTGTTGCGAGTATTGCAACTTTGACTCCAATTGTCGTTTTCGCGAGTTTAGGTTCACGTCTCGCTGCTGTAGTTCGTCTCCAATGTTTTGGGCCCACCGTGCACTTCAGGTCTCCGCCACAACGGACGATTTCTACTGGCTGGAGAAGGCTCCCGTGCTATACAGAGCTCGGTGCGAACAGGAATTTGAAGTTCGTGCATTTAATGTGCTAGTGGCTTTCATGCCGAGCCCTAAACACTAAACCCGAACCCAAACCCTAAACCGCCCTAACCGGTGAGGAACCAGCCAAAATTGAAAGCCTTTCGCCTGCAGCTGCAGTGAGTCAGGCCAGCTGCACAGAGTTGTATTCTATAGGAGTCTTTACTCATAACTGGAAATAGTATCGCCTTAGTATTCCTCTGCAACATATTTACTATTTCGACTATAGCAGCGCTTATAGTCTCTAGTAACTAGTGGAATAATACTATTCAGCTCCCAAGATCTGTTCCAGTTGTTAAAGCACCTATATTGAGAGTGACTTTGGGCTCTATGACCTTGCTGGGGGCCTTGATAGTTAGTCTAACTGACTGCTTGTAGGGCTCCCTTCGCTTCCACCTTGCAGGGTGGCCGTCCTGCACTGATGAAGGCGGATTCAGTGCGTCGGCGCCTGATCGCAGCCCCGGAAGCTAAGCTCGAGCATGAGCCTTGATAGCATCAGGGCTGACGCGCACATCGATCTCATCACTGGGCCTTGGCCCCGGCATTTGCACGAAAGTTCCTTCGATGCAGTCGCTTGCATTGCAGGTACTTTCGCCGCAAGCGCGGTCTCCTTTACCCAGGCACGGAGTGATGCATGACGTGGCAACCTGCTCACGGTTATGGGCAGTTCGGGTCACTCGGGTGGTGGGGGCTGGGATGGTTGGGCGGTGCAACTTGTTTTGGTCGGTTCTTTTTCTGGAGGGTCCCGAAGACAGAACCTGTCATTGCTTTGGCTTGGGGTGGACGAGCACGAACAGCACCAGGGAGGTTGTTGGTCGCTCGCAAAACATGAGTCGTCACCTTGCGCGACACTCTCGGACGCTTGGGCGCGCACCCCCTCTAAAACCCTTAGTTGCAGCTCTCCTGCGAAACCATGCTCGGGAAAGGGTGTGTGGGAGCCGTGGTGTTAGGCCCAGGCGCACCGCAACGATCATTCCCAGCTCAGCCTCCTTGCGAAGGACCTCAGTTCATCGTGGATGCCGAAGAGGAAGGCTGATCACCACCTGAGACCTGGGAATGCAAGGGAGGAGGAGTTCGAGCGAGTGAGCGGAAGATAATTACATGTACCCAGACATGCATGCAGATGCAAATCCCAATGCTCACTCTCTCCTTTATTGCTTTCTTTAGTTATCTCTTTACTTCTTTATATTTTGCTCTCGCAGCCGTATGTTCCTATTCGTACAGATACTCTCATATTTTTACCCATACTCACATACGAGAGCTTTGCCCCAAATTTCTGGCATGGCAGGTACAGCTCACCTGCAATGTCCTTTCCATGCAAAGCGTGGCTGCTTGTTGTTTTCAGCAGCTACAAAAAGTTCCTGACCAAGAGGAGGTTCTCGGCAGGGGTACAGAACCTACTCATAAGGTCACTCCTATCCTGTATATGTCCTATACATTTTATATTAATCAGCATGAAAGAGTGCTATTGCGATGTATTGCGATGGACTGTAGCTTCGGAGCACCGCAGCCTGATGTTTCGGCGCGGCAAAGAAGCTTCAAAGCACAGTTATTAAGAACCTCCTCATGGGATCTGGCATCGCTTCGCTATCATTTCTCCGGGCATGACAGCCCCACCACCAGCAAAGGAGCATCGCGACGCAAACTTTCGCAGCTGTTGTGTGAAAAAAACACACTGACATACCCCCTATAAAAACCAAAATAGGGACTCAGACCCGGATGCTTCCGAGAAGAGGGGAGAATCGCAACTTTGTACGAACTATAGCCCCGAAACTTATGCGGGTCCTTATCTTAACAGTGATGTACTCTTCGGGGCATCCCTAAAAAAGACCCTCGTCTAGAGGGCTGAGCACGACACCCAGAAAAGGGAACTCTGCTGACGGTCAAGGCAGCAGTTCCCCAAAAAAGTTCAAGTAACCACAAGCCGCGAAACCTCAAGCGTAAATCTACAAGCTTTCAACCATGTTGCGCAGCTGTTGATGAACAGCGAGCTTTTGGACAATTTTTTAATACTGCTTGGCATGCAAAGGGATGAGATACTAATCGAAAGTCTGGTCGACAAACCAGTTAAAGAATCAGTTATGAGTGATGCAGCACATTAATTCACACGCGTACAGTATGTCAAGCAGAATGCATTCACAACATCCAAATGAAGAGAAATGAACATGACTATTCCACTGCCTGTCCTGCTTGACTTGAATTTACCATGTTTGAATAATCTGAATATCACTCATAACAATATCAAACCCTGCTTGTCAAACACTCCGAGACAGATTGGATGTAGGTTGAGTTAGTCTCGGGGTGGTTTTGGTAAGCATGCCCAGATTTGGGGCTTAGCGGGCGAGGGATTGCTAGAGTAGAAAATTTGAGTACATCGACATGTTGGCTGACTTGGTATACCCCCAAACCGTATTCTATTCATTTATGCCTCTATATTGGCATGATACCCTTAGCTTTAAGTGCCCTACTGCTTCGACCCCTTGTGAAGGAGGTTTGCATCGTGGGTGCCTGTCCGGCGCTTGGGTGCTGGGATGCTCGCAAGGCAGGGTGATGTGATGAACTCGAACCAGGGGTTTGGGACTATGCCCCCAGCACTACACCCGTGTTTGGGTCAGCGAAATCCAAAAACTCAGGAGGCTCAATGTTGAGAGCATGTAGTGTCTTGAGCGATTCTGTTTCATATGGTTTAGATTTCGGGTCTCAGCGGACCGGTGTCTGGGATTTGTTGCAGAATCCCGAAGCTCCTCTACACCCCAGCTCGTGGTGGGTTCTGAACTTGCCTAAAGTTCACCCCGCTCACCATTGACCTTGATCACGGTAAACCTTCCTTCCTCCTCTTCTTTCTTTCTCCCCCTCCTACTCCTATTCCTCCTGTCACTCCCGCGACAGGCATTCGCCCTGAAGCCGGTCAACTACCCCCTCTGGAAGAGCGACGAGATTGACGTCTCCGATGTGGGCCCACCCGAAGAGGTCCGATCCTTCGCGCCTTCAGGGTTGAGGCTCTGGGACTTATGACGGACTAGGGTCTACCGATCCTTATTCCCAGCCTTATTAGCACAAGTACGGTGACGACTGTTCGTTCTGCTGGTGCAGCTGTGACCAGGGCTGCTCCTCCTTCTGTTGCTCCTCCTACTAGTCCTACTACTCCTATATACTCCTACTCCTAACCCTACTTCTACTCCGACTCCTACTCCTACTCCTCTCCTCCTCCTACTCCTGCTCCTACTCCTACTCCTACTCCTACTCCTACTCCTACTCCTACTCCTACTCCTACTCCTACTCCTACTCCTCCTCCTCCTCCTCCTCCTGCTCCTACTCCTGCTCCTCCTCCTCCTCCTGCTCCTGCTCCTGCTCATGCTCCTGCTCCTGCTCCTGCTCCTGCTCCTGCTCCTGCTCCTGCGCCTCCTCCTA
>BGNK01000062.1:184700-207493 GCA_003297005.1 Symbiodinium sp. clade A Y106
CCACGCCCACGCCCACGCCCACGCCCACTCCCACTCCCACTCCTTCTCCCACTCCTGCTCCTGCTCCTGCTCCTACTCCTACTCCTACTCCTACTCCAACTACTACTACTACTACTATTACTACTACTACTGCTACGACTACTACCACTGCTACTACTAACGCAAGTACTGTCTTTACGGTTACTCCTGATGCTGCTGTCGCTGCTGCTGATCCTTCTTCAGCTCCTCAGGCTGCTTTTCCGCTTTGACTGCCTGCTAGGCTGGTCGTAGTCGTCAGCATAGCTTCAATGTCCGCAGTATTAGCATCAAGACGGTTTGAGCACTACTGCTTCTCGAAGAAGTGACAGTAGTAATGACAGCAAAAGGGGAAAGACAACACATCACTGTACCAGAGGCTAGGCCATCGGGTTCAAAGAAGCTCGAGTACAAGCTGCTGGGCGGCATTTCGAGGACTTGATGATGGGCGATGTGCACAGCAGAAGTAGTGCAACGGGTTTGCAGTTTGTGTTTTAATGGAAGAGGACGATTGCGCGCGGTTCGTGGCCAGCCAGCTAGGTTCGAAATGCAAGGCAATGTTTCTCGCATTATGGTTACCCATCATGATCACCTCTATCTCCAGCATAAACATCGCAACTAGCGCGCGAACCTTCGCAGCCGGCAAGTGCAGAGTTTCAGTCATGATGTGTGCATTTGAACAGGATCAACATGCCCGGAGAAGCAACAAAGAGTCCAACCCCACATCCTAAACCCGAAACCATTTCTTCGAATTTCCAGGTATGTCATCAGAAGCGCCAATGGTGCAAGGCGACTTGCCTGCAGCATGTGGAGTCCCCGATGGTGGAGAGAACCTTCTTTACAAGCTGCATGGAGCTCTTCATCTGGATCCTCAGTTTCCTCAATGGGGACTTTGGGGTGGTTTGGGGATCAGAGTTCAGACATTAGGCTTGTTGTGAATGCAATGAAAATCCAACAGGCACCGCAGCTTTATGTCCGGAGCCCCTTAGGTGGGAGCACGGCAGCAACCGATGGGTGCCAGTGGAGACCTGCGTGAGGTTCCCTTGGGTCGGGGTCAAGGGTTGAGTTTAGTGTTTAGGGTTTAGGGATGTTGAACTTGTTTCCGTTGTTTGCGGCAAGAAAGACTAGGACTTGCAGGGTGGTCATGCTAGGGATATGTTTGCCGAGTGGTAGATGCTGCTGCCAATGTACTACTATGGTTGTTGTTACGAGGAACACTGCAAGCATTGGAGCTTTTGCAGTTTCAGTTTTGCTGTCGAGACTCGACTGTGGCTGTTTGTCATCGCCTTTGCAGGAAGAGCAAGTCGCCCAAATCAAGTCTCTGCCCTGCATGTTCGCTTGGTTGGAATATCGGGGTATCGAAGCATTTGCAAGAGCCTGTAACAATGATCGCAAATCTGTTTCGAAAGACAAGTCAAAACTTTAACAGCGGAGGCATGCAACATTCGACTTGACACCGTAATTTTGGAGCACAGCTCACCCACGACGGCTTTCAAAAGCTGCCGTTTTTGGAACCCCCATGGCCTTGTCCGTAAGAGGCAGGTTCTATCGTGACTGCTGAACTGTTGCTGCCACGAGCCACAGACGGACTATGTAGTACAAGGTGGGCCTACCGCGGTATACCACCTTACAGGCTAAGTTGGATCCTAGACGCTGCAACCTATTTTTCCAGCAGCATTCGGCTTTGAGTTTGAAGCTGTATCAACTAGAGCAGCTTGAGACGTTATTTATATCTTCGGCCCACGATTTGAAGGCTGACTGTCCATGATGGTTTCTTCGGCCACATCCAGCCTCAGCCGTTCTCTTTCGAGGACCGTAGCGTCTGACGGCGAATAAAGCTGAATATGCAAA
This sequence comes from Symbiodinium sp. clade A Y106, assembly GCA_003297005.1. Lineage (NCBI taxonomy): Eukaryota > Dinophyceae > Suessiales > Symbiodiniaceae > Symbiodinium > Symbiodinium sp. clade A. The sequence goes on from BGNK01000062.1 coordinate 186,567, forward strand.
TATTTAGTAGTACTGGCTGCACCTGTTACATTCCTCCTGCAGCTGCTGCCAGTGCTACGAATGATTCTGCACTGCCACTCCTAGTGCCGTTCTGCTGCCTTTGGAGCTGGTACGGCATCTAATGCTCTCGCCATCCTTCTCCTCATCGTCGTCATCTTCATCGTCACCTTCATCAACATCATCATCATCAGCAGCAGCACCATGACTATCATCATCGCCATCATCAGCAGCATCGTCATCATCAGCATGATCATCTTCATCATCACCACCATCATCATCACCAGCATCAACATCACCATCATCATCATCACCATCATCATCATTATGATCATCAACAACACCATCGTCACCGCCGTTACCATCATCATCATCATCGTCATCATCATCATCACCATCAACAACAACACCATCGTCACCGTCGCTACCATCATCATCATCGTCATCATCATCATCATCATCAACATATTCATCATCAGATTGATCTTCGTTTTCGTCTTCGTCTCCATCTTCATCACAACCATCACCATCATCACTATCATCATCATCATCATCATCATCATCATCATCATCGTCATCTTCATCGTCATCTTCGTCGTCATCTTCATCATCTTCATCACAAGCATCATCAGCATCATCAAAATTGTCAACCTCAGGATCATCATCATCATCATCATCGGCAGCATCAGCATCAGCATCATCATCAGCGCAGCACACGCGAGGTGTAAATGTCAATAGACAGATGCATCACAGTACTTCTCGTATACACGAACATACAATGTAGCCCTGAAGCCCTAAAAGCGGGGCAGGAGCAGGAGCCAGAGGAACCGGAGCACAGCAAGGACAACTCCATGCCTGTGGGGCCTTTGGGCGGCTTCAACATTCCAGACGATCTAGCTAAGAGTATCCATACACAGCGATGCAGCTGGAGAGCTTGAGTTCCAAACACCCTTGGCCTTGTGGGGTTTTGGGGTTTAGAGGTTTAGGGTTGCTGGTTTGGTGTTTCCACCTTGTCACTTGAGAACTTATGAGAGTCTTGGTGCTTAAGGTGGGAGAAGTTTTGAAGTTTTAAAGCTCTAAATCTTCCAGGAATCGCCAGCAACATAGCATTGGTCCGATAATAGCCGACTAAGAAGCTCCTGCATGCATCCGGGCTATTCCTTCGAGGTCGCAGAGAGTACAGCATGCGGCTTTCGGCTTTGACTTAGCACTGATGGATTCAGGGTTTGGGACTCTGGCGATTTGATTACTGAGCAGCCGAGTCGGCAACCTTTAATCACTAATCCTGTCCAGCTCCAATATTTATGACTCAGCCAGTAGGCCAGTGGCAAAACCATACAGATCCCGAAACTCGAAAGGCAACCCCTGAAAATACGCCCTAAGAGTCCAAGAGGACGGAGCGACAAGGGGAGCCTGTACCTTTGCCATAAATGGGGTTAGGCTGTAGGGCTTTGCAAGCCATTCTAACAGCAACATTTTTATCCCCACCAGGAGAGCCCCGAGTAGACCCTTAACGACTAATATAGGGGCCTTAATGGGCCTTAATAAGAATTACCTATACTATTTTGGGGGGTTCCTTATTATAATTATAGTCTTATAGTATAATGGGCCCCAAAACTCCTATTCTAACTATTGAGGCCCGTACATCAAACCCTAAACCCTAAACCCTGTCATCCCCAGTGAGGAGAGCCCTGAGGGTTCAAGAGCAGCTCACAGCTGGCGGATTGTTGTCATCGGCTCCTCTGTGGCGGAAGGCGGCTTGTGTCGTGGTGGCTCTATAGGGTTCAGGGTTGAGTTTAGCACACCCCCATGTTCGTGAGCAGGTTTCAGGGCCGCCAGAGTTAAGGCTAATTAAGCTCCGAATCCTGCAATCCTTACCCAGCCTTTGATGCGAGTTCAGCTGCTCAGATTTCGGAATTTGCGACGTGGCGTGGCAGATTTTCGCGCACGTAAGGTCTGGGGTCTCAGGTAGGGCAATACTCCTGAAAGGTGGAAGGGTTGCTGAACTTGCATTTTGAGCCCTTGTCGACCTAAGATCGATGCCCGGTCGCCCTTATTCCTGAACCTTTCGGGATTTACAGCCTGTCGGCTTCATCTGTACATTATTGCGGGCTTGGCAGTGGAGGTTGTTGATATAGGGGCCTTACTAATTACCTATACTATTTTGGGGGTTCCTTATTATCACTATAGTATACTGTGCCGCAAACCCTATTCTAATTATTAAGGCCCCTACATCATAGTACCCTTATAGTAGCCCTTACAGTAACCCTAATAGACCTCTTTAGAGGAAGGAACCCTGTTCTAATTATTAAGGCCCCTATATTGAAAATTTTTGAGCTTCAGGCTCGGGAGCCAGGGACTGAGGATTCTGTCTGCGGCTTTCTGGGGTTTAGGGTTTAGGGTTTAGGTTGTCTTAAAATTCAAAACCTCTGAAACTAGAAAGCACGAACCATAAAGAGAGGGGCATTGGGAGTTTGAAGACTTAGGGTTTCTTGCCTAGGGGCTTGGCATTTAGGGCTTAGAGGGCTTATGGGTTAGGGTCTACGAGTTTAAGGATTAGAGTTTGGGGTTCAGGGTTTAGGGAGCTGAGGACTGAAGGGTCAGGTTTCGAAGCCTGGGGTTTGGTGCGCTGGGTCTGGTGCCTAGGGGTTGGGGACGCTGGTTTGGCTGCGGGGTCTTGGGTCGTAGTATTGGGGTTTAGGGTTTAGGGTTTAGGGGACTCGAAGCCCTGAACCCAGCGCTTCGAGCAGAGAGGTACACGGGATTAGCCAGTTTACAAAACCCTATTAAGATCCACTAGGATATAACCCAGAACCTTTAAACCCCCAAGCGCCTAAACCCTAAACCCCTGCACTCTAAACCAGAAAAAAGAAAAGGTGAGCTCTAGGATCTAGGATTGGGTTTCGGGCTTGGGATTCAGGGGATACACAACAATACACTACAATATAGTGGGCCGTGGTTTGGCAGAGGCTACAACACCTGGCGCAAGCGAGGATGGGCCTGGTACCTGGGGGAGGTGCGACCTGGAACTTGGAGCATTGCAGAGTTTGGGGCTCAGGGTGTAGGGAGCTGCTGCTACCACTATTATGAATAGTAGTAGTACTACAACTACGACGACTACTTAGTACCAATTCGGCAGACCCTGGAAGTCACCGATCGGGTTTGATCGAAAGTTCTTGCTTAAGGGCCGCTCGGCCAAAGAGTCTTCTGAAAGAGTTCCGCCCCCCACGTAGGGTTCAGGATCTTATCTTTTTCCCTGGGCTATGGGATTTGTTCAACGGCTTCGGGATTTAGGGGACGGCTGTGCTAGCGGTGTCTCCTGGCGTGGTCTCCGTTTGAGCGGCTGAATCGCATGTAACTTCATGCAGTGACCTACGCAGCGGCGTGGCTCAACGCCTGGAGGGTGCCGAAGTCCTAGACGTCTTCGGTGTTCCCATGACGCAAACGCTGGACCAGAGTCTCCTGGAGGCTGTGCAGCCTGCAGAGAAGACGAAGACCAGGACTGGGGATTCTCCGGCACAACGTGTAGGTCAAAATGATGGTGATGGTGAAACTGCTTTGTTGCTGTTATCGCCAGTGTCTTCATGTTCCTCGTCGTTGTAGCAGTCTGCAGGCAGTCGCAGTAGCAGTGGCCGTAGCGGTAGCAGCAGCAGCAGCAGCAGCAGAGGCAGCGGCAGCAGAGGCAGCGGCAGCAGCGCAGTGGCAGCAGGAGCAGGAGCAGGAGCAGGAGCAGGAGCAGGAGCAGGAGCAGGAGGAGGAGTGTGGTAGTCGTAGTGGTAGTGGTAGTGGTAGTGGTAGCGGTAGCGGTAGCGGTAGCGGTAGTGGTAGTGGTAGTGGTAGTGGTGGTAGTAGTAGTGAAGTATTAGTAGTAGTACCTAGTAGTGGTAGTAGTAATAGTAGTAGTCGTAGTGGCAGTGGTAGTGGCAGAAGTAGAACTAGTATATGTAGTAGTACTACTGTTGAAATTTCATGTTTGGTGATTAGTCGTAGTAGCAGAGCTAGTAATTGCTAGCAAGCAAGACAAAGTAGGAAGTACGAGTAGAGTAGTAGCATTAAAGCAGATGTCTCAAATGCCATTGCTGCCGTTTGTGGTTGATGGGCATGCCGATGGTGATGTTGTTTGATGTCGATGACAACGGTGGTGGCGGGTGATAGTTGCGTTTCTGTTGACGATGTTTGCTTTTATCGTGACGGCGACGATGTCGATGCCAAAGAACAGGACGACGGCGAGACAGAGATCCTGATCTTGACACTGTTATGTAGTATGTGTTTTAAACAACAGGATAAAGATGACGTGGACGTGGTCATTGATGACGCCGATGGTGACTGAGAGAGTGCGGCTAGCAAGATGCTGTTGACCATGCTGCCGACTTTGCATGCCGATGCTGGTTCTCACAAATCAGAAGCTGCCGGCAGTCGTGATTGTGCTCATTACTCCATGTTGATGTTCATTGTTGTTGTGTGTTGCTGTCTTGGTCACGCTCATGATGTTCACCGTTAATACCAGAATTGTCGCTGCCACAACCACCGCAATCACACCCTGTCTCATGAGCAGCAGCAGCATCAACATCCTTATCATCAACAACCTCGGCATCATCATCATAACCATCTTCGTATCCAGCATCATCATCATCTCCACCTTCATCTACATCTTCATCTTCCTCTTCATGACCACTGTCATCACACATCGTCATCAGTTCCATTTTCCTGTCCACACCATCGCTATCATTGTAATCCTTCCCGCTGCCACGCAGTTCATCAGCATCTCCATCCTTTTTGTAAGTAGGACCGTCTTCGTCATCATCCCCGTCGTCGCTACCATCATCACCCGCGTCGTGGCTCGTTGTTTTCCCAGTCGTCGTCTTATTCACTTATGTTCAGCACCATTCACTCTCTTCATCATCCTCACAATCATCCTTGTCGTCGCCCTCGTCGTGGTCATCTTCACCGCCATGATCGTCATCGTCATCGTTATTATCATCTTAATCTCCAGCTTTAGATTCATGGCTATCTTCTCCCCATCTTGATTGTCATCATCATCATCACCATGATCATCATCACCATCATCACGGGGGCCCCGGGCATGTCACTGGCAGTTGTGGGTCTGAGTAATAGGTTTGTTGTTGCTCTGGTTGTGGATGTTCTTCCTGTGTTGCTACTGCCGAGTTGCTGTTTCCTTCCGCGATATTTTTCTTCTATTCGAACCAAATCCGTTGTGTCGCCTGGGGCCTCAAAATCCAGTTCCTGAATCTTAAGTATCCCCTGAACTAATATAGGGGCCTTAACAGTTGCCTATACTATTGTGGGGGTTCCTTATTATGATTGTAGTTTAAATTACCCCAGAACCATCCAAAACCCTATTCTAATTATTAGGGCCCGTATGGGAGTTTCCGAAAATTTAGGGGTACCTTATTTGGGGGTCCTTATAATAAAGATCCTACTATTTAGGGTACTATCTTAGGATCCCCTATTTTCGGAAACCCCCATATATTATCCCCCTGAAGCCCAAGGCTCTGAGACCTCTTTCCAGCAGGAAGTGGGCTTTTCCCTTCCGCGGTGCCTTGCTTTCTCTGGGATCCCTGGCATGTCTGATGCTCGGCAGAGACCAAACAGGTAGATAGCACGTACTATATTTATATATATATATAAGCCTAAGTAAGTTGATAGTGCATTCTTTGGGGTTTCTTATTATCAAGGTAGTAGAGTATACCCCCAAACACTATTCTAATTATGAAGGACCCTCTATCATGTAAGGGTTCCTTGTGTTGGAGGTAGCAAAAACTCACGGCATTTCCGTGGTCGGCGTTATGTTGCCCCCTGATAGTTTAGTGATGTGGGGACAGACGCAGTGGTCGGGGTGACTGCTGCCAAGGTTTCGGGCTTAGGATGTAGCGGTTTCGTATTTCTTGGTGAGGCTTGGGACTCGAACCAGCTGCATGAGCCCAATCTCCGCTCCCGAACTCCGGAGGCTAAACTCCAAACGACCCTGCTCCCTAAAACCCTGAACCCATGAACCCTAAACCTTTTTAAGGCCCTTACGACACCACTGAAGCGTGAGGTTTCAAACGTGCCGAAGTGCGTCATGAACCTTACACTCCAAGCTTGAATAGCTTGGGTCAACGAACCGGATCCACAGAGGCCTAGTAAAGTATAGTGGAAAATTTTACGGCATCGTAAGAGCAAGGGTAAGAGTAAGAGCAATAGCATAGCACAGTCTAGCATAACATGAACCTGCATCAGTTTCAGGTTCCAAAGGCGCAAGCCGCCGCACCCGAAACCCGAAAACCCCAACACTTTTAAGCTCGAAATCCAAGGATACTTTTGGTATTTTTCGGCGGCTCTTTTCTGCTGCCCAACTGGACAGCCGGAGTAACCCACGGTGAGCTGAACTTCCTGCATCTTGCCTTAGGGCTTAGGTGCTGAGAAGGGTACCTTGAAGCGACGATAAGGGTAGTAATGATTATACAGGTACTACTGTGGTCTAAGGTTTAAGACTTTAAGAGTTTTGGGGCTTGAGGGTTTAAGGGTTTGAGGGTTTAGGGGTGGTAAAAAGGTTTAGGGCTTAGAGGTTCCGGGTTTGAGGGCCTGAGGCTTTTAAGGCCTGGGATTCAAGGGTGTTTAGGGTTATTGGGGGTTCGGTTTGAGGCTTTAAGCATTTCAGGGCGCGAGGGTCGTCAGGTTGTTGAAGGTTTTGTATATCCTCTCGTAGTACCCTGACAGTTCCCTGCTCACTGTCTTGTGTCGTAGTAGCGCTTCTATCACTGTTCCGCTTTTTATCGTTCCATCATCCCGTGTAAACGCGAGCTTATTGCTGTAGCCCGTTTCCAGGGATGGATCATGACAGCTCAGGGTTACCTAAAGGAACACAAAGGCTACCAGAAGGGTAGTAGAAGGGTACCGTAAGAGTGCTGAGCAGAGTTTAGTGTTTTTGGACTGTAGGGTTTGGGGTTTGGGATTGCAGCTCGTGTATGGCATCCTCAACAGTCAGTGCGAATGCAGTGTTGAAGACACGAATCATGTGAACGATGATAGGTCATGCAAGGTTACACTTGGTGCAGTTCCGGTTGCAGAGTGTGCTACTTCATGCCTACAAGATTCCAGCCGGTTCGTGGGGAGGGCAGCGCGGAAATCATTACATGAAAGCTGCCTACGAAGCTCATATGATTCATGTTACAAGCATCCGCAAATAACACCCCAAGTATACACTCACCAATATGCCTGAAGAGCCCCATATACATTCACCGGAACACCGAACATCAACCCTGCTTCATGCCGGTATTCGTCTCCCTGGAGCGACATAAGCTCGTCTAGTTTTTTTTTTTTGGTCTAGTTGTCTAGTTGCAATTGCATGCCCTGTCCTCTGCGTCATTCGCCGGCCACTCACCCTCACGCTCCGTGCGCAAGTAGACGTAGCTTCGGGGCGCGCTGACTCCAACCTACTGCAACTGGACGAGTTGGTGCTCGAGACGTCCGTAAATGCATACAGGTCTTAATCTAAGCCCCAAACCCTAAACCCCAGAGGTCTGCCAGAGGTTTGAGCATAAACGGCTTTCTGTGCACGCTCACTCGATATTTCCACGCTGGGGAAAAGGGCCATGACCCATACAGTATGCCTTTTGTTGGTAGCCGTTTGGAGTTGGATGTAGGGTTCGAGGTAAAATTTTCGCGCTTTCCTTAGAATCCCGAGCCCCGAATTCGGCACCCTGAATCTACGATGCTGCCGTCCGCATCTTACCGGTCCTTCCTACATCTTACTATATTATTAGATACTGAATGTACTTCGCCAGCTGGCATGATCCTACAAAGTTCTGAGGCTCTTCGGTTGGCTTTGACGCTGTCCCAAATTCTGCACGCTGTGAACCCCAAGGCCCTGCGTATTGAAATGCACGGCCAGAAGAACCCTAAACAATAAACCCGAAACCAAAGCCCAACAGCAGTCCTAGGTCCTAGACCCAGAATGCGCGACCAGGTACGTGTCCTTTCACGGCGACGGCTCCGTAACGACGCCCTTGCCCAAATACGGAGTAAACCAGGCAGCACGCCGGGGCGGAGGGGTGGCTGTTTAGTTCTTGACATCCCGCCCGGGCGACCCCCTCCCCCTCCTCCCTCCCTACCCCGACTTCAGGACTTAGGGTTTTCAAGCCTGGGGTCTAGGGGTTTTGGATTTGGGGCTAGGGTTCCAGATTGGGGGATGTTATTTTATTATTTGGGTTTAGGGTGTGAAGGTCTGGACCGTCAGTGGTGAACCCCAAAGCCCTCAACTTGAAGAAGTCGCTACCTAGGCTAGGTTTGCAACATACTTGCCGAGCGCTTGAAGCAAGGGAGACCTGGTTTATGGGCTTCGGTTTAGGGAGAAATGCCATGAAGGCCGACCCACCAATCAAGGCCCTGTGACACGCCGACACCCTCAACCGTGTAAGCCCTTACATAACCCAAAACTCCAAAACCCCAACCCCTACTGGACCCCAGGTACCCTAACCCAAGCACCCTAAGACCCCACTCCGTACCAGGTGCTGCGTCTGAATCTCGAGGACTTGGATGCCAAACCAGAACCAGCTCCTTGGAGCACGTGGGACCAAAACTCGGTTTGGGTTTCGAGGGTTTTAGGAGTTTCAGCGCGTTTAGGGTTTCTTGGGTTTGTAGGGTGCAGGATATTTTTGGTGTTTTTGGGTTTAGGTTTAGGGCTTAGTGTGCCTGAACGACTCAGTAATATGTGTTATTACTAGATATCGCTGAAGCCTGCGAAAACATGGCAGTGTAATATAGAAGCCTGAATAACTACTTACATTGTTCCTTAGGGTTCCTAACTTACTGTTTACTGTATACCCCACAACCCGGTTCTAATTATTAAGGCCCCTGTGATATTTAATGTTAATAGGTGCGGGCCCATGCATGAATGTGAACACAGACTCGTAGAGTCGTAGATGAATCGGTGTTTGCGCGGCGGAGCAGATGGCCCAGTGGCGAAGGACACTATGTAGTGGAGGATGACGTGCTGTCCTTTATGTTGTTCATCTACTTTGGGACTTGTTCTATTCGTAGTACTCCGGCACTACGGCTCGTGTCACCTAGGTGCTAATTCTTGTATGTCCCATAGCGAAAGATAACGTCACTCACAAGACCTTAAGGCAGACTGTAAGGGTACCTTTTCATCGCTGAAGGAGCAGTCTAAGTTTCACAATCGTGACACATCTAACTCCACGGCTACTCCGTGATCATTGTCTTGGTCAGAGCAAGTTTCCCAGACCTTTACTGCACGCTGTACATCTCCGACTGTAGGCTCAAGGCGTAAGCAGTCCGAGCTTACAGCCGCACTAAAATCCTTTGCACCAACTCCCGTAGCCAGAGCCGACCACCTGTAGACTCTCAACCCAACTTCAGAAAGTTCAGGTGGTAGTTTAGGAAGGTAAGGTAGAGCTTTGAGCCAATAACTTCCAGGGTGCATGATTGCACTACGGACATCTGAAGCCATGAACCCAGGGCGATCCACCATGTGAGCCCGAGGTTCTTGACTGGGCAAGCTCGCCCACTCCTCCACGGATGCTTCGGGACATGAAGCTACTCGGATGCACCTTTTTAGGTCCATCTTCTAAGCCCGAACGGAACTGAAGGCTTGGGGCCGTAGACGTAGGCCTTGCATGGTGAGAGTGTGCCGGTTTATCTTCAGCTTGAGGCTTGGTTGTAGGGGTTTCTGTCCGAAACGCCAGGGTGCAGTTACCAACCAGCCGGGGGCCCGATTTCATAGCTTTGGGTGTTATACTTACTAAGACTTGCTATAGGGGCCTAAATAATTACCCATAACTATTTTGGGGATTCCTTATTATAAGTATAGTATAATATACTCCATAACCCTATTCTAATTATCAAGGCCCCTATATTACGGCCATCCTTCTCTTGCATGTCTGCAGCGGTTCTGTCATTGCCTTGTTTGTTCATGTCACAGGCGCCTCGTGTCATCATGTCCCATGTCTGTGCCATTCACAGGCTCTCGCTCAGGGAATCGACCACCACAGTCAAAATCGGAACAGCAATGGCAAGTGCTGTGTTTCTTCCGCTGTGTTCGTAGTCTTAGTTCCGTTCTACCAGACTCAACAAAGAAAGTGATGATGCTAGTAACTAGTGAGATCCCGAAATCATAGGGATAGGGGGGAGGGGGGTGGGGGCCTGTATTTCCTTAAGTAGGCCTTATTAGGTCCTTATTATGAGCATTAAGGCCCACTACCCGCCCTCCCCCTACCCTCCTAAGGGTCCCTATGACGAAAAGTCGTCTCCCAAACCCAAGTCCGTGCAATCGAGGCTGCTGAAAACCGGCAGCCTTTTCGTGGCCCAAGGGCTGAAATTCGACTCCGCCATTCTCCAGTACGGCCCTTCGCTTCAGACTTTTTAATCAGGGTTTAGGGTTTAGGGTTTAGGAGTTAAGGGTTTAGGGTTTAGGGAGGGTTCAGGGTTTAGGGTTAGGAATACTTTGACCCCTACAGTATGTACTTGAGAGCCATGTGGCCCTATTCCGAAAACTTACTGTAGCCATTGTTTTTGGTACTCGGCACTTTGTAGGGCATCACCGAAAACAAAATTAAAACTCAGGACGGCGGCGAGGGCTCTAAACCGCACACCCTGGGGCCGTAGCCCTAAATCATGTTCTCTAAACCCTGATCCGTAAATCGTACACTAAGCCCTATATCCCTAAACCGTAAAGTTATAAAGCCGTAAATTCTAAAAGCCTTCAGGTCTAAACCGGGTCGTGGTGTTTAGCAGTTTTGGGTCGGGGAGGTTTCAGGCAAGGTTTGAGTGTTTTGGGTTTCGGGTGATGGGTTTTGGGGTGTAGGAGTTTAATACCCCTGTAGAACCCTCGCAGGCAACTGCGAGTATCCCTTCTAGAACCCCTATTGAAAAGGATTATAGTAACTTTTTTTGGCCGACACCCAAAGAGTTTAGGCTTATGGTTTGGGTTTAGGGGGCCGTGCAACTAGCAGTGACAATGGCTGACGTTCACATTTCAGGTTGTGGCGACAGTGTTTATGAATTTGGAAAGTCAGAAAATCTTCTCACGTAGGCAGTGCCGTAAGATAGATTTTCCGTCTTTGCCCGGGCCTGTATTGTTGTTAACATATCATCGAACATTCGGCAACATCCGCGTGCGTGGAAATGCGAGCAACATGTAGTTCAGTAGAGTAGGGTGTAGATCATTAGGCATGCATAGCGCCGATTGATCAGTCCAACAGACAAAGACATAGACATCAAAACCGAGAGAACTCGAGCGAACATAGCTTAGTACAGATTGAAGGCTGGATGCAACTATATAAATACTAAACAGCACCCTAGTAGTTGTACATGTATCAGTACAAGTACGAAAGTTAGCATCAGTATCTTCATGAGTCATGAGTTTGAGTATAAGTATCCGTATTCGCATCTGTGTTGGTATTGGCCTTAGTACTGATACTGTTTAAGGCCATGTCGGTCCAAGGTCAGACTGCAGCAACTCTGGAATCAGAGCTTCTGCTAGTTTTTTCCTGCTCTTCGCGCTCTTGTGAACATCGTAGTCAACATACCGGCATCCCAGGAATCCCTGAAGACAAAACCTTGTTTGTTTCAAGCTGTTGACGGGTCTCTTTTCCGCTCGTCGTCAATTGCGACTTGAGCACATGCCCTCCTGTGTTTTCGCGAAGCCCCGGACGCCGCTGGAAATCTACGGCCGATCGTTGCCCAATGATGCAGATGCCGCTGGGCACCACAAATATTTGCCCCTAAACCCTAAAATTTTAAGCCCTAAAATCCTAAACCCTAAACCCTAAACCGTAACGATCCAAAAGTGTAACTTTCTGTTGCTCTTCCCTAGGCCGCTCCGGTGCTCTTCCCTATGTACACCGTGGCGGAAGATGTGCTGCTGAAGATGACACAGGTCGAGCCCCACGAGATGTTGAAGGCAGACAGATGTGGAGTCAAGACGTGCCATTGAAGAGCTTCAGGCTGAGAAACACTTGCATACCACTTCTGCAAGAGCTTAACCATGCATTCCTCACAGGCAAACCACCCTGTCTGTTTCCCTCAAGGCCTTTCTCCGCCCATTTCACATGCGAAACAGCCGAAGGGAAATAACGTTCAAGACCACTTGCTCGGATGTTGTGCTGCATGGCGACAGCTCCTGTGATTCGCGGGAGATCCAAGTTGTATTTCACAGCTAACGTGCGCCCGAGCGTGGCACGACCCTTTTGGAGGTTTAGGAAAAAGGGCCTAGTTTCAGGATACCTGGCACCAATAGGGTTTTACGGATAAAGGGCCCTACTCCGGGCTTCGTACCGTTTGCAGGACAAAGGCGAGCTTGTCGTCTTCAGCGACGACTTGGGCAAGGCAGCGTTCGTTTCACACCAGTGGCTTGCCCAGGACCACCCGGATCCGGATTTCAAGCAGATGCGTACCTTACAAAACGCATTGAAGCGCATCCTGAGCAGCTCCGGATCTCTTTCGTTGGACTTTATTACGGAAGCCGTGGTGCAAACGGCTAAGCCTGTTCCCATGCAGGAGTTCCAGGTGCAGACATTGTATTTCTGGTACGACTATTTCTCATGCCCACAGCTGGAACGTCAAGGTAACGCGTCCGACGAGATGGAATACCTCCCCAAAGCCATCAGCAGCATACCGGGCTATGTAAGTGTGTGCAAATTCTTTTTCGCCCTTTGTCCGGTGCTCGAGTGCCCCTGGCAGGGGAAAGTGCTAACAGCAGCGACCTGGAGCAGCAGGGGGTGGTGCCGCCTAGAACGAGCCGCACGCGAGCTGTCGGCAAACAGCACTTGGATTCTGATTCAGAGCGATGCCTCCATGGAAGTTGTTGGCACAGCGCTGTCCTTTCCCAGCGGCACCGTTGGGGATGGCGACTTCGCTTTTGTGGAGGATCGGCAAACGCTTGCCCCGGTGATGCGGCAAATCTTGGTCAACAAATTGCATCACTGCCTCCGATTGGGCGATTTGCCTGGGTTCCGGCGCCACTTCAACCTCCAGAAGGTTCATCTGCAGGGGCTGGTGATCGAGCCAGTGGTCGGCCTGCTTCCCAGCTGCGTGGCCCCTGGTGGTGATGTAGTGGCGGAGTTCCTGCACCAGAACGGCTTGAGGAGGGTCCGTCAGGCCGATAGCGCGGGGTGGCGGCCTCTGCACTATGCAGCATTGGCCGGCAATGTGGAGGTACTGAGAGGGCTGCTGGAGAAGCGTGCTAATGTTAACCAGCGCACGTCGAAGGATGAGCCGCTACTGGGCTTTCCGCCTTGGGTGTCGGCTTTGGATCTTGCGGTGTTTTACAAGCACCACGAGGCCACACAGCTGCTCCTCGCAGTGAGGGCTGACCTGCAGAAGGGAGTTTCGCCAGCCATCTTCCTGGCAGCCACTTCGGACAATTCGGAAGGTATCCGGCTCCTTTGTGCAGCAGGTGCCAATCCTCTGGCCCGGAACATGATTGGTCCTACTGTTCTGCAGTGTGCAGCAGGCAACGGAGCCGCAGCAGCTTTCGAGGAGCTGTTGGTGCAGGGTCGCCCGGGTTCACTGGATCTTTCACGAGCACTCTTCGATGCTACGTTTTTTCGGGGTGGTTCAGCAGAGATGGTGCAGCGTTTGATTGGCCTTCGTGCCGACATTGACTTTCGGATGAATGTGCCACGCGACTTGAAGACACTTGGTCGGCTGCTATTTGGAGGCAAGTCGTTGCAGCACCGGCTCGGACGGGCTACTGTTCTGACGACTGTAGCCTATCATTTGCATGGCAGCACGCCGCTGATGCAGTCCATCAGGTCGGCTCAGTTTGAGGCCGCAGCAGCTTTGATCGCGGCCGGCGCCAGACTGGACCTGCGGAATTCCAGGAATTGGACCGCTGCAGACTTTGCCCGTGGCCAGTCGATCCCACGCTTTCTGCAGATGGGCCTGGAGGGAGACCTGTCCGAGTGCCGAAGGGTGTCCTCCGTCGCAACTGTCGGCCGACCTCCTTGATTCCCTGGTTCGTCTGCACCCAGAAATCTTATCTCTGACTGGTGCTGGATTTCGGGTGTTTCGGGTTTTTTGGAGGTTCAGGATTGACGTATATATATATATGTATATATATATATATGTATATATAATATGTGTACATATTGAGCAAGTTGGATTAGCAATCCTCAGCCCGCCTAGCGAGGTCTTTTAATTCTCAGATTGACATTTTATCGACCCTATACTCCTACTCTCCGTGCTTCCTATTTCTGCCAGGCTCGCTCTCGCAGGGTCGCATTGATCAATTCAGCATGGACTTGCGTTGCAGTAGCTGTCCTGCGCTTCTGCGTCAATGGACCATGTTGCCTCTGCCTATGTTCGATGTTACTTTTAGATAGTGTTACTTTCACCATAGTCACTATAGCCTATAGCCAGAGTTTGGTCTTCCACCACTCCCCAAACCTGAAACCCTTTTCCAGCCTACTCGTAATGGGGACGTTCGTTGAAGTTAACGCAACCCTCCAGCTCCAAACCCTAAAACCTAAACCCTAAACCCTAAGCCTGAAACCCCAAACCCTAAACCACTACACCCTAAACCCTAAACTCCCGGTCGGCCGAGGCCCTTGCGACAGCATGGGAAAGCGCCAGTTTGTGGAGGATGCATTGTCCGCGACAACAGAAGTGAGTTTCACCACAGGGTTCCGTGAATTTGCTCAAGGTTTCGAGTTCTGATTTCCTATACTATTTTGGGTGTTCCTTATCATAGCTATAGTATAATGGGCCCCAAAACCCTATTCTTTTTACTAGGGCCCCTAGATTAATTCATCCTGCGCAGGAGTATCGAAGCCCGATGCTCGTCCACCCCTATGCCTTGACATTCATCGGCACCTTTGCTGATGAGGGGTGGGCGCATTGAACCCTGGAAGGGTTTGGGTTTAGGGTTTGGGGCATTAACCATCGCAGCCGCTTTTGCCATGCTCAATGCTAGAGGTTAGGGTTTTAGAGTGGCGTCATTGTCATACATAGGTCTTGAAGATTCGAGTTTCGAGCACGTCTTGCGTGTCACACGAACCTCATGGCTGCGATCATCGGTGTTTTGATCATTCTGAAAGTCCTCTGGATCCCCTTTCGTGCTCGCGGCCTGTTTCGCAAGCCTCCTGTTCCCGGCAAAGCTTAGGTGACACGCTCTATGCGTCCACACAAGACTCTGGCACTGTCATGTCCTTCGACATTGGAGTGCCTCGCTCAGCACTGTCGTACGCTTTCCAGGGGCTAGACTGAGCTGTGTTGCCGTGGTGGGCAGCAGCGATAATGGAACAGAACAACAATAGCGCCGGTGACACTTAGAAGAGTAGACAGAGAGCGAGGAAGGATCAGGACAACGAGCAGGAAGAGAAGGAGGAGGAGCAGGAGGAGGAGGACAGGAGGAGGCGGAGGAGGACGACCATACCAAGACCAGTGCAAAAAGTGTCACTGCCACTGTGGCTGCGGCTACTACTGTCACAACACCGACACAAAAGACATAATGATAGCAAAAGCATCGCACACATGGCGACGACGAGTGCGGCAGCACCGCCATCGGTGGCACCACCACCCCGCTCGTGCCGCGACCGTCCACATCCCCCGCACTACCAGCACCAAAAACCATAGCCACTCCCACAACCACACCAGGCTAGAGCAGCAAGCAATACCATCAAGCAGCAGCATCTTCAGCGAAGACTCGGAGTTCTGCATACTCTCATACCCGTGATATGAGGATACGGGTAGTGAGAAGAGCAGCTTACATTCAGTGGAACAGCAATTGCCATCGTGCTTATTGAAGGTAGCGGTCCTAGAAATTGAAGGCAATAAGTCAAGTCTGGTCCGTGTGGCAATATTGGCAATCGTAGGAGCAGAACTGACATCAAGAGTAGGACGGATACCGATCTAGGAATTGCGGGTAGACCAAGAATCATGATCTGATCCTTTGCTGTTACTATAGCAACTTCTCATTCTTTAGACAAGGCCGCGGACAAGCTCTCGTCGGGAGATCGCATCCATTTCAACTTGCACGGGGCTGGGGTCTCAGTTTCACGGGTTCATGGCCGAAGTCTCGCAAGCTTGAGATCTTCTTTGCGAGCTTTGGGGTTCAAAGGGCTCCGTGCAAAGGGGTCGGATTAACGAGCTTTGGTGATCCAGCAGCAGAATTTGTCTTCAATCGACTTTCTGGTCGAATAGATCTTCAACAGCATCCTAGTAGTAGAGCAGGTAACCTTTAACGTTTTTGGGGCTTTATACTCCCAATATATTCCCAAAGGTTAACCTTTAGTTCCCGATACTCGACAAGTAGGGCATTACTAAAGTGCCTGAAGGCTGCAGGCATGGCAAATGCCCGAACCTGAACCTCGGGGCTGAGTAGGTAACGCTTAACCTTTCGGGGCTAATACCTCAACCTACCAGAACCTACCTTTTTTGTAGGGTCCCTTTGAATCCCATATTAGGATTTATAACAAGAACCTACAAAAAAGTAGGGTTTAGTAGTTCTAGGTATAACCTTGCTATGCTTTCAAAGGCTAACCTTCTTTGAGTTAAGGTCCTTAGCCCCTAAGTGAAGTGCTGCGTCCCGAAGTCCTCATCACCGCAACCAGTGTCTACCAACAGATCCCTAAACCCTAAAATCCTAAAACCCTAAAACCCTAAAGCCATAAACCCTAAAGCCCCAAAACCCTACAGCCCTAAACCCCTAAAGCCCTAAACCCTCCAAACCTCCTACACCGGGAAGCCATGGGTCTCGTGGAGATCTCCCTAGGGCCGGTAGGATGCAGAGGCCGACGGTTTAGGGTTTAGGGTTTAGGGTTTTACGAAGCCCAATAGCGAAAAGCCGAAGTTATTCAGAGGAAAGAGGTTTTTGGGTTTCGGGCTTGAAGGCACCTTCTTAAAGAAGAGTGAGGGTTTAGGGTTTAGGGCTTGAAGGCACCTTCTTAAAGAAGAGAGTGCTGTCACGAGGAAGCCCCTGCCTTAATTCAAAGTGGATGGTTGTCAACATTATGGTCCGTTTTTGGATACCCTATATAATAAGTGGCGTATTATAATAGGGACCCAAAAAGGGACCATAATTTTGACAACCACCCAAATAGAGCCACTTCCAAGTATGGGAGTTTCCGAAAATAAGGAGGATTTTGGGGTCCTTATAACAAGGATCCTACTATTTAGGCTACTATATATCCTACTATTTAGGCTACTATAATTAGGGTCCCCTGTTTTCGGAAACTCCCAAATAGATCGACTAAGGAATCATATTGGTAGTTGTCAGGCCCCTACACCTTCCTCACATCCGGAAAAGGGGGTGAACGCCTCATGTTGCTTGCGGCTTCCCTGGCTTTGCGCTGGAGCCAAACTGCTGACCCAGAGACTCCAATATCCCTTAATTAAGGAATATACCTTAAAGTTATAGTAGGATCCCTAATATGAGTTAAGGAATATTCCTCAATTAAGGGATATTGGAGTCTTTGGGGAGCCATGTCTGATACTTCCGGTTCCGCAACTGAACTCTAACTGGCTCTACCCATAGGCCCCAATGGTAGTTCCTTTTTGGGATTACCTTATAGGTTTCTAAATATGAACCCTCAAAAAGGAACTACTATGGGGCCTATGGGTAAGACCATGACTGGCAAAACCCGCTAGCATGAGAAATAGCTCTATCAATAGCAGTGATGTCTGTCAAATTCCAGTCGATGAAAATCGGTTCGTAGCAATACTTGTGGTGATAGCAAGAGCAGCAGGAGCAGTCGTAGCAGCCGTAGGAGCAGTGGCAGCAGTCCAAACTCTAACTAAACAAGTAGGAACAACCATGGAGCCCTAACATTGTCAGCCGAGGATTTTAGATATCGACCCGGAATCACCTATCGAGGTGCCGGTTGGCTTGGTGAGGGATTTTGTAAACAGTGTGTGAACAGCACTGCTAGTGACCTGGACGTAAAGCTACATCGGACCTAAGCTAGTTTCCTCTGTGTTGTTCGACATCACGGTTCCTGTTCGGGTCTATTTTTTAGCAGACCCCTGTCACAAACCGTACCAGAGAAGACATCCGAGCTCTCTTCTCGGATGGCACACAAGCTTCAGATTCTGCTGGAGTTGATGGTAGATTCGTAGATGCCAGTCAAAAGCAGGACTTAGGGAGGGTTGAGGGCTTATGGAATCCGGGGTCGCAGAAGGTCTGGCACAGTGTTTGGAGGATTGGGTCGGGAGGGGGTTTCAGGACCCTGTGGTCAAGCGACTCGTTTCTCCACTCGAGTCTTGATGGCTTCACCTATGGAGTACCAGGTTGAGGTATAGATAAGATCTCCAATAACAGCCTGTGCCCTGAAAGGCATTGCGAGCTACAAGGAGTGCTTGTACCTCAGTGTCACGGAGATGGACGTCGTGCGCAACTGAGCTTGCTGTCAACCCTGAAGAAACCTGGAACCCACGTCCAAACATCCTACTAAACCAGAATCCCCGTAATCCTGACCCCTACACCCGAAAGACAACAAAAGCAACATCGGCAGCCGTAACAACAAACCAAGCACTGGGGGAGTGCCCAACTGAAAAGCTTTCCATGAAATAACAGCATGCACAAGTGAGGCGTGCAAAGATGAACCCAAAGCCCTCGATTCCAAACTTAAGGCGGTTGAATAATAAAGCCCCAACTGAGGCCTCGAACTCACAGCCTCCGAAACTTCCGGTTTAGGGGTTATCTCTCCAAGCCAAGGTCGCAGTGATCTGCAACAACTTGACGCACGTCTCGCACCGAATCCCGGTCCGACATCCCATCGGACCCTCGGCAATTGTTTGGGAAGGTTTCGAGGTTGACGGAAAATGGAATGAGCATGTGCAGAAATGGCATATGGAGACATACACTCGCTGTGCACATGTGTGTATATATATATATATACCACATGTCTACATATATGTATGTATACAAATATATATATATATATATATATATATACATATATACATATATACATGCATATATATATATATACACATACACACATAGATACATACATTTGCTCGTCATTTACAACTGCAATGCCGACTGCGCACACCAAACTTGCGCAGCAACTGGAAATGGCACTACGTATTGCTCTTTCCGTTGTTTACCAAATAAACCAAGCTGCTAGAGACATACGAACTATCATGAACCAAACAAGGCCAACTAGTATTGCCCTTAGTTTTCGTATTGTTTTTCAAACATGACTTCCACGCGATGGATTCATACCCAGTAGTGCTTACAACCCTGATGTCCTGATATCTGAGGGTGGCGGTGCTAAATATGTACGCAGATTCATGGTAGTTTTCGAGCAGCGAAGGTCCCATCCAAGACCTCAACAAAATGACGGCTTAGGCTTTGTCTGGTTTATGGGGTCCATAGTGTTGAGACTTCAGGGGTCTGGGCTCTCAGTCTACACCCCTGAACTAAACCCTACACCCCTAAACCGAGCCTAAACCCCTAAACCCTAAGCCCTAAGTTTGAGCTTCATCGAGGCTTGCTTGTGGATGAAGAGCAGCAGCGACTTTACATCGCATCGCCCACGAAGCAGAAGCATGAGCCTGGCGAGATCGCAGTGCCTTGGGCCGTTTGGGGTTTGGTGCTCGGGCTTAGAGTGGAGCGTTGGTTTAGGGTTCAGGGCTTAGGGTTTAGGGCTTTAGGGTTTAGGGTTCAGGGCAGCTCAGGGTTCAGAGGTTGGACTGAGACGCGGCTGTTCATCACAAGAAGTTCCTGAAGAACAGACCTGTTGGCCGACCGGATGCCTGAAACGTCGAAGCATCATTCGCCAG
This sequence comes from Symbiodinium sp. clade A Y106, assembly GCA_003297005.1. Taxonomy (NCBI): domain Eukaryota; class Dinophyceae; order Suessiales; family Symbiodiniaceae; genus Symbiodinium; species Symbiodinium sp. clade A. The sequence continues at coordinate 206,313 of BGNK01000062.1, forward strand.
TTACAAAACGGGCAAGTGACCCTGAAAGAGGAAGGCAAAAACACACCTGCATCATCACGAAATCATCATCATCATCACCACCACCAACATCATCCTCATCATCCTCATCATCATCGTGGTCATTATCATCGACAGGAGGATTGTTGCTGCTCCAGGCATCTTCACAATGTTGCAAGTACAGGTGTGGGACCTCGAGTCGCGCCGCTTCCGTCACGGCCTGACTCACGAGTCTGGGCTGCAGGGACTGGCTGTATAGGGTTTAGGGTTTAGTGCATCGAAGAATCTGTGCAGCATTGCAGGCGCGAGAAGAGACTTTGGCTAACAAGTTTTTTCACGTGGCAATCGACATGTGTTTAGCTTGCCACAGGTAGGTCAGGCACACGTCTCCTAGACTTGAGGACGGGATGAAGCATCCAACGAACATGGCTCCTCGGATGCACCACACGGAAAGGGGACGTGGATGGGAAGAACACCTTTACTATTAAAAGCCGGCAATGGCAATACAATTGGTTCAATTGGTGATTGCAGAAAGGAAGTGTATAGTCAGATGAGTGAGATGCTGGCGTTGAAGTGTTAAGAGTCGAAGGTTGTCACTGATGAAGAAGGTTGTGACAATCGCATCGATCATTGTCGGGGCAGCCGGTGTCATGCTGAAGATGAGGTCCTTGAAGGTGCTGTGAATAATATAGGGGCTTCAATAATTAGAATAGGGTTTAGGGGGCTCCTTATTATAATTATGGTACAATATTCCCCCAACCCTTTTCTAAGTATTAAGGCCCTATGTTAGATTCGAGGGGTTTCGAGGGACCTCTGCTCCCCCACATCGAAGCCTCGCACTCAGAAGATTTTGGTGTCAGGAAGTCGGAGGTTCGCGTTTGTCTAACCCGAAGGCCCCCAAGAAAAGGTCCAACAGTCCCAAAGCAATCCCACACCCTGAAGTCGCTACAGTACTATAGGGGCCTAAATAATTACCAATACATTTTTTTTTTTGGGGGGGGTTTCCTTATTATAATTATAGTATAATAAGTTAGGATCCCACCCTCCCCACTAGCAGTTAAATACAGGTTCCTTATATAACACACAGGCAGAAATGAGCACCAGGGTTTGAAGGCCCCAATGGATTAAATCTTAGCCACCTGATCACACCTTCAGAAACATTCACCGTGGGACTGGCGTCGCTT
>BGNK01000062.1:208764-252196 GCA_003297005.1 Symbiodinium sp. clade A Y106
TAGCAGGTTGGGGGCGTCGTTACTGGCCAATGCCTGGATCCTGACTGAAGCCGCCCAAGAGCGATGCATTCTGTATTCTGTACCATATCCAGCCCAATGCAAGCAATGCTATGACAGAGGTCGGGCCGATGGTTTAGGGCTTAGGGTGGGTTTCGGGTTTAGGGCTGAAGGCCTAGGGTTCCTGAGGGTTTAAGGCTTGGGGGTTGGGGTTCGGGGTTGCGCGCGAAGTAGATGGGATGNAGGCCTAGGGTTCCTGAGGGTTTAAGGCTTGGGGGTTGGGGTTCGGGGTTGCGCGCGAAGTAGATGGGATGCAACCAATGTTTCATTGATTCTGCTCCCGAATTGGAGGTTGTGATCACAACCTACTTTTTTTTTTCGGTTTTGCTGGTGCTCTTTTTTGTGCTTCTGTTTGTGGTCACTGTTAGTAGGCCGGGTGGGATCCCAAATAATAAGAATGGGCCCCAAAACCCTGTTCTAATTATTAAGGCCCCTATAGCAAGCATGCTCGTAGTCCGAGAATCCGACTTCAGCCCGTCTCGTGTTGTTGAATCGGCAGGTCATGCGTGGGACGTCGCTTATTGTGGCTTCGCAAACGCAGAAAGCCATACTTGATCCTCAGAGTCAACATCGTCCTACAGCCTAAACCACAGCGATTAGGGCTCAGGGCTTGGGGATATAATTATTGTGTTTCATTTCGCAGAGCAGACTTGCTTGAGCTGAAGATGGAGTAGTTTGGAAAAAGCAGGTTTCAGTTGTCAGGATGTGTCGTGGAGGTGGGAGCAGACAGAGACAGAGAGAGAGAACCAGAGAGAGCTTGGCTCGCCGCTTATGCCCGGGAGAAGAAGAGGGAGATACGTATACGGTGGTACGCAGCAAATTTGATATACATAATACTTGATGCATGTATATATGTACATATCTATACGTATTTTCTGATTGTTCGATTTATTTGTCGGTCTGTCTTGTTTGGAGTACGTGTGGAGAGTTCCATATGCCCGCGTGCCTGTAATCGTGTTTCTACGCGCACACACACACACACACACACGCCTAAGTTCTAGATACAAAAGCACCATAGGCATATATTCCCTCGTCTATATTCGTACACATTGCAGTACATGTGTAGCTACAAACATGTAGCTAGGGTATAATTTATAGATTACGAACTTCAGCAAAGCCTTTTCGACTTGCCTTGCCTTGTTTTTAAATTCACTTTCGGCGTCGGGGCAGCCGTGAATGGGGTGGGACTGAACCAAGAAGTTCACTTCCCGCAGGTGATTCGGGGCCATGGCTCATTTTGTAGGCAACATCTGGCAAGCTTGTGACTCTTCCGTCGGCAGCACAGTCTCCTGTCTTTACCTCTAACGTTTCTACAACTCTTCTATCACCCGTATAGTTACTTGGGAGTGCATTTTGGTTCCCGAGAGTGATGACTGCGAGGGAGAAGGGAGGACTGTTGGACGTTGTCTCCGGGGGGCCTCAGGCTTTAGGGTTAAGGGCTGCTGTGATTGACTTGACCAAGACAGAACCAGTTGACTCGACTGTCATTGTACATATATAGATATATTATACACATAGCGACATACAAGTACATATGTGCATATGTATATGTATAAAAATATATATATATATATATGTTATACACATACACACACATATATATATGTATATACATACATACATACATACATACATATGTATAGAGGTTCAAGCATAAGTATAAATATAAATATAAATATAAATATAAATATAAATATAAATAAATAAATAAATATATATATATATATATATATATATATATATATACATATACATACAAAGATACACCGGCATTATGCCGTTTATTGCAGTATCGTTTGGCAGCCAAGCCTGCACCACCCGTGAATTGCTCCGCCCAGGAATTCAATCGCACGACTGGAGCGTTCAAACGCACCTTGTTTCAAGGTCTTCCAGATGCGCCGGAGCAGCTTCGGCCAAAAGATTGCAATCGCTTCCTTTTCGTGTTCACAACTCCGACATCGCGCTGCTGCGGGTTTACACGACGGGTTAAGCAGAACCCACCAGGCTACACGTCCGGTGCGGCAGATGGTTGCTTGATGTTGCTTGTGTTTCGGGTGGCTGCACTTTGGGCCGCTCGTTTCATGTGAAGTGGGACTCCATGCTCAGCCTTACGCCCAAAGCCACACTTGTACACCCTCCGCCCTGCAGCCTCAAATAACATTCAGCTCACGACTACCCGCGAAGCTCTCAGTCAGCCCGACAGTCCTGTGTACCGAGGAACATCATGCTGTCCCCCTGCTAGCTCTGGTGAGAGCTTCCACGGAGGACGTGAGCTTGATGTTCTGACAGGGCCCGCCAGCGAAGCAATGCTTCGAGTTAAGTGGGCTAGTTGCGCATGCCTGAGTGGGCTTTGAAACCTCAATCTCCTAAATGCACAAAGCCTCAAAGCCGTTGTCCTAAACCCTAAACCCTAAACCCTAAACCCTCTCTAAAGGCCTTGGCCCGGCCTCTCGCAATGCCCCAGGCCTAACCCCCAGACTCGAAGTTTCCAAAGTCTCCGTCTCAGGGTCTTCACTCGGAAGTGTCTAGAAGCCCGCTGCACAACTACTCCTCCCGTACCAACACCGATGTCTATGTTCTTTTGTACTTCGGAAGAATGAGCCTTAATGTAGTTTGCGTGGTTGGTATTGGCTTCAGACTGGTTTAGTACGTAAGTCTTCCTGCATTTCCTGTGCATGGAAGCACAGACGCGAAGACGTTTGCTGCAGTCATGCTGGCCCGTAGATCTTTACATGGATTCTCACAAGCATTTGTAAGAGTTTCCGTTGGCTTGTGTGTATGTTGCATCCACAGACCAACGCCTGTTCATCTGTACGATCGCAGCTTATACGCGTAATGTAGGTGCCTTAATAATTACCTATACTACTTTTGGGTGTTCCTCATTGTATTTATAGTATAGTGGGACCCAAAACCTTATTCTAACTATTAAGGCCCCCATAGTATGTCTGTACAGACATATGTATGCCTACATCTATTCAGGCTTCCTGCCCGGCTCCAGGTCCCTATATAAATCTTACACCCCTAAGTCGCTAAACCGTTTGATTGCTAACTTCCACGACTTAATTGAATCCTACACCCCAAACCAAAATACCCTAAAAAAAAGGGGCCCTTAACAAAATAAATACCCTCCTGGGGGCGTTGGGCTGAAACTCTGTTGATGTCAGGCCGAAGTTTGATTGACGCCTCGGATGCGATGGTTTTAAGTTCTGGGGTGGCTAAGCCGGTTTAGGGTTTAGGGCTTAGCACCTGCACCTAGTCTCGTGGGTGGGATGACACGTCTGTCTACTTCCCCGCCGTGCTTCCTCGGGCAGCAGGCATTAGAGCATTGTGATCTGCACAGCATTTTGACCCGGAGAGACCCACATCGCTGAAGACATAGGTGAGCGGTTGAGGGTGACGATCGGAGGCTTTGAGGTTTGCGATTTCGTGGTGTGAACCGGTGACTTCGGTAATGGTTGGACGGGTGGCTCTACTCTTCAGCTAGTTGCTAGAGCTGTCCACACTGTTATAGATCATGGAAATTAAGGGCCTTTGGCAATATGATATGACACGAATAGTCTGACACTGCAGAAGATTCATCACAGTTCGCAGTATCATATTGCAGATTGCATTCACACAGACCATACACTTATATAATATATATATATATATGTAGATGTTGCCCCTCGAAACCTTTCGTCTCTCCGGTAAGGTCTGCTGACTTTTCAACTTGTCCAGGCCGTAAATTAGCAGAACGCACTGGGGACCGCTTGATTCGCATCGAGCATCAAGTGGATGAGGGCCCGCAGGGTCTGACCTTCCTTACACCTGTGTTTCGAAAGCTAAGCAACTCTTGAGCTCTGCGACAAGCTTCGCTTGCCGACTCATCTATGTACTGCTCGGAAGCTGCTAATTTCCTGGTCCCCGTGATGCTGATATCTGCGATTTCCAAGCTACAAAGGGTCGCTGCTGCATCCGGAAGCATAGGGGGGGGGTCAGAGATGGGACTGTCAGTAGGGGCCCTACAAAATGCACTAGCAGGATCCTTAATGCAATGAGTCCAAATCAGGTACGGTCGCCCCATGTGGTAGTCGCGATACGCTGGTAAGCCCAAGATGCTACAAGAGGTAGATAAGCAATCGAATTTTACCGCTAGAGCCAAAATGCCAGTCTGGAAGCTTCATTGCCTCCCAGAGCACCAGATTCAGCTGCACCCGAGTAGCTTGACTTCCTAGCTGCGAGCATGCAAGGCGGGAAGATTTGATGTACCCTGCCTGTGTGCAACGCTTGAAGGGTTCAGAACTTGTACACTTCAAGGTGTAGGGCTTCCCATATGCTAGTTGCACCAGTTTCTTACATTGGCGCGGTGGGCCAGCACACAGTTTGCGAGAAGCCGCAGATCGGAAGCCAGAATGCTACGCTCGAACCACACATCCATACCAGCACGACGAGAAAGGCCATGGCATTGGCTGCAAACGAATANCGAACCACACATCCATACCAGCACGACGAGAAAGGCCATGGCATTGGCTGCAAACGAATAGCAATAGCCGCTGCAATAGCACCGCTAGAGCCGACGTTTACGAAGACTGCTACTACTGCTACTGCTACGATTATTATTATTACTATTATTATTGCTACTACTACTACTACTGCTGCTATCACTACTAGTACGGCGACGACGATTGCTACTGTTGTCGATTACGACTACGACAACTTCTACTGCTTCTACTTCTACTGCTACTACTACCACTGCTACCGGCTACTTACTACTTATTACTGTTTTCGTTTACTACTGACCACTTCATACTTACTACTTACTACTTGCTACTTGACGATGACGACGATTACTACCACCACCGCCACCACCACCACCACGACTATTACTACTACTACTACTACTACGACTACTACTACTACTACTGCAGCTACTACTACTACTACTACGACGACTACTACTACTACTACTACTAGTACTACTATCACAACCACTACTACTACCACTACCACTACCGCTACGACGACGACGACTACTACTACGACTACTACCACGACTACGACGACGACGAGTACTACTGCTGCTACTACTACTACTACCACCACTACTGCTACTACTACTACTACTATTACTGCTACTACGACTTTGACCACAATTACGACCACCACCACGACTACGACGACGACTATACTACTAACAATAACATCAACAAGAATATAAGCAGTAGTTGTAATTGTTTGTCGGTTGTCTCGGTTGTTTAATGGTCATGTTGGTGATCAAGTGGTCATCATCATGGCAATACTGGTGATGTTCATAATCAGAGTCGTAAACATAATCGTCATAGTCATAGTCGTAGCCGTTCTCATCATCGTAATATCAATGCTCATAGCCATCATGGTTTCCGAATCTGTCGTAATAATGCCGACTGTACTTGTAGCAATCAGAGCTTTACTTGTAGTAGTAGTAGTAGTAGTAGCAGTAGTGGCAATAAGTGCGAGAATACACATGCCTCAAGTTCCCTTTCGCGCAGAGTGCGAAAGAAAGGGCAAGAGACGCCGCCTCGCAGCTGGCAAAATCAGAGGTTTAGGGTTTAGGGCTGCAGCCTTCGTCTGTCTGGATCTTAGCAGGGAATGGGGGAATGGATCCCTTATAGTAGTCCCTATGTAATCCCCAATAATCCCATAACCCATTCCCCCATTCCCTACTAAGAACCAGACAGTCGTTTGTTACTGAGTTGCATGCTGGCTCGCTATATTATATGTATGTATATATATATATATATGGTAACCCCCCCCATGAACTACCGACCCTCGTTTCGCATCGTAAATATGTCTTGAGGCTCTTTTGGTCCCAAAATCCTTGGACCCCTGTGAGTTCAGAGACTTTGAGGTCATTTTGGTCAAAGCTAATATGAATGTGAATATTTATACGAGTTAACGTTACTATATATACTCTACTCAAATTAATCTTATTATAGCTAATGCAGTTTCTAGTAGCATGGAAAACAGCGACAGTGACTTCAACCAAGTGGCAGGTAGGCTTTTTCAAGAGCCGCACAAGGGTCATCCACACCTATCTGCTGACGAAATCGCCCTAGGAACATTAGGCCGAGGTGCGATTTAACAAGAGAACCCGGCGAAACCTTTGTTCGACAACCCCTTCTAGTCCAGCTTTGATTGAATTTGGGTCCCGGTTTTAGCTGCAGCACAATGTTCCGGAGAGAAAGCGCTGCATCGGCCATTGCTTGTTTTATGGTTTTTTCGGGTTCGATAACGTTAGGCTAGCTCTGCTGAGCAGTACAGTAGCCCCCAGCATTCTTCAAGAACCTTGCCACTTGAGAACTCCCATACGATCCTTCTTGTTCCGGAGGCGCTCCACAAACAGTATGGGCACAGGGTGAGGAGCTGAGAAAATCACAGCTTCTCCTGTATTCATGGTTGCTTTGATTTCCGTATTTTGGGGGGTGTGGGCTGTGTATTTTATTGGTCGGAACAATAAAACAATGTCATTCGTTAGTGTTCCCTTTATTAACTACTGCTATACTATACTCTACCCAAGACCCTATCTTTGATTTTGTCAAGCTTGCTTGGCCAACATTGCAGAGACTTGAATCGCTCGACTCATTGCCGTCCAGTTCGAGTAGGCCAGAAGACTAGCTACAAATTGGTTTAGGGTGAGGGTTTCAAGCGATACAGTGGTCGGGATAATTTGTACATGATGCCCCTTGTGAATTCCTAGTACCAATATCCCATAATAGACCCCTCAACCCTAAACCCTATTCTAATTAGGTTGCTGGAATTTCTGATATGGGTTGACTCTGGCCATTGCTCTTTCGCCCGTTACTAATCCTATTCATACGGTATTAGCAAACATTCCTATGATGAATACTGATACCAACACCATTGCTGCTATTGAAACTAGTGCTGATATGGATAATCATGTCAGTATTAGTGCTGCTTCCCAGACTGGGGGTTGGCACTATATTTATATCAACATTAGTATGAATGCTAATCTTACTGTCAGTATTCGTATGAATGCGAAAACTAGCTTCTAACTATACTATGAATCGATGTTGGTATTAGTTATAGCTCGGAGTTTAGTATGAATGTGAGTATTAACATATGGCTATTGGTATTGCTCACATTCATCGTTCCAATATTCATATTATCATTCATATATGGGCATCTGCATTGCTGACACTAGTATTGACTTACTAACAAGATTTGTGCAAGTACTAACACGATTACTAATGTTAGTACGAGTGTCAGTAGCTAAATATCAGTAGTAATGGTAAGATTAATGTGAAAACTGCATTTTCGAGCATTCGTAGTAGTATGAGTGTTCATACTCATACCAATATTTTTAAAATACTAACATTAATGTGCATTCATACCAATATGAGCATTAGGTCATTAGGGTGGTAACAGCCCGGGGCCTCGAGCTCGACACTTGAGGTCATTAACGTTTCTCGGAGCGGCGCCAACACCGGCACCACAAAGGCTCGGATGTCCTGAGCCAGAGGTTTCTTGTCAGGTTTCACTGTTTGATGCTGGTAGAACTGCTATACCTTCTCAGTGTTTTAGTAAGGCTTGCTGTTTTTGCTTTTTTTCTTCAAGTGTGGAGTTACCGCTCTTCTGTCTTCTGTCTCTTGCTCTGCGTTGGTGATGATAGCCAGTAGGGCTGTTGAAGCTTGTGGCGAGACTTGAATGATTGATTGCATGCGGTGGCGCTAATCCTCAATCCTCGGGATCTTCTGTCCTACTCTGTGCATGGTCAGCACCAGCTTTTTCTTTGAAGGACCCAAAAACAATCATTCTCAGTGCCAGAAGTGGCTGAAAGTGTTGCTGGTACCACATTTGCTAAGATCATAACATTATTCATTCTTCCGTCGCCTGCTTAAGAACTTGGTTGTTAAGGTCTTGTTTTAAAGGCCAGAATCCTTCAATCTTCAAACTGTGCAGAACGCAAGGTGGGTTAGTCGATCCAGCAGAGGGCGTGTTCTTTTGCTGCTTGAGGATCGCTTGATTTGGACACCCTGAAGCTAAAACGGCGCAGGCTTTCGAGTTGACCCGATAAGGAAAATGTTGGGGCCTTAACAATTAGGAAAGGGTTTTTCCCTATATTTATCCTCAGCTATTGCAACGGTAGTCGTCGTAATGACGTAATGACAATAGTGACAAAGAGGAAGTAAACCCGAAACCCCCCCGAAATCCACACTTCCTGGGCTCAGGCCTCTGCATCCTTGGGAACACCAAACCCTAAACCACCCTAAACCCCTAAACCCAAAAACCTCTAAACCCCTAAACCCCCAAACCCCTTAACCCCCAAACCCCCAAACCCCTAAACCCCTAAACTCTGAACTGTAAACCCCCAAACCCCTAAACCCCCAAACCCCTAAACCCCTATACCCTAAACCCTAAACCCTATACCCTCGCTCAGCTCCCCTTTGCTCCCATGCGTTCTGTTAATATTTCCACTCCATATGTTGTGCCAAACTTTGTGGCGCTGTGGTTAGCCCATCGCCGTGCCCGCAGACAGGCAAGGGATGGCTGACTGAAGTTAATTCTTAATTGGCATCCATTTAGTCGCCAAGTGTTTCGCTTCGTGACAGTCNGCCCATCGCCGTGCCCGCAGACAGGCAAGGGATGGCTGACTGAAGTTAATTCTTAATTGGCATCCATTTAGTCGCCAAGTGTTTCGCTTCGTGACAGTCCGCATGACCGATTGCATAAACCCTATACCCTGAAACCCTAACCAAGCGCCTCAACCCATGGCGGGCTTCTCAGCTCTCCGGCTGGATGCCCGTGCCAGGAGCGCTTTCGAGAGGTCGTGGCGCCACTGCGGCCGGACGTGGTAATCATCGCCTCGCACCGAGCTGTGTTCCGGGTTCGAGACTTTGGGTTTGTTTGGGGTGGACTTGTTCAGGATTGCGGGGTAGGAGGGACCTTAATTAGGGATTAGGAGCTGATGTCTGCAGCTGATGATAAATCGGACTGAAGGTTCCAGAAGGTCAGGCGGACTCGCCCGAAAATGTAGCAATCAGAGGAAGAACTTGGCCACTCTTCGGTTGTCCTAAACCCTGAAGCATAGGAATCCCCGGAGGGGGATAAGCATTTGCCATTTACGGCACTTTAGACTCTCCCTTCTGACTGTGGCACCAGAAGCGTGAGAAGGCATTTCTTCATCTCTTGAACCGGGTACAGATGCTCGCCACCAGGCTGAATTTAGCGCGCGCCTACAGCCGAAAGCAAGACCGCCAAAAAGCACAGGAATCCAACTCGCTGAACCGAAACTTCTCAATCCTTGGCCTCAACCCTGAACTGGTACTCTTGTACTACCCTTAAAGGAACCCTGAAAGGCACGCTTAAAGAAACCCACGAAGGATCACGAAGGAGCCTTTGCAAAACCCTTCTTAAACCCTTCTAGAAACCTGCAAAGCAACCCTAACGGAACCCTGAAAAGAAACCCTTATAGTACCCGGTAAACCCGTAAAGGCCGTAAACTATACCACCCCAAATCGATCCCTGAATTTAAAAATGTTCAGGCCCTGAGCTTGGGAAACGAGGCTGGAGTCTGTCACGTTTGCGGCCCTTTCAGGGTTCGATTAGGAGCCCTTTAAGGGCTCTATCCGGACCCTTTAAGGGCTCTATAAGGGATCCTTGGGGTGCTCGATTTGGAACAGCTCAAGCTTGAGGCTTAAGGGCTCGATTATTGACCCTTCAAGGGCTCTACTGGAGCCCCTTTACTTGCAGTCGGGGCCCTTTACGGGCTCAATCAGGGCTTTGTCAGTTTAGGTCCTTGGATGACAGGGCTCTTTGTTTAGCTTTATAGTCTAGTCTATGGTTTACATCATGTTTTTTTGTAGTATACTGATTTAGGGTTGTAGGGATCTTTGTTTCGGGCTGCCTAAGAACTAGTAGCATCGGGGGCTTCTAGGGGTTAGGGTTCAGGCTTTACGGAAGCCTCATAACGGGTTTAAAAGACATACAAAGGGCTTGTGGTCCAGAAGTTTAGAGTTCTAGGGCTAAGCGGTTCGAACCCTAAACCCTAAACCCCTATATAAACCCTAAACCCCGAAACCCTAAACTCCAAACGGGAAGTTTCGGGTTTCTAGGGGCCTTCAGTCTCAGGGCTTCGGGAGTTGGGGATCTCTGGGCATCGTTTCAGGGTTCAGGGTTTAGGGTTTCGGTTTTCGGGTTTAGTGCGAAGTGCGACTAGCCCCATTAAGCACCGGAGTGGAAACCGAATGAGTTGCTCATGGAAGAGCTGAAGCCCTAAACCTTATGCCCTAAAGCCTTTCCCAAGCATGTCTACTGTCGGTGCCTTTCTCCTCTGCCACACAACACGGCGACGATGATGCCCAACTCAACAACACCAAAAGCCACTTGGCCCTGAAGCCCCAAGCCCAAAACCCCAAAGCGGCCCAAAGCCCAAAGCTCAAAACCCAGCAAAACACTAAATTACCAAATTACCAAAGCCCGAAGCCCCAAAACTAAAACACTGAGCTCGAAAATCCTGACCCCCCCCAAATGCATTATATATATATATACACACACACACACACATACGTACATACTTACATGTATATACACACATACATACACATAGAATTCTGTCGGTCACATAAACCCTAAAACCCAGCCCTACATCGTCTCTTGAAAGGGTTTGGCACACTGCCGCCCTGGTGAGCGACGGGCCGCCCAACATCGCTATGAGCAAGGCCGGGCAGAACGGAACACTAGTTTATTTAGGGTTTAGGGTTTAGGAGGGTTTAGGGTTTAGGGTTAGGAGGGTTTAGGAGGGTTTAGAGAAGTTTAGAGATTAGGGTAGATACGGGTCTAGTCTAGGGTAGAGGCTAGTTAAGGATTTGCTTTAGGACCCTTCAGGGTAGACCCTGAAAGTTTGGTATGCCCCCCCAAAAAGAAACAACATAGTCTGATAGCCTGTAAAGTCTATGTCAGTATAATGTTGCGGGGCGCTCGAGCTTGTCTGAAGGTTCATGGATTTGTCGGATAGTAATTCGGATGGTCGCGGATGGTATTGATTGCCTATAAGACTCGAACCGCACAGAAAGCAGAACGTTCAGGCTTGCATCGGGCATCCACTGCTGTAGGAAGCCAGGCGTGCTTCGGGGTGGCATGGGGGCGATGGTGGTGGTGGTGGTGGTGGTGGCGGTGGCGGCGGTGGTGGTGGTGAGGAGATCGACATCGTCGAGATTCGCATCCTCCGTGCCTCTAGATGCTTTTTTTATGAAAGCTGCCTTTCGTTGTAGGACTGCAGGCGCCGCAGCATTCGGCACATCCTCGCCATCATCAGGGTCCAACGTGGGTCGACTTCCTGTCGGCATTTACATGGCAACGAGCAAGGAAAGGGACGTGGGTGATGACTTCAACTCTGGCCGGTCGGCCTTCGAAGCCCGGGCATCATCACGAGCCTCAGAGGGACCTGCCGCAAAAGACAACGCAACAGCAGCATCAGCCGGGTGTCAAGCTGCATGCCTTCTGCAGACGACCAAACATCACGGGCATCAGCCGTATGTTGCTTTTCTTTCACCTGAGCTAACTGACAAAGCCACACACCAGCCGCGCTTGTGTGGTCATGTCGCGACGGAAAGCTCAAGCAACATGAGCATCATGCGGGCAGCATCCTCCACAACCAATGCGGCTCTCAAGTAAGTCGCCACGAAAAACCCGAAGCATCGTGAGCATCAGCTTAGTTTGCATTCGTACCCGCACAACCAGAGCACCACTTGCCTTGAATCCCCACGGAAAGCCCAAACATCATAAGCATCAGTGGGGGTTCGGCTTTCAAACCCGGTGCTGCGCTTGTCGCTGTCGCCATCGGAAGCCCAAGCATCATGGCATCAGCCGGGCTCTGCCCTCCATCCCCAGCAACGAGAGCACCCACCGGGTCTTGCTGGTTCGTGAAGGCCCCGAGCATCATGAGCATTAGCCGGGTTCCGTTGTGCCAGGCACGTCGCCGCGGATAACCAAAGAAAGCATCAGCAACATCATCCGGGTTCTTCCTTCCACTTTCCACCCCAAGCAACGAGAACACCAATTGCGTCTTGCTGGTCCACGAAACCCCGCATCCCGAACACCAGCCCAAGCATCATCAGCATCATCCGCAATCTCCCGTCCTTTGCAACGATGTTCCACGAGAGCCCAAGCATCGTGAGCATCAGCCGCGCTCTGCCTGCCACCCCAAGAATCGAGGGCACTGCGGAAAGACCCAGCAGCCACAGTTGTCTGTTCAGTTCGACTCAGGAAAGCGCCAGCATCATCACCATCAGCCGGGCTCCACTTTTCAAGCAACGCGAGATGAACCGATCAGGCTCTGCATGGTGCGGAAGCCCTGTAAGCATCACGAGCATCAGCCAACCGCTCCTGCCACCCCCAAGCAGCCTGAGCATCAGCCCGGTTTGATTTTCACTTGATCACGGCAGGGCCAAGCATGAGCCGCCCGCTGCCACCCTCCACTTCCAAGCAATACCGAGCTTTGCATTTCGCTTCGATAAGGAAAATCACGGAACGTCCTAACATCATGGGACATTATGAGCATCAGCTGTCTACTTGAGAGCCAGCCGGCTTTTGCTCTTCACGTTACCGCGCATCAGCCGAGCCTTGCCCTCCATGCTTCCACAAAAGCCCCGAGCTCCCCAGCCAGAGCCCGGGCATCATCAGCCGCATCATGAGCATCAGCCGGGCAACGCCGTCCAATTTGCGAAGACGGAGCATTCTGTGCCCGTCGGCTCATGCTAATGCTGCATACAAACATGATGCGCTACCCAGAAGCCGTGCATGCTGTGGTCTCTGATGGCGTTACAGGTTTTACCATGGACTCGTAAGCCCCTCGTCATCAACCCCATCCCTGAACACGGACTGTAATCGGCACCCTGCTGTCTAAAGTCAGCGGTCTACAGATGGTCGCCCCGGGAGGCCTCCTGGATCTCATCTCCATGACCCTGGCCTTGGATGCGATGCCTATTTTGGGAGGCATCTTTTAGGGTTTATGATTTAGGGCCCCCTTTTAGGGTCCAGGGTGTCTGGTAATAGAGTCTTACGTTTATCGGTTTTAAGCCGATTCCTTGTTGAATTGTTGGTTTTCCGGCTGGTTTGTTGTCTACCGGGGGTTGTTGGGTACACCGAAACCCTAAAAACTTAAGAACCTCTCCTCAGTGTCTTGGTTTGAACAATCCTAGAGTATGGTCGGGCTTTTGGGCTCAAGCTTGAAGGGTCCAGGTTGGCAGCTAAACCCTGAACCCATGTCGGGGCTAGCAAAGCAACTCTAACTCCACCTGCCGCTATCCAAATTCATTTCAGCAGTAGCCCCATCCCAAATCTTAACTCTTCATCCTCAAAACAATCAAGAGCAAATTGACGTCTCAAGCCATGAAACCCCTGCAAGCCTGCTATCAACACCTTGTTGTTTGAGAGCAGGTAGGTCTGGGTATTGTTCCCATTGTTCCCCATTATATCGGTCCTAGAAGGCCTGCGTCAAAGCTGAGGTGTGTACCCAAACAACGACTTCAATGCCGAGACCTACTCCATGCTCAAGGACACCGCCTGACACATTTCAAGCGCAAGGATTTGTTCGACAAGACTGCACCGAAATGCGAAAGCATCTGCTTGGTCTGGTTCGGGTGGCATCGTGCTTAGACTGTACCGTCGGAAATCGGATTCTCAAACCTTCACTTGTTGTTCGAAGCTTTCGACATTAGGATCTTAACCTCGAAACTCCAAGCCGTGAACACTGAGCCTTAGCCCAAACCTGTAAACGATGTAAATCCTGCGCAGGGCCGATAGTTCGACCCACCAGCGTGAGCATGCTGGAGCAGCCTACCTACTCTACCACATCCCCCATCCTCTTCCCCATGGACTCCTGACAAGTGAGCCTTGGGGCCTCCTCGGCAGCCAAAAGAGTATACAATTTATTTTTGCTCCATTGCCCTGCCTAGGATACATGACACTCCACTACTCCGCAAGAGTCTGTATTTTGTCGCTCGAAACTTTTGGTCCGAGGATGTAATCCAGAAATCCTGAACCCTATAATGTAGGGGCCTGAATACTGAATTACCAATACTATTTTGGGGTTCCCCATTAAATTTATAATATAATTCTATATTACACCCTCGTTGAGACTCAGCGGCCTGGTCCAGTTGACACCCAAAGCCCCAAGTCGCCAGGAATTCATTCTTTGGCTAGTTTTGCATGAGGGTTGTATTATGCCATGCTTATTACCTTTCTGAGCCCTGCAACAAGCCAGAAACTGCAGCTTCATAATCGCGGTAAGCCCGTAATATAGGGATCTCAATAATTTTCGAATTATGAAGGCCCCTACATTAGCCAGGAGACTGCACGCACAATGTCTCGATGGGACATCCCTGTTCTTGACTGGCTGGGCTCCCTGGATGACGGGTGCGGGACCCGGTGAGGCCTAAAAACCCGATGTTTGGGCGGGGTTTTAATAGTTAGAATAGGATTTTGGGGTATATTATACGATTAGCATTATATGGAATTTTGCATGCCTCTGTATTAGGGCTTGACAGCGGGGTGTTCTGGTGTTGTGACATTTAAAGCGATAGTTGTTTTCAGATTTTCAATGCCATGACTTCGGAAGTTTATGTTCGGATCTTCAGAAAAGCTTGGCCGGCGATTGCGGTTCAGTATGCCAGTCCAGAAGCCTACTGTAGTCCCTACACTGATAAGCCTCGACCCTAAACGCTAATGCCCCAGGGATACATCCCAAGACTCAATGCTATCTCCAGCCTAAAACTCTGCATTCGAATAAACTCTTTGCAGCTTGAGACTGAGTACGAGTCTGACGCCACCCCTTCCCAGGCGTGGGCGCTGGAAGGTCACAATGGCGTGTCCTTGGTGCTTTCTGCTTTCTTTGGGAATCAGGTTTCAATTTGTCGGAATAGCTGTCTTGTTGGTAGTGGTAGTAGTAGTGGTACTAGCAGCAGTAGTAGTAGTCGTCGTCGTCTTCATAATCAAACATAAAATGTATAATGCTAGCAGTATAATATATGGTAATGATGGCATATAGGAGGCTGGAGCAGCAGGAGCAGCAGCGTCATTACAAGCAGCAATAGCAACCAGCAGCACCACAGTACGCCGAGCCGAGTTGCCATTCGGAGTCTAGGGTGCAGTGGGTTGGCTTCATTGCGTAGGCTGTTGCCAAGGCCCGAATGTGCGTGGCTGTCACTCTATGTCATGCCGCCACAATACATCACCCCCTAAACCCTAAATCCTAAGAGTGCTCACGGAAAGGGGCACACCTCCACCAAGCTCCATGCTGACTCTCTCTAGGCTTTTGCCCAATCTTCGCCCTAAACCCCTAGATCCTACCCCCCTGCTAGAGGCTTGTCCCCGAAACTAAAGCCTGCGCCCTAAACCCTAAACCCTTATCCCCAAACCCTACTGTAAATCCGAATCCTTGAAGATTAAGCCATAGCTCCGAGCTACTCCACGGCCCGACATCTCCAGCCAGGAGGGGCTCTGGTTTGACCACGCCCATCCAAACACCGAGGCCTTGTACCCAGAGAACCCAATACCCCTTAATTAAGGAACATAGCTTAAATCATAATATGAATCCCCGTATTATTTAAGGTATATTCCTTAATTAAGGGGTATTGGGCTCTCTGCGTATGCGCTCAAAGGGGGTGATACTTAGAACAGTACTCCTTCGGGTTCCGCATTCTGCCTGTGGCATGATACACCCCCCAAAAGGCCTATTTAAATATTACGGTCCCTACTTTCGGTGTTTGCGACCGGCTCTCTGTCCGCAGACTCTAACTCTAGCATTGGGCTTGAATGCTTTGCAGTTCTTCCTGGGTTCTTAATCAGGTTCCTACATTACATGGTCCACGCATGAAACACCAGGTCGGCCTGGCGAGATGAAACTACATATTTCAGCTGTTGATTTGGCAGGGGCAGCGGCGCATGTTCGAGTGTATCGACCTGGCTCTGTTTGATTCTTTGTCGGCACTTGGAAGCCTGAAAAGGCGCAGAGAGCCCTAAACCTTGAGAATCACAGTTCAACAGACCACATGCCACTTGCGAATACGTAGTCATACACTTCCCTAATAGCTCCTGCTCTTCTTGATTCTGTGACTTTAGTCGGCAAGAGAACTGTAGTGACAGCGATGCAGCCAGCGCTGTGCTCCAAGGAATCAAGGGGAGCTACGGAACGAGACATTCCAGTTCTAGTGCGGCGGAGGAGATGTTGGGACAGAGGGTTATCAAATGAAATATCGTATGTCTGGTAATTTGGTATGGTATGTGTGGCATGGCACTGCGCGGCACGGCGCGGCACGGCACGGCACGGCATGTATGTACGTACGTACGTATATATGGATGGGTGGATGTTCGTATCTGCGTGTATGTATGTAATTCTGTATGAATGCATGTTTGTGTGTATGCGTGTATACAGGTATTTAAGCACGTAGATACAATATAATGTAATACAAAAATAGATTGACATACTAGAATATAGTATTTTATAATATAGCACAGCATAATGTAAAATGATAACACATGTAATATACTATAATATAAGAATAATAACAAAAAGTTTGTAATATAAATAGCCCAACCTAATCTAATACAACCTAATACAACCTAATACAATTTGATATTGATATAATGCAATATGGTGTAATACAGTATAACACAATATAGTCCAGTACAGTGAAATATACTACAATATAGTACATAACACAAAATAGTCTAATACAATATACTATAACACAAGATACAAACATCGAATACAATATAGTATAAGACATTATATACCCTAATGTCATGTTAATGTAACACAGTAAAATCTTTAATTCCATAGTCTAATGTAATATGATGCAACATAGCATAAGAGAAACTAGCATAATGTTACTTGACATATAACAATAGATAACGTAGTGTAATGTTATAATGTAAAACATAGAACAAGTTATAACATAACACATTTTAATAAAAGCGTACATCTATATGCATATATATATAGACATACATACATACATACTTACTTACTTGCAAACTTACATACACACATAAATACATACATATGCAACACACACAACACATTACCCAGAAGCGGTTCTTGTCCTTGTCTGCGCATAAACGAACCGAAGTTGCAGATACTTGTTTGTAAATCTGCTTATTGTCAACCTAATTACATGTCGCCGTTTGTGACAATCGGAACTGGAGCAAATGCCAGACCAACACGAGTGGCCCTAGACACTAGGGTAAGTGTATGTATTTGTGTATGTATATGTGTATGTCTGTCTGTATGTAATGTATGTATATATGCATGTTGCAAGAAGCCTCAGGATGTTGTTTGTCGGGAATGCTTGCCCGAAGCACCTCGAGCCTGCCACCCGAAGCCCTGACCCAAACACACTGCACCTTTCAGATTTGATATCGCGGCTTCAATCAGTAGCAGGCTGTCCGGACAAACCGTAAACTCTAATATAGGGGCTTAAATAATTACCAATACTATTCTGGGGGTTCTTCATTATCATTGTAGTATAATGGGCCCCAAAACCCTATTCTAATTATTAAGGCCCCTATATCAAGACCCTCCAGACCTTGAGAAGATCCACGTTGTGCAGGAGCAGCCTCACCCAGTTTGATGCGGCGGAGCGCCAGACAAGCTACTCGTCGCTTGACCAGGCCCGGTCCATGTGCAATCATCTCCGTAGCATTTTGTCGTGCGATTTGCTCTTGGTTTCGTGTTCTCTGTTGATGTTGATCAGAAGTCGTCAATCTAGATCTGAGTCTGAAATCTGAGTGCCTTCACAATTAATATCACAAAATCATGTGCCTTCGCTGCGGGGGCAGGTCTGCACTTTCCACCGGCATGTGGTTGCGGGAACACGACCTGTTGAAACGATGCCGGCAGTGCAGCTATTTGTTTGTTAAGTTCCCTTTCGGCTGGTTCGTGCGTTCTCTGCAGGACCTCCTCTTCGACCTTGGTCTGCTCTTTTCGATTTAACGAGTGTTGCATGGCTGTGGGCTGCGAGCAAGCAGATATTGCCAGAAGATCGTGCTGCAGAAAGCTCATGCTTTGCTTAACTTTGACACATCTTCCTATGCGGCGAAAGGCACAGAGGCACTTTTCTTGGTTCATCGATATTTTGGTTATGGTATGAGGGTATTACAGTACCTTGACGACGACTCCACCGACATTTGTCACAGATGCGAGCCAGGGTGCACATCCCGACGCCCCAAATGGTTTGAAACTGCAAAGATTTGTGACTATAGAAGCTTCCCGGTACGCAGTACACAACGGTCACAACGGTTTCGACAGGGGCTGTCTCTGCTGTTTGTATTGCAGGCTTTAGATGGCGGAAGGCGCTTCGGCCACGGATTCCCTCAATTTGCCTTCACCCAAGAGTTTACCAATGTTTTTGTTAGGGTTCCTTATTATAATCATAGTATAAGATACCCCAAAAACCCTATCACCCAAGAGTTCTTCTCCCTGATCGCAGGTCCTTCAGGCCAGGGCCCCAGAGCCCAGATCCCGAGACACAGAGAACCTGGCATACTGCAATCATGACAGTTCGCGAGAGTGTTTAAGAATGGGAAATCACCTGGTGACCGTGGATGTGACAATTTAGGTATGCTGTCGATGATCGATGAGCATGAAGAACATGATTGTGGCGGTCCTGATGGCATCGCAGCGACCATGATGATGACCACAACGCCGATATGTGTGATGGTGGCGACGGTGATCTCGCCGTGGTGTTCTATGATGATGATGACGACGATCATCATGATGGTGATGTTGATCTCGAACTACATCCTGACAGTCCTGACAACTGGCAAAGGCAGTCTTGCAAAGGTGGTTGCTGTTTGGGCCTCCTAGAACACAGCCAAGCTGAGCGCCGAGGCTTCCCAGCAGGCGGAGGCACATGGTTCCAGGGAAGCTGTGGGGCCGCCGACCTTCGATGACCCTGGGCTAATGGATTTCTTGTGGCCACATATGTTGCTGGCAGTGGTTATGTAGCTGATGGCGATTGTACGAATGCTGGTGCTGGTTCTTCATAGAAGGTGAACACAATGGTTTGAAATTGTTGGCCAGGGCGACCATCGCAACCCCCATCAGCATGGACATGGTTATTAGTGCTACTACTTTTGTCAATTGCATCATCAAGTTCACCGCCATTCGCCATCACCCGTGGGCGACTGCTGCCTGCTGCCCGTTGCCACTACTCGCGCAAGCATCATCAGCACCAGCTTGTCACTTCCGCTGCCTGCCGCAGCAGAAGCAGTAGGAGTAGTGTAGTCGTCGTCGTAGTAGTAGTAGCAGTAGCAGTAGTAGCAGTAGTAGCAGTAGCAGTAGCAGTAGCAGTAGCAGTAGCAGTAGTAGCAGTAGCAGTAGCAGTCGAGTAGTAGCAGTAGAGTAGTAGTAGTAGTAGTAGTAGTAGTAGTAGTAGTAGTAGTAGTAGTAGTAGTAGTAGTAGCAGTAGTAGTAGTAGTAGCAGTAGCAGTAGCAGTAGTAGTAGTAGTAGTAGTCGTCGTAGTAGTAATAGTAGTATCAGTTGTACTAGTAGTTCCAGTTCAGGTTCTAGTTCCAGTTCTAGTCCTAGTTCTAGTTCTAGTTCTAGTTGAAGTTCTAGTTCTAGTTCTAGTTAAGGTTCTAGTTCGAGTTCTAGTTCTAGTTCTGGTTCTTCTACTACTACTACTACTGCTGCTACTGCTACTGCTACTACTACTACTACTGCTACTACTACTGCTACTGCTACTGCTACTGCTACTGCTACTGCTACTGCTACTGCTACTGCTACTGCTGCTGCTACTGCTACTGCTACTGCTACTGCTACTGCTACTGCTACTACCAGTACTGGTACTAGTACTAGTACTAGTACTAGTACTAGTACTAGTACTATTATTATTATTATTACTACTACTACTACTAGCAGCAGCAGCAGCAGGAGCAGGAGCAGGACAGGAGCAGGAGCAGCATTAGGAGTAGTAGTAGCAGCAGTAGTAGTAATAGTAGTGGTAGTGGTAGTGGTAGTGGTAGTGGTAGTGGTAGTGGTAGTGGTAGTGGTAGTGGTAGTGGTAGTGGTGGTGGTAGTGGTGGTGGTAGTAGTAGTAGTAGGCGTAATCGTCGTCGTCGTGGTCGTCGTCGCAGTAGCAGTCGCAGTGGCCGGGCATTCTAGCCGACTTGATCTCATATCGGCCGCTTGAGTTTTGAGGATGGGCGCGGGTTCTCGGTGGTGCTATGCCGAGGAGCCGTGTAGGGTTTTGGATAACAGTTTTGTCCACGCAGCTCAAGACCCGAAAATTTAATCCCAACCCCTAACAAAGCCTCGACCCCACGTCTCCAGATTTCCTCTCGCTGCCTGGATCATGACTCAAGGTTCCCGTTTGGGAGTTTCAGGAAATAGGGATCACAAGTGTTTGGATCCTCATCAAAAAGACACTTTAAGCAATACTCCTGGCTTTAAGACACCCTCATAAAAAGTAGTGCCTTCGGACAATTTGTTCAACACCCTTTCATGCCAAGTTTTGGGAAGCCGCTATGTCTTGGTGGGGTTCAAGCATAGCGAAGCATGTCCTGAGTGGATTTGGATTGAGGGCCTTGCGGATCGAGGCCTCAGGGGTTTCAAGATTTCGGACTAGGAGTTGCTGGTTTTAGGCTTAGTGATGGTAGTGGCCAGACCCACAGAATGTGTTTTGGCATCTTGAATGAAGGGAACAAGGCAATCTGAAGCAGCTTCGTCCGCAACCATACCGAGGTCATGTGTCCCGGCCAGATAGCAACAATTCAGGAGTCAGCAGCACGATAGTTCCGTGCTTTTTAAAATGTGAACTCAAACTATACCATATCTCACCTAGACAAAAAAGATTACACTACATCATGTCCGAAAGCCCAATCTCTTTCGTTTGGCATGGGCAGTGGCCAGCACTTCCGAATCCCAAACCTGCGGAGGAGCCATCAGCATCCGCCCGGGCCTCACCAAAGTTTTGCTCCTTTCGTTTCATAGACTTCCGGTAGAGAGGGTTTAGGGAACCGGATGTTTCTTTTCTGATTAAGCTCGGTGGAATATCCGCTGCTGCCCCGAAGTCCCTGTTCGGAGTTTGTTGCAAGCGACGTTAGTAGCGCAGGCAACAAGACGCGGCATGAGTACATCCTCTCCCCGGAGTGGAAGGCTGCCATTGGGGAGCTTGGGTAGATGGCTTCATGTCGGAAGACCCGACGGATCATACTAGAGTTTGGCCCCTGCCCTACCCTAAGCCATAAACCCTAAACCTCGACGAACCACACGAGGAGCTCACGAGGGCTTTGCGAACGGCGGGGCTACGCCCAGGCATCTACATTGCCAATGATGCCCCTTTGCTTTCAAGTTTGGGGTTTAGGGTTTAGGGCTGTTAAAATTGTGGTCCTGGTTTTGTTGCCCCATGTTTCAAGCTCATGCAGTTACTTACTAATGCTATTTTGGGGGTTCCTCTTTATAATTTTAGTATAATGGGCCCCAAAAACCCTATTCGAATTAATACGGCCCCTATAGTATAGAACCCTACTATAGACCCCTTAAGGAGCCCTTTAAAGGGAACCCTATTCTAATGATTAACGCCCCTATATTACAGCTCAGGGCTTGTTGACAGTTTCTCTGTTTTCGCCTGTGTGGAGAGTCGATCTAGGCCCCAAGATTTTTGCTATCAAGATGGGTTTTGGGTTGAGAGTTTAGGTTCAGAGTTTAGGGTTTAGAGTTTAGGGTTTAGGGTTTACGGTTTAGAGTTTAGGGTTTAGGGTCTAGGTTTAGAATTTAGGGTTTAGAGTTTAGGGTTTAGGGTTTAGAGTTTAGGGTTTTGGGTTTAGGGTTTAGGAACTCCAGATGTATGATGAGAGCCCTCAGCAAGATGCAGTCGATGATGTCACAGGTATGATGAACAGCGGTGGCTTGGAGTACACCGACTGGGTGCGCCTGCACCCGCACACCCTCAAACAGGACCGCTCTCGCTCTCTCTCTCTCTCTCTCTCTCTCTCTCTCTCGCCCCGGCAGGACCAGGCGAAGCCGAAGTACAACCGCCGAGGGCACGGGCCCCTCACTCTCTCTCTCTCTTTTTGTGTTCTCTTTGGTTCAGGATTGGACCAACGTGTGTGGTGCCCGTGGTTGAGAACCACCACCACGTTGGTGCGAGTTTGGGCCCGTCCAGGGGAGAATTGGCGTACCCTCCGCCGGGGCCGAATCCGGTGGGAATATCATTAAATGGAACTTATGTAACTTATGTGTCAACAGGTATATTACAGGGAACCTTAGCCGCCTTAGCTTTAATCATTTGTAATCATCCTTATAACCAGTTCCAATTTTTGCTATTCCCACTGGTGTTTCTCAATGCTTCTCCACCACATGAAGAAAAAATCGGAGGGTGGGCGGGACTGGGATAAGATTTGAATGTGAAAAATTTTCAAGACAAATATAATTCGAATATATGAATGGAAAATATATTTGTTTGTTTATGCAAGATTTTGACACACTTCATATTTTGTTGAAGTAGTGAATGCTGTTTGTATATGTGCGATAACCTTTGACTGTAAGAATTTGGCACAATTCATTTTTTGTTAACGAGTAGTGAATAGTATTGAATGAAATAAAAAGTTTGTACACATAGATCAGAGTAATTCCAAATAATCCTAGAAAATCTGAAAGGCCGCACAACTTGGAATCCTAGAAACCTTGAACTCTTAGAGGAGTCTAAAGAGGACAAAATTATTAGAGTGGTGTAGTGTAGTTGGTGATGTAGGTGAGGCGAAGGAGGGGGGGGGATCGGTGGAGATTCCAGGTCATCGGTCAAAAATTATTCGACTATATGAATGGAAAATATATTTGTTTGTTTATGCAAGGTTTTGACACATTTCATATTTTGTTAAAGTAGTGAACGTTGTTTGTATATATGCCATAACCTTTGACTGTAAGAATTTGACACGTTTCATATTTTGTTAACGGTTAGTGAATAGACTTGGATGAAATAAGAACATTTGTACACATAGATCAAAGTAAATCCAAATGTTCCTAGACAATCTGAAATGCCGCAAAACTTGGAATCCTAGAAACCCTGAACTCTTAGAGGAGTCTAAAGAGGACCAAAATCTTTTGAAGAAAGAGCATGAAGACGAAGAGATTGCTAGATGCATTAAGATAAGGGAGAATGAAAACGAAGAGATTGCGAGGAGAATGAAGATCAAGAGATTGCGAGATAGATTAAGACAGAGGAAAGTTTAAAGGTACTTGTTTTATAGAGTGGTGTAGTGTAGTTGGTGATGTAGTTGAGGCAAAGGGGGGGATCGGTGGAGATTCCAGGTCATCGGTCGGCGATTTCGGCGTGTGGGGTCCCAGATCATCGGTCGGCGATTTCGGCATGTAGGGCGGAGGGGGCGGTTTGTTCCAGATCACAGGTATTCTGATTCTGGGTATCATGTTCACCCTCCAGGTCAGGACCACTAGTACGAGTTCTTAGATCCTCAGTACCATCTCTGCATGAAGCTAGCGGCCATTAGGGCTCAGCAATTGCATGGGATCGGAATCGGCTCCAACTCGTGCCGGTTTTGAGGTCGATATCGCCCAATATAGCTTGGGAGTGCAAAGAAAAAAACATAGGGAAAGGAAGGACGAAACTATGACTCAGCAACACAGTTGCTGGCTTTGTTGCGCTGCTTGACTATGCAAGCAGAGATTTTGCAAAATGGTCGAATACCCCGACGTACATACGCCGCCACTTCACCCCGAAAATTCAATCACACATGCTCGACAAGGGGGCAGGAACACAAGCAGGGTCGTGGGTCGAGAACCTGAGAGGATGACCAAAGGTGCTCTGCATACAATGTTCAGCAAGTGCTTCTGGCGTATCATAGATGCGTGAATAATTACCAATACTATTCCTTAGTATAGTGCTCCTTATTATAACTATACTATAATATCGAAACCTTCTTCGCGAAGGCTCCCATATTATGGGATGCAGGACTTCAGGATGTTGAGGGCTTTGGAGCTTTGGATCGGGAGTTTGGGCGGCAGCACTTTTCTTCGATTAATGGGCTCCCGAACCCTAAACCCCAAAACCCTAAAACCCCACACCAGAAGATGAAGAATAAACCTTAAACCCGAAACCACAGCTTGTCCCCTAGCTTTCAAGGGCATGGCTTCCGGTGGCTTCAAGGGCTTTGGGACTTTTTGGTCTGGGGACCGGAGTTTGGGTTTAGGGTTTGTTGGTTGAGGACTTTAGGGTATTAGGGTTTTGGGTTTTAGGGTTAAGGGTTTTAGGGTTTTAGGGTTTTAGGGTTAAGGGCTTTAGGTTTAGGGTTTTAGGGTGTGCCAAGCCTGACACGCGGATGCTTGTTGCCCGACCGACCCACGCGAGGTTATTCAATTCTATGCTTTCTTTAAATTTCTTTATCATATAAAAACACAAAACACAATCACAAGCAATACGATCCTGATGCCGAGATTCGGATCGGCTTTACATCGCGCGGAAGTTAAGTTGTAGCCGAAAGATGCAACTTAACTTGCGTGCAAATGTTTGGTATTATTAAGTAGCAGATATTCAGGAAGTTGTGTATAGAGAACGACAATTCCCGTGACAGCAGCCATCCGATCAGTCGCCGTGGAAAATCCCTGGGAATTCTTTGTACGATGTCGTAGATTTCACGCACGACCTCTGCGCAGGCATACGGCTCGAAGCGTAAACGTCGAAATATCAAAATTTTGGCCTGGGAGCTCCTGCTGCCCGCAGTGGTCTTGAAGCTTCAAACTTAGGTTTTAGCCTGGGCTCCCGCTTCCGGCTGTGGTCTCTGGGGCTGCCGGCGCGGCAATGGTTGCGACGATTTCAAGGCCGATCTATCAAGCTTTCGGCCTGGGGCTGACGCTGCCGGTAGTAGTCTGGAGGATTTAAGCGTCGAAGTAGCAAGCTTTCGGCCTGGGCCAGCCATCCGTTGCCGGTAGTAGTCTGGAGGTTACAAACCAAACGCCGAAGTCGCAATCTTGGGGCCTGGGGCTCCCGCTGCCGGAAGTGGTCTGGAGGATTTAATTAAGCGTCGAAGTAGCAAGTTTTCGGCCTGAGCCACCCGCTGCCGGCAGCCGTCTCGAAGCTTGAAGCGTCGCGGTGTTTCCGGCTGTTGGGGGGCGCTTGGCATTTATAATTTGGAATTTTGGATGTTGGAGTTTGGGTTTTGGATTCTGGATTTTGGGTTTTGGATTTTTCGGTTTGGGATTCTGGATTTTGGGTTTTGGATTTTGAATTTTGGGTTTTGGATGTTGCATTTTGGGTCACAAAGGGCTTGGGGTTGATTTTTTGCCTGGGGCTCCCGCTTCCGGCCACTGCGAGTTGAAATGGAGCGGGAACCCCATGAAGGCCCAAAATTTGTCGATTTTGCAATGCCTGCTCCTTCGCCGAAAACCATTTCCCCGGCCTCCTGGTTTTGCTAGCTTTTTGGGTGCTGGGGGCCGGTTAGGATTTTGGGCTTTGGATTTAGGATTTTGCGTTTAGGATTTAAGATGTTTTTGGGGTTTTGGGTTCTGGGTTCTGGATTTGGATTTTGGATGTTGGGTTTTTCATTTTGGGTTTTGGATTTTTGATTTTGGGCGTCGGTTTTGGGGTTTTGGGTTTTGGGTTTTGGATGTTGGGATGTGGGTTTTTGGTTTTGGGTGTTGGCTTTTGGGTCACAAGGGGCTTGGGGTTGAGTTTTTGACTGGGGCTCCCGCTTGCGGCCACTGCGAGTTGAAATGGAAAGAACCCCATGAAAGCCCAAAATTTGTCGAGTTTGCAATGCCTGCGCTTTTGCTGAAGGCCACTTGCTAGATTTGCTGGGTGCTGGGGACCGCTTGCCATTTAGGATTTTGGACTTAGGATTTAGGATTTTGAGTTTAGAATTTTGGGTTTAATTAGGTCTTTGGGTTTAGGAGTTTAGGATGTTGTGTTTAGGATTTTCCGGCCACTGCGAGCCGCTGAAATGGAGGGAGCCCACAAAAGCGCGCCAAACTTGTCGATTTTGCAATGCCCGCTCCTTTTCCGGAGGCCATTTCCAAGGCCCCTTGGATTTTCTGGATTTCCGGCTGTTGGTGACCGCTCAAGATTCAGGATTTTGGGTTTTTTGGGGATTAGGATTTTAGGCTTTTTCGGGGCATAGGGTTTTAGGATCCTAGTGGCTTGGTGATTTAGGATGCTACGTATCTTGTGGCTTTAGCATTTTAGGATTTTGGGGGCACAGGATTCTAGGGTCACAAAGGGCTTGGGTATGAAGTTTTAGGGTCTGTTCATTATAGGGAGTCGTCATTGGGTGATTGCCGCGGATGCGAGGCTGCAGAGGTTTCACCCTCTGCAGTGATGTGCCTAAGCGGCTAGGGGGGGATCGCGGGCCGCTTCACGACTAGGTCGCGCTCGCGGCCATGACTTTAGGATTTTGGTGTTTTGGGGTTTAGGGCTTTAGGGTTTAGGGTTTTGGGGTTTAGGGTTGTCTTGGGTTTGTTGGACTTCTGGATGTTGGAGTGGATTTCGTGCTGCAGTGACTTTAGAAGACTTTCGAAAGCAGGGGCCCCTGTGCTTTCGCGTTCAACGTTTCAGGGCTGCATGTGCTAAGCCTACAAGGCCCAACTCTGGAAGCCTAAACCCTATAAACCCTTGAACCCTGCATTCTGAAACCCCTAGCCCTGCACCTCTCAAGCGCTAAACCTCTAAACCCTCAACTCCTCAAGCCTTCAAGTCCTAAGCCCTTATAGACCCCTGAAGCCTAAACCTCTAGACCCTAAACCACTGCAGCCCTAAACCCCCAGATGTCAGAGCCGCATCGACATGCTGAGGACTGCTGCCGAAACCATCGTGTGCTCTTCGTTAATGCTGAGGGCCATCTGTCTAGGAGGCGAGCTAGGGTTTGAGGTTACGGGTTGAGGGTTTAGTGTTCAGGGTATCGGAGTTTAGGGCATACGTCTAGGTGCCAGGGTGCCTACGTTAAAAGCTTACACATTGCGTGCAGATGAATGCTCAGGCCCCCCTGAAAACCCCAAACCCTAAAAGCCCCATAAACCCTAAACCCCTAAAACCCACAACACCTAATGAATGCTTTTCGTGAGGGGTGGAAGTGAATCTGGATACTGCAGCATTGCGTTGGTGTCGGGTTGGGTTCTCCGCAATCCAGGAGTGAGGACACGAGAATATAGAAGCCTGCATAGCTAGTATTACTATTCCTGTATTACAGGGTTCCTTTTCCGAAGCATAGGATAACATACCTCCAAACCTTCTTCTAATCAGTAAAGCGCTAATATTTTCCCCACTTAGATGATCAGGTTCTGCACGGGCGTTCGACCCTAAGCCCTAAACCCTAAACCTTAAAGCCCAAACCTAAACCCTAAACCCTAAGCCCTAAACCCTAAACCTTACACCCTAAACCTTAAACCAGCTTTACCTCAACGAGTATGTGGGCCTTACAAATTAGACATTAGACCAGGCTCGAGGCTTTGGTGGTATATCCCCTATGGAAACCTTATAACGGAACCCTTATAATACCCTTTAGAAGGAACCCTATTCCAATTATTAGGGACCCCTATACAGATCCCCTATAGAATCCTTCTGAAGTAACCATACCACAGTGTACCCAGAGACTCCACAACCCCTTAATTTAGGAATATATCTTAAATCATCATAGGATCCCTAATAATTATGATTTAAGGTATATTCCTCAATTAAGCTTTTGGGGGGCTTTGGGTAAGTGTAATGAAGAACCCTAACGCATAATAAGTCTAAATCCATCTGCACAGCTTTCAGCCGCGAGATCTTCTTCTCTTCCGACACCTCTCCTCCCCAAAACTACTCTCATTCCAATCCCTCCACCCTAGCCTTTTCAGGGTGCAGACATGCCCCACACTGCCTTACATCCTAAACCTAATGCTTCAGCTCATTAGGCCCTTCGAGTGGGCAGGCTGGTCCTGCCGCCGGGTGCGGATGCTCTGTATCTTCCTTCCTTCCTGCCCGGCACCGGCGGTCAAGACAGCAGCCTGGCTTTGAGGCTAGGACATGAAGTTCCGGCTAGGGAGAGACACAAAAGTCTGGAAATCAAGCTGGTCGCTGAGAGCTGTCTGAGAGGCAGAAGAGAGGGATCGGAGGGTTTCCTGAACCACCAGATATGAAGCCGTCCTTTGCCTAAGGTCCGTTCATGTAGTGACTTGCTGTCGCTACCCTAAACCCCAAACCCCCTTGTGTGTGTGTGTGTGCCTCCACCTCACTCAGGATAGCCAGTGAGCTTTTGGCCCAGAGGATGCGCCGGATTCCAGCAGACTGGATCTGCAGTTCGTAAACACAGGGCCAACAGTAATTACTAATACTATTCCTTAGGGCTCCTTCTGATTATACATACTATGTAACCCAAACAGCTATTCGAAGCCGACTACTTTATTTAAAGTGCAGGTAGTATTCTTTAGGGGGTTCTCTAATACAACCGTATAAAACCTCACTGATTCTAATGCCCCCGAATCCCTCTTCTTAGCACCGGGACCCTTACACTACCCTGGACCCTTAGCTCTAGTTCCTTAAGCCCTGAACGTCTGGGTTAAGAGCCAAGGGAATCCCGAACCTTTGAGTTCAGGCTCGGAGGGACTTAGTACGTAGCTTATAAACAGAGTCGCAAGACGTCTCAGCAGAGTTCTCCTAGCTGTAACCCTAAATACGATCTGCTTAGATACAGGCTTCAGTCTTTAAAGTAGGGTTCGTGTTGCTCCTCGCTTTGGACACACGAGAAATTCCGAGTCCTAACCCTAAGCACGGTCAGAACAGGAAACTGCAGTAATGCAGACCCCTGGGTAAGGAAGCTGAAAAAGGATCCCTAGTATACTTCGGCTGTTGAAACGAAGCCAACCCTGAAGTCTTCCATTCACTTGGCACAAGGATCCCCAATATAGGTCCATAAGAATTACAAAAACTATTTTGGGGGTTCCGTATTATAATTCTAGTAGAATGGGCCCCAAAACCCTATTCTAATTATTAAAGCCCCTATGTTATTCAAAGTCGGTCCTGGGTGTACGCTGTGGGACCTTGGTGGAGTCGGGAGTGTCGCTCCCATCCTCCAGTACTTTCGGGAGGCTGCGCCGAAAAGTCTCTCGGAGGCCTCCAGGAAATTACATAGCCCTGAACCCTCAAGCATACATAATAATTACTTCACTTGTGAATGGACGGTGCAAGAAATACCAGTAGCAGGAGTAGTAGCCGAAGAAGTAGTAGTAGCAGCAGTAGAGTCGAAGTAGCAGTAGCAGCAGCGGATTGGGAGCCATGGCAAGTTCCGATCCCGAGCTGGGACCGGATATAGCCTAGCTTTCGTGACTATTTTGTACGCGGACAACGCTTCATTGTCGAGAGCCTGGAACTCAGATCCTGATGTCTTATAGTCTTGCAGCTCCACCATCCACACGACGCCTCACTCAGCTGTGGTATGTTGGGAGTTTTAGCCGTGCTTGCTTACCTTCTCCTTGCTTAAGCCATGAGAGGACAAAAAGAGTTGGGCCGAGGGCATCTTTCGGGCGCAGTCTGCTCGCAGCTGAAAAATTTTTCTTGCAGGAGTTTCTCCGGATACGGGTCCCTAGACCTGAACGCGCTCCGGTCCGAGAGTTTCGAAGACTTAACCCTAGAATGCGGCCCGAAGCCTCAGCCGCGTTCACGTTCAAGAAACTCCCACTCAGTGGCCCCAACGTGTCCGAGCATGGCCGCGATCGGTGAGGGGAGCATTACACCCCTTCCGCTTCCTCTGTAGTTGCGGAGGGTTTTCTAGCTTTGGGTTCAAGAGGATCTGATTCAAGAATGATTTTCATAGGGGTACACGCCAGTACGCAAGCTAAAGGAATGCTCTTAGCTGATTCGGCACAGACGACAGTCGCACAACTTCTTAAAGATTAATAAGATCCTGTCACATCCCGTATAGCCTTCAATTGTGGAATTTGGCAGGGGTGGCTCTGCGCGTCTTCATCATTCGTACTGGAAGAGGTATAGAGTAAACACACAAAGACGTACAAATTAGACTCCCCCAAACACTGATTTGGAGTTGAGGGCTTCAGCCCAGAATGAGAATGAATCTCGGCTGTCAGAGCGTTCAGCTTCAGTCACTAATTTTGGGCTTCAGGGTCGTGTCTGCTTATGACTGTCGTATTGCAAATCAGCCGTTTCGCGCAAAAGCGGCAATGACTCAGCAAGTCGCGTTGATCGTGTAATACAGGGTTGTTCTTCTTCATCAGTAGTATTTAATTATATAGTACACCCCAAGCCCCCATTCTAGTCATCCAGGCCCCCAGCACAATGTTTGCTTTCAGCTAGCAGTAGTTATTTCCCAGAGGGTCCATATACACAACCATTATGGAATCAGGTCCCTAAAAGCATAATGAGGATGGTCTTTTGGGACCTCGTTCCATAACGGTAGTATATATCGACCCTTAGGGAATTTCAAGCCATCAACTCGAAGCTTCCTTCGCCCGGCGTCGTTCGCCTGGCGGCAGCTTTGTGTACATCTCAGGCGGGCCTTCAATCAATATTTTTTCCATCGACACTTTTTTAAATGTAGGTCTCTTATCGGGCACAAGCTGCTTGAACCTGTATTTCCATCGGGTTTAGGGGTTGAGGCTGTGTGTTAGGAACTTTTGGGTTTAGCGCTGGTTAGGAACTTTGGGGTTTAGCTCTGGTGCAGATGCTGCTTTAGGTGTTGGGTTTTAGGGGTTATGTCCACTCTTCACTTTTTGGAGTGCGGTTCTGCAGCAGAGACCTCCTTTCAAGGAAGCCGGTCCACGGGAAGCCTGTGGGGATTAAGGCTAAGCTGGGATAAGGGTTAAAGGGTCTAGGAATCATGGATTAGGATTAGGGATTGGGGGTGAGGGAATTACAGTTCGTGTTTGGCAGTTTATAGTAGGAGGTTCATAATCAGAGCCTCTTCCTCTCCGCCATGAACCGACAGACCCAAGTAGGATTGAGTCAGAGGGCTTAGGGTCTCAGTTTGAGTTTGGAACTTGTGGGTTGCAGTCCTGCATAAACCCTGAAACCCATTGAGAAATAGGGTAAAGGTAAAGAAGCTGAGTGACAAAAAGCTGTAAGACCTAGACTAGTTGACTAGTAACTCATAAGCATAACAATCGCTCTTGTTTGGCTTCTGCTGCTGCTCTAGCGTGGCCAACTGGCGTTCTGTTCTTCCGGGGTTGGGCCGCAGAGAATCCCAAAGGCATTAGTTCATCTTACTATTCAACTTCTGTCATACTCAAGAGACCCAGCTGTGGGGATTTATGAACGGAAGCTCCCACGTACAGTCCGTGTCCCTCTTCCCCAAAGACATAGATTTCAAGCCTTTACATTCAAGATGCTCTTGCTTGCGTCGTCATTTCTGGCCTAGGATGACATGACGACATGCTGGCTTTAGTATTCTTGAAACCGTCTGGGTGACGTCGAAGCCCGTATGCGCATCCTGACTCTGGCGCCGCCGAAAACTCTGAAATCCCAAGCCTCAACAACTTGAAGGACTCTGCCTTTGGCCTCGGCCTATTGAACCATGATGTTCATGCAGATGGAGCCCCTAAACCCTAAACCCTAGCCATTCTTTGCAGCCCATCATCACAGGATGACCGTGTTGTTCCTCGGTTTTCTTTTCCGCGTGGCCGCAAACTTATTACAGGTGGCCACGCTGTTGAAATACCATAGGGGCCTAAATAATTAGAACAGGGTTTTGGGGCCCATTATACTACAATTATGATAAGGAACCGCCACAATAGTATAGGTAATTATTTAGGCCCCTATATTACCTATTTTAACCAGTTCAAGATCTCCATCTGTGCATCCTCGACCCACCAGAGCTACATCGTTGCTCTTTCAAGGGGCCAATCGAGTGGTGAGCTTCTTCTGCGGCGGTCAACATGGGAGTGCTCTCGACGAAACCCTAAACCCTAAACCCTAAACCATAAGCCATAAAACGTCACTAGATCTCAGCCCCAAAGCAGCCCTAAGCGCTGCCACCAACCCCATCAAGGACCTGGGAGTCGGTAGCACCGAAAGACAAACAAGGGTTTAGGGTTTAGGGGTTTAGGGGTTTAGGGGTTTAGGGTTTAGGGTTTAGGGCCATAAAGCTTTCTAGGAGAAAGAACTCTTGAATCCAAATGCCCTGAAGCCCAAACCTTGAACCCTGAACCCACACGTCGAGCCGAGTTTGAAAGATATCCAATTCAGCTAGGACAATACAGTACAAAATCATACGGAGCCATGTCAGTGACACAACGGAAGGGAACCTACGCAAATCTCTTTCAACCACATGGAACATATGAAATTCCGGGGCCCTGCAAGTGGCATAGCCCTGAACTCTAAGTCCTAAACCCTAAGTCCTAAACCCTAAACCCTAAGTCCTAAACCCTAAGTTTTAAGACCTAAACCCCAAACTCTATATTCCCTAAACACGAGCCCAAGGCTCGTCTTGCAACGCCTTCTCAGCCATCCACACCGCTCTACGGAGGGAGAGGCTGCTTTGGGTTCAGGGCTCTGGGGTTCTTAGGGCGTGTACTTGGGGCCGAAATAATTGCCAACACTATTTTGGGGTGCCTTATAATATTTAGAGTATAATGGGCCCCAAACCTCATTCTGATTATTAAGGCCCGTATATTATGTTAGGGGGTTATGGGTTTATAGGCCTTATGGGTTTAGGAAAGTTTAGGGTGAGTGTGTATACAGAGTGCAGGTAGCAAGTAGCGCTTGCATGCAGCAGTGTTGCCCCAACCACCGCAACTATTCTCAAGTATACGGTTTAGGCAGTTTTCAGGCCTCACTCTGAAAAAACTCCCATCAAGAGAGGGTTTTCTGCTATCTGTTTTCCCTCCCAAAGGGTCCAAGTATCATTGTGGTATACACTACTTAGACCCCCAAAATACCCTATGAGTATATACCATACTGATACTTGGAGCCTTTGGGACTTCAGAGTTCCGTACAAACTGAGCACAGTTCACAGCAGCCCACAGCTGGTACTGCCTGTGCCCACCGCTCGACAACAAGCAAGGGCTTCGAAAAGCAGCCCGCGTTACTATAATTACCTATATTATATCATTCTTAGGGTTCCTCATTATATATATATATAGAAGGTATAATATACCCCAAAAGCCTATTCTAATTATTAAGGTCCCTATAGTACAGGAGCCCTGGAGCAGTTCTGTGGGGCCTTGAGGTGCTATTGAAAGCTCCCATATCCTGCGAGGCATCCCTTTAAGTGGTCAGCGGCGCTACTTCTACTTGGGGTTTAGGATACGAACAGGGTTCAGGAGGATTATGAGGGTTTTTGGGGTTCAGGGTCCTGCTACTTTCGGAAGCCCCAGAGCTTCATCGGTTGCATTTTCCTATGTACATCTGGGAGCTTTGCAGTTTGGGTTTGGGAAGGAAGCAGACCAAGCCGACCACCCTTTTGCAAAGATAAAAAGGAAAACTAACATCTCTGAAGCCGAGACCTCCTCGATGGATGGCGGTCCTCCGCTAAGCGGCTGGAAGACTTCGGTCCGGATCCGAGCCTTTTTGCTATATGTTGGGCGTAGACACCCTTGCAGCACCGTAAACTTTGTAAACCCAAAAGTTGAAAATCCGACTGCAGGCCTCAATTGTTTGGGTGTTGCCGCAAGTTCTTTGGTTCGTTCTCGGTTTCAACTTTTGATAAGGACTGCTGGTTTGGGTGTTTTGAAAGGAATGTTATTCCGAACTGTGCAAGCATTGGTGTTCAAGCTAGCGGCTCAGTCCTTCCTACCCCCTAAGTCCTAACTTGACTAAAATTTGAAAAATCTCTAAACGAAAAGCTTCAAACCCCCACAGTAGTTCCTAAATCCGAAGATCCAAGCCGACATCGATTGATTCTTTCAGACTTTCCAAGGCGCGGTTCGTGAGGAGGCGCTCAGGGAGAGGGCAGAAGACAGCTTTAAGCGTGGAGTTGCGAGTCACAAGGATCTATACTGTTACTGTTTAGGGTCTAATGGTGCCTGAGCAATGGTGGCTTAGGTCTTAGGGTTTTGATCCCGCCAGGCCTCGAACAAAATCCATAGACCTCGCGGGCTACATCCTTCCGGGCAGATTTTTGTGTCGGTCGCTGTCCGGGAAGTGGATGTTCAGCTGCTGCACAGGCAACACGTTTGGGTTTGCTGCGGCTTGTTTTCCATTGATAGATCTTATCATCCAGCAAAATATAATACATCATATACTACATGTTGTATCATCATATCATATATTTCTTTTATATAATATCACTTAATAGCACAGCATAAGATAAGACAATGCAATGCAAAACCACAGTACACTATATTGCAATCTTTTATGTCGTGTTATGTTCATAACATAAATGTGGTCACAAATGAAGTGTACTATTCCATCATTTAATATACCGTAGTGAGTGAAACATGCTACAACACTGTTAAACAATGCAAATGTAGCGCTGTAGAATGTGTACGGTATCACATAAATAATATATTGTCATATAATTTTGGTATAGTGTTCGATGATATAATGTAATATAACGTAATTAGCATGATAAAATACACTGTAGTATACTGTCATGCAATGTAGTGTAGAACACTGCACCATGGTATATATCTTGTAGTGTAACAGGGCATATCATAGCATGGCATAATCTAGTATAGTATACTATAAGAGAGCGGAATGGAATCGACTATCGCACACACACACACACACTTCGTGACAGACTGTGGCGTTTTCCAGCGGTCCAAATGCGAGAGCTGCCAAGAGACAAGACGGTCTCGAGCTCCGCAGTGTGAGCAACATGTGTGCTGTAGCAGGTTCCACGGCATCGCTGGTCCGAACACGCGCCGAATGGATACCCAAGCCGCATTCTCAATGATGGTGATTGCGCATTATGATACATTCAGCCCTGAAGCGCGAGTGCCCCACACTGTCTTCACGAGGAGGGGGTGCCAATTGTAAGCTCAGTGTGCTAATGACGCGTTGTGCACCTCTCGAGTTGTCCCCTGAATGGATAGAAGCAGGTACCAATCTACAAGCCCTTTGTTCAATACTATGTGCTACTATATGCCCCAAAACACCATTCTGCTGAGGCCTCGACGTTTCCCCGAGACTCATAGGATCTGAGGGCTTGGAACCGCAGAAATGCGATGTCTTTCTCTCAGTGAGAAGCAAAGTGTGTAGTTGTCCTAAAATGAGAAATGCCCGCGGTTTAAAATTTAGGGTTTAGAGTTCAGGGTTTAGCGTGAATATAGAAATCTAAATGCTTGCCTGTGCTTTTTTGGGGGGTTCCTTATTGTAATTATAGTATCATACACCCCGAAAGCCTACTCTAATTATTGAGGCCCCTGCATTACCCTAAACCCCAAAGCCCTGTCATAAAAGGGGCGACCTTCTGAAACTTGAAGTTTCACTCCCTCGAAGTTCTGAGGCCGGAACCCCTCTAAATCCGCAAACCCCGATACCCACTATACCCTGCAGTTTCTTATAACGTTTATCATGAAACTATTAAGCCCCTATACTACATGTTATAGAGTATCATAGAGCAATTTTGCAGATTATACCATGGTATAGCATGTTATATCATAGTACGTCACATTTTCAGCCCAGTTAGAAATCCTAAATCCGAGCTTCGAAAGTGCCTGGAGGCAAACAGCCAAAGCAAAGCTTAAGCATATACACCCTAAGCGTTGGACCTTACGTAAACCCCGGACTTATTTCAATGACATGATAAGTAAGCCTAAACATAGATGCATTTCTGAGACAGAAATGATGTAGTCCCTATTATTATAGTATAACTTACACTGAAGCCCTATTAAAACCGCTAAGCCCGCAATACCCAAGGGGTCCTAAGTACATAATACATGGGGGATACTTATTCAAAGCATAATACAGGTTGCTACTATAGAAGCCCTACTTTCTACCATATTGGTACTTAGGACTTAGGACCCTCAGGGCTATAATTATGGCAGACTTTACGCTGAAGCCCTGTTCGAAATATTACTCTTATGATGATCATCATGATTTTTATTGTTCTATAATTGCTAATCAGATCATCTGTATTATAATTATTATTGTTCTAAAATTTCTATAATCAAAGCCGCAATACTTCACTCGAGGAGCCGGTCTCGGCTTCGTCGAGAGCCGCGGCAGCGCTGCAAGCGCGAGGGGTGAGGAGCTCGAGGCTAAGGCTCGCTTCTCCAAGAGTGTGCTGACAGGGTTTAGGGAGTATAATCGGGTTTATAGTATTCATTGTATAGTACAGTTAATACAGTAATACTTAGCAAAGGGTGTGGGGAATATATTTTAGCGTTTATGATAGAGCTTAGGGCCTTCATAGTAGGTTTTGATATAGGTCTATAGTCTTTAATCGTGTTCAGGCTAGGGTATGCTGTTCGGGGGCTTTTTCCTTAGGAGAATGAAGAGGATCACTGAATCTCTGTCCAGGTCGAGACACCGAGGAGTCACGGGCTTTCTAGGGTTTAGCATCTGATAGGAGGGATGGGGGGTAAGCATGAGCGCCCAGACAACACACCAATATACACCTGGGACTAGACGGTGGTGCGAGATAAGTCAAGTTGGACCGTGGCAATATGTTGAAAATTCTATACGTGTTTCCTCCGCGAAAAGTCTTGTTCGGCCGGACGTGTTGCCGTTCTGGGGTTCCAGCGGTGCTCCCACATTGGCATGTGTTTTTGGTGGGGGAGACATGGGTGGCGGTTGCGGTGGTGTTATTCTGAGCTTATCTAGGACTTCTCACACACGGAGTATTTGGGGCTTATTCGGAGACCAAGCCCTTTTTTGTTGGTCTGGTTGGATGTACGCGTTTGAAGCCTTTCTGGTCTTCTTGGGGTCACTTAGAGCCGACCTCTGACGCTGGATTTCCGAAGGCGCCCCTGGGTATGCAGGGTCTCGGCCTTTCCGCACCGATCGCCGCCCTCGACGAGGAGGACGGGACGCAGGCTCCTGGCTTGAGGGACGCAGGCTCCTGGCTTGAGGATTTAGGTTTAGGGGCAGGGTTGAGGGTTTAGGGTTCCGTGTCTAGGGCGAAGGGGGTCCAGGATTTGGGCTTGAGCTTGAGTACCCCAACTTTCCCACTGTAGGGTATCTTCAGAATTTCGGTTAGAGTTTACGGGTTGGTTCAGGATTCAGGGTGAAAGAGGGACAGGGGGCCTTTGATTTCATTGTTTCAGGATTTTTATGGAGTTTCCATGGGTTTGAAAGGTCTTTTGGTCCGAAAACTATGGAAGACAAGCTAGCTTCACCCTCCTTACATAGCACTGTAGTACTCAGGTGCAGCTAAGCCGTGAGCAGGATCCCTTCGACCATTTCCATGGGTCGAGTTAAAAGCGGGTATCTTGGAGTCGGAGCGCAGCTTTCGCAGTAGAAACTGCGGGGGTTACACATGGGTTCGACCTAAACGGTTTTGGGGGTGCTGTCCAGGACGGCAGCCTTCTTCATCATGGGAGGAGTTGGAAGCACAGAAGCAACCACTTGGCCTTAGTTTTGCAAAGTTGCACGCAGATAATCATGAGTGTAACAGTAACAGCCGTGATTCACACGACCAGCAGCAACACTGTCATGAACCTGGTTGGCTGCAGACGCTCACCCTCTCTTCACAAAGCACAGGGACAGATGGGTTCTTATGGCATGGCCGAGTGATGTGGTGCCATGACCCGTCCCGTTCAACGAGTCACCAGAAAGCCAGCACCTCTGCTTTAAAGCATTCAAAACTGACCCTAACACTTTAACCGTGTAAAGGTCCCAAGCAGCAGTGCCCACTCTGACCCTTTATATGGGTAGCTCTGAAGGTCCCCTTGGATCTCGATTCAAGCACGTCGCCCGATGTTGAAGACTCTCAGGGGTGCCGTTTCCGAGAATCCACTCGCATGAGCAAGTGAAGGACTGGCCGCCCAATCCCTACAGGCTCGCCAGAAACGGGTTGGATGTCGGGCATAGAGTCGAGGCTAACGAGTTGTCATTTAGACTTCGCAGGAAATTGGTGTTGCTCGATTTGTCTAGACCCTAAACCCTAAACCCTAAACCCCAAAACCCTAAACCCGTTATGGGAGTCTCAGGCAGAGCTCCAAGATGCTCAGAGCTCTCGGTCGTCGCTCACCCTATGGGTCCGGTTTTGAGACGGCTTCCTCGTCGGAATTGCCAGGGAAAGTGCCATCCTCACGAGAAGCGCCATGCGCATTTGTTGAACGAGTCGCCCCTCCTCCAGCGCTAGCCAGTTGGAACAACCACGACCCATCCGCCCTGCTACATGGTAGGAGGTGCCCTAGCCCTCGGATTCGCTTGCCGGCTTACCCGTTGCATCCTCAGGCTTTTGTGCGCCACGAGAATATAGATATGCCACATGTGGTTAACGGGCTGCTGATCAACTGGTTCACAAGGCCCTCGCTTGCTTCCTGACTATGCGTAGTGTTTGAGTTCTTACGGTGCTATTGACGTGCTTGGTGTAGACTTTAGGACCTTAGGATTTAGACTTTAGACTCTAAGGTATCTCAAGGGATGGCAGCAGGGGCCTTCTAGGCCACGTCCCCTTAGCATCGAGATATGAGGGTTCCCCTCAACGTCAAGATTTAGCATTTGGGATCGGTTTCCACGAGAGCCATGTATCGAGCTTTGCGCTCCCACTTGGTTGCCTTTGGGGGCAGCGATGCGCAGGCAGGGACTTTTTGCAAATCTTCTATTTGCAGCTTTACAGGCAGCCTTGCCCTATCTTGCCCCCTTTTCCAATTGCTATGACGCCATCATGAAGGGGGCCTAAGTAATTACCAATATTAATGTGGTTGTTCCCTATTATAAGTATAGTATAGTGGGCCCCGAAACCCTAATCTAATTATTAATGCCCCTACAGTAGACTCAAGATGGCTGTTCGGGCCGCCGACCGATGAGCCTGGCCCTGATCCTGGGTTATAAATAGTAGGCACCGAACCCTACTCCCAAAAGACTAAACGCTGAACCGCCTTCGGAAACCCAGTTTTGGGGGGTGGGGGTTTGCCTTTTGTTGCGGTCTACTTCGAGTTAATGTTTTGTGTGTATTTTCGTTGAGGGCCCTTGTCCTCCTTCACTAGCAACTCTAAACTCTAACAAGGGGGAAGGACCCGACAAAAAAAACTGATATCGCCATCAGCTTCAATACTAATTCCCGGCTCTTAACCCCGAATCCGACGTCGTAACAGACCCTCGTCACCTAATCCGAAAAGGGGTTTCCGCAGGTCGTGCGTGAACTCTTTCAGCTCCTTGATGCTGGCGCCGCCTCGGATTGGACTCACGGCCGTGGAGTGGCATGCGTGCGAATTATGCATAAATGCATAAAGAAATCAATATCTAAATGAGCAAATAGATAAAACAATACATATACATTCATATATATATATATATTTATACACACATACCGAAAACCCCAAGCATAACCCGTAAGGCTACGCAACTCCCAAGCCGCAAGCCCTAAACTCGGTCTATGACTTCGGGTTTTAATCCGTCAAGCGAAAGGGCTTGAGGATTCCAGGATAAAGCTCTTCGCGATGCACAATTTCCAGCACTTCAGCTCTGTGGTGCAGCAGGGTCTCCGGGAACCCTATGTTTGTGGTTTGGGAATGCTTGGGATTGTAGGACGCATGCTAGGATTTAGGGGCTCAACGTGAAGGTTGCCGTTCCGTGATCGAATTCCCAATAAAACCGTGTCACTTGCAAACGGCTCGCTGGAGGCTGTCAAAAGAGCTTCTGAAATTCCGGTCCCAAAAAGGGCCTGGCAACTGGCTTGCATACTGTAGGGATTGAAATCATCAGAAACAGCACGCCCTCGTAGTCCCTGATCGATAAAAAGTAGCCTAATCGTTTAAAGCTTCTGTATCAGTTGGCACAAGTAGTTGGGGCCAGGAGACACGATATTGTTTAGGGCTGTAGAGTATGACTGCTTTCGGGCTTAAGGTTTAGGATTTAGGGCCAGCTCCTCTAAGGAGCCATGTGCGGGCGCTGGTGCAAGGCTTGCTCAGTGAGCTGGGATGTCTGCTACAAGTTTGAGCTTCTGTAAAGAAGAACAGACCACAACGCCCTCGACCCTAACCCCCCGAGCCCTGAGCCCTACAGTTACACCCTTGAACCCCTGATAAATCATGTGCCTTACCGCCCCAAAAGACCCCGAAATAACTGAGCTTCTAGCGCCTGAAGTGCTGCACCAGTCCCTCAGATGAGGGCTCAGGTCTTTGGCTTCCGGACCCTATGAGCCTGCAATCTGATAGCGGACCCTACAGGGACCCTATAAACTTCACTCCGCGTACCTAGAAACCTCCCGAGATCTACAAGTTTCCACGACATGGAAACTTGTTGACATTGTCAGAACCGAAGCCAAGAGTCTACATCTTCAACACCCTGAACTCGAAGCTTAAACCCAAGCCTTCAAACACCCTGAAGCCTAAACCTCACCCTAATCCCTAAACCCTCACAAGCTCACAGGTACGAGACAGCTTAAACCCAAACCCTCAGAACACCAAGTCGAGACTTGCAAAGCTTGGCCCCAAACCTTAAGCCCTTAACCCTAAACTTTACAACACTGATTGAAAAACCAAACACCTACAAACCCGAAAAGCCTCTGGCCCGCAGGCCGTCCCAGCCTGGAGTGGGCACGCGACTGGCAGGAGACTCGCAGTACCTGGGCCGTGCATGTGAGGTCTAGGTCTCAATGTTCATTTTTGGGTTGTCTTATTTAAGTGTGATACATGCTATGGGGCACTGACGCTATCAATTGGTTAGCGGGCCTTCGAGACAAGCGCGGAATATTTCGCCTACTGCTGTGGCGCCGTGCATAGTCTGTGCATATGCTAGGACTCCTGACTCATGTCCAAGTTTGCCTGAACGATGAGAAGCTCCCCGGAATTGGAGGATGCATGAAATTGCAGTATTGCGCTCAAACTCAGCTCACGGAGCAGTCCTTGCATGCACGACTGCCCTGGGTTTACCGACGATCTTTCCTGTGATGTTAGGTTTGCGTCTCGGCCTCTCAGGCTTGTGTCCTCTTTGATTCAGACTGGCAGGGAGTTGAAAAGTCCAGTGTTCTTGAGCTCGTTGAGGGTTTCCGTGATCCACACGCACAAATAGACTGTTCGCGACGTCAGTGTTTTCCGAAGGTTGGGGGTATTGAACCCCGATGTGTCGAAGTCGCTCAGCTCCACAGGGTTGATTGCCACCTCGGGCTTGAACTGGTGGGGGGACGGGATCGTAGTGATGCGGGGAGCTTGGAATTAGAGTAGGGTCTTGGGATATAACGCTTAACGGGGATATATGTGTCTATCTATATTATATATATACATTAACCTATGTATGTACATAAATGTGAATATTTAAACACATAAATGTATAGACAAACAAATAAACAAATATATATATATATATATAGATAGATAGATAGATAGATAGATATTCTTATATTATGCATACACATATCTATATACCTATATATATAGCATATCTTTTTACATGTGTACGTATATACATATATATATATATATATAGAGAGAGAGAGATACGTATTGGGCGATTCTGTCATGCCGTCCGTCGCTTTGGTAGTTGCAGGTGATGCGCAGCTGCTCTGGGCTCACCCCAAGTCGCATGCCACAGGTGCAGACCACATGACTGGGGTTTAGGTTCGTGGTATTTAGGGTTTAGGGTTTTGTTTTAGTGTTTAAGATTTGGTTTGGTTGCGTCGTTGGGTGTAATTAGTGTAATTAAGATGAAGGGCCTTTTGGTGCCCGCACCCTTTGGCAATCCTAGTGTGCATAACCTGAGATGCTTGCTCGATCCCTTAAGGGGCAGTGGCACTTGCCCAAGCCAGGCATTCGAGGTTAAACTTACACGCCCTTTGCAGGGAGGGCATGCTGCTTCATAGTCATACTCACGTGTTACCCACCGTGCCCACTACCTGCTCTGCACAGCCCACCCCGATTGCCGATCAATGAACCCAAGGCTATTGTACCAACTCTGAGAATCAGCCCTGAAACTGCTTGAAACCAGAACCCTCCCAAGCTCCGAGAAATCCCCCGAAGCAACAGCACATCGGCCCTGAAAGGTTTCAATGCCACTGCTGCGAGCATTACTTCTACTCCGGACCCGTCTTCCTGTACTGATAGACTTAGACTGAGCGGCAGCACTGCGACTGTATAGGAATGTTGCATTGAGTTTAGATGTTGTGGCTGGCCGCCCCTTAGGCCCACAAGAGTCGCCAAGTCCCAAGAGGCGCCCCCGACCAGCAGACGCCGCTTTCATCCGTCCTCTCTGCCTCCCCGCGGCACCGCCTCGCAGCGATGTTACAGAAGTGCCCCGGTGGATGTTTCAGGGCCTTAACGAACATACAAGTCGTGTTTAGGATTTAGGTCTCGGTTGTGGGTTTTGGGAGCAAGAATGCAGTCCGAAAGCACTGCAGGCACTCGTGCAAGACACACCAACCTACACAGTGATGCACGGACAACAGACGCAGTCCCGCATGTCATGCCACATGCAGCTGCACTCATGCCTTGCCTACCAGCACACAAGGCACTCCCGGATCCCACTTCGTGCCCAGCAAGTGTTCACCCCGCGGGATCCCACCGTGCCGCCAGGAAACCCAAACCCGCAAGAACGAACCAAGCCCCGCAAGACAAG
Source organism: Symbiodinium sp. clade A Y106 (assembly GCA_003297005.1). NCBI lineage: Eukaryota > Dinophyceae > Suessiales > Symbiodiniaceae > Symbiodinium > Symbiodinium sp. clade A. The sequence continues at coordinate 251,401 of BGNK01000062.1, forward strand.
ACCCGGCAAACCAAACCACAACAAGACGCGAGGCACTCTTGCGGAGGACTCCCACTCTTTTTCTCGGTGGATCGCACAGAGCTCGAGTACTCTGAACGCAATGCACAACAGACATCAGCTCCGTTGCTGACAAATCGTTTCAGCTGCTGCTGCAAACCACTGCCACTCTCGAAGAGCAAGCAGCAGCACAATCTAAGGAGCAACGGGACGATCATGCCAAGGTCAACGTGCATTGACGGACACCGAAAACCAAGAGAACCTATGACCAAGGGTCTCTGCACTTGAGTGTGTCTTCTCTGCGCGTCTTAGGGATACGCAACTTGCCTTTCGCCTTGGCCATATACGTGTCATCTCATGCAGGTTTCGGTTTATCCGTTTGCCGACGTGTATATATATATATATATATAACTGTAAGTGTATATATACATATATATATATACGTACACATGTATGTATGGGCATATATATATATATGTACATACACGCATCCATACATACAAACATATATCTATCTATCTATGTGGCTCTCTGGCTGTCTGTCTAGTGATTCATCTCTCTATCTATCTGTCGACCAACCTTTCTGTGAGTCTGTAGGTCTACATATATATATATACATATTTGCACACATACATATACAGATACATACATATATCAACACGCACGCACACACACACACATGTATATATATATATATATATATATGATCCCGGTTCGGCCGTCCCCCCCCCCTCCCCTCCCCAATGGTTCCTCCCCACCCCCCCCTGTGGTGTGGTGTGGTGGTGGGTTGCTTCCCTCC
>BGNK01000062.1:255178-266845 GCA_003297005.1 Symbiodinium sp. clade A Y106
TGCTTACGACAATAACAGAAAGCAGTCAAACAATCACAATCATCAGGATAACGATAGAAGTGTTGCGCTGCGGTGACAGTCGCGTGTGTGTGTATATATATATGTAAATACATGTGAACAGCTAAATTGATAGAGAGGTATGTAGATAGATAGATAGATGAATAGATATTCGGTAGATAGATACATACATAGATCGACGGATCGATCGAGTACTTGCGCGAGAGCTCGTTCGACACAACCCCATAATCTTGATGGAATCGTTTGGCGAGTACCCAGAGTAGACCACCTCAATGGAGGATTGCATTGGAGTGAGTCGTGCTTGCGGTTTCTCAGTAAAGCGTGCCGAGGCAGCGCGTGCCGGCATGTCATTTGTCAAACGTAAGAGCGCACTTTGCACGGCAAAGAATCATCTGTCCAACTATGCAAAGCCTAAGACCCCGAAGCCTCAAACCTTAAACTCATAAGTGCACCCTAAATAACATGGGAGGCCCTATAATTGATAGAATGCGGAACCTTGAAGCCCTGAGCCCTGAGTTCAGGTGGGGCCTCACCGACCAGGGGTCGAAGAGCGGCGCGGAGGCTTCCCTTCAAAAGGCCAGAAGTCCACCAACGAAAACCCCGCCCACCCCCCCGAAGCCCCCCATATGGGATCCCTAGAGCTCATAGAGCCCTAAACCCTAAGCCTAAACCCATGGATATGGTCATAGATACGGTCTTGCAGTCGGGGATTCGGATTTGTAGGGTTTCAGGATTTCGAGTTCCGGTGTTGCAGCCGTGCTCAGGGATTCCAACCGATGCATTTAATCTCTGTGTTCCAGACGGTCTACGCAAGTACAGCATGAAGCACTAGTATCAGTACCGATACGAGTCTTGTTGCGGAGGGCCCTCTTAATCTGTCTTAATCAGTTAGATGCAGTAAAGCAGCAATCAGTAGTGACCGTGATAAGACGAAACGGAGTTCGTAAGAAGTAGTGACTCCACACTTGCTATCATTAAATACTTCCCAGGACAGCTAGCCCAAGGCCCAAGCCCGATAGCTTAAACACTAGGCCCTGAAGCCTAGACTACCAAATCCCAAAGTTGCCCCAAGCTGCACCCCCCAACCCTCGACCTCCACGTCCGCGAGCCCTTTAAAGGCTGCGCTGAAGTTCCTGGCGTTGCCCCGGTCTTCCCTTGGTGGGCTCACTGCTCGGAAGGTCAAGGAGGTCCGATTTGGGAGTTTAGAAGGGTCATGAACGGTTACTATCAGGGAATCAAGGCTCTGTACTTTCAAAAGCGCTACGACGAGCGGACCGAAAAGGATTACACACGACATTATCAGGATGATTGCAAAGGCTACTAGCCGAGTACCGGTTCGCTCGGGCTTCTGTGTGCAGGTTTCAGGTTTTGAGGCTTGGAGTCCGGCTTGGAGTGTAGGTGTTTAATATAGGGGCCCTAATAATGACCTATACTATTTGTGGGGTTCCTTATTAGAAGTATAGTATAATGGGCCCCCAAAACCCTATTCTAATTATTAAGGCCCCTACATTAGGGTTCAGGGTTTAGGATTTTCAGAGTCTTAGCCGGGGAGGGCGGTGGCCAAAGTCGTAGCCGTTTAGGGCTTGGGGTTTTGGGTGGGTTAAAAGGTTTGCAGAGTTTAGGGTGTAGGGTTTAAAGGGCTGGGATTTCTGCGGGTTTAGGGTTCAAAGGGGCTAGATGGTTGAATAGGATTCATTTGGGTTTGAGGGTTTTCAGACGGGGTTGTACTGGTGTTTCAATTCCTGTTGTCGAAAGTTGTGGGGAGCAGAAGCGAGTTGCGAGGCCGCAAGCTTTGTGTTGCTGTAGTGGAGTGGCCTAAACAATGTGGGGTTTGGGGGGTGCATTAGACTGTAGGGTACAGTGTTCCTAATGAATCATTGAGGCTTCAGAATTACTTAACTTCGCAGGGTCCTGGTGTTCACTGGCACTGGCCGCTCAGGGCTTTAGTAAAGCGCAAGCGTCCCTTAACCAAAGCAATAATGCCCAAGCTCTGAGATACTTAATTAAGAGAGAAGATTGAACCACAACAGTAATACTATTCGACACTTCCTTCTAGCTCCTTATCATAATTACACCATAATATACACCGAAACCTTAGGTATGTAAGGCCCAAGGGTCCATCCCAAGAAGCTCGAGATTCCCCTTGTGATTTAGGCATCACGAGCCCTCCACGGAACGAGGGCAACATGGTTTTAGTGTCTGTGTTGCGAATAATTTAGGGTTTAGGCTTAGGGTTTAGGGTTTGTTGAATCTTCAGCTTCTTCAGCCTCCCGCTCTGCAGTCCTAGTTGGTCCTGCTACTGATGCCACATAGACTGACAGACTGACAGTTTGCAATGAGTACCCGTTATTACACCCTGGCCCCTGAACTCGGCACCTCAAGCTCGCGGAGTTCAAGACATAAGGTTGAAATTGAAGCCGTGAGCCAAAAACGACCTGCGAGCCTTCAACCCCTATAGCCTGACCGTTGAAGAAACTCTGCTACTCTAGGGGCCTAAGTATATCTACCTATACTGTCTTGGGGGCTCGCTATTATGATCATAGTATAACATAACATACCCCCCAAAACCCCATTCTAATTATCAAGGCCACCATAGTACGCCGCCCAAACCCCAAGCCTTTGGCCTTTAGCAGCTCGAGCCCTTCAATGCAGCACCTACAACCCCAAACGTAAAGCTAAATCACCTGAATTCGGTCCCCTGCACCTCAACCCGGAACCCTGAACTGCACTAAACCCTAAACTTAAATTAGAGCCTAAGACCAAACCCCAGCCCCGGACCCAAAACCCCAAACCCTAGGCCTTACACCGATGCTCTAAAACTCTGTTGCTGAAGGCTGGGCCACAAGGCAACCCGGGAGAGGCTGCTCGAGCTGCCACGGCCGAGTGGAGGCGTGCAGCCGCAGACGCTCAGTTGTTTAGGGGTTAAGGGGCTTAAGGTTTAGGCTTCAGAGGTGTGTTTAACGGTTTAGAATTTGGGTGTTCGGGTTTAGGGGTTTTACTGGATTTGGGGTTGGGGTGCGGAGTTCAAGAGTTTAATAGGCTTCAGGGTGTAGGGTTTAGGGGTTCAAGGTTCAGGGGTCCTGAGTTTAGGGTTTAGGGTTCTGGGGTTCAGGATTTAGTGATGAGGGTTGAGGGTTTTGGGGTTAAGGGGTTGGGAAGTTCGGGGTTTAGGGTCCCGAGTTTAGGCCTCCGTGGAGGCCCAAAACTCGGGTTCACCGCATCTCATTGGTTTAAAGTCCGCCCCATGCCGTGCGGGAACAGAACTGGCTCTGTCTAGAAGCTGCATTAATGTGTTTAGAATAGGTTCACATGCCTTGCATCGTCATTAAAGTACAAAAGCGCAGCTTCGAAATATGCCCATTGCTGGATCGGAGCATCTCGACATTGAAATTAGATTGCTCAGCAACAGCCGGACATTTAAACTACTTACATAATATAAGTTCTCGCGGCACCCGACCACCTGGCGATTCACATTATTTAGGTTGTTTAAGTTTTTCCCTTGGTTCATAACTTACATATTCGAAATACTTTAAATATCCGGATCCGTCCGGCTTCCAGATGCCCGACCATGCAGACTTTTTTCGACTATTCAAAGTATCTAAAGTGTCGCGGCACCCGACCATCTCGCGATTTAATGATTTGAACTATTCTGCTGATTAATAATCTAAATGTTCAAGATTTAGATGATCATGGATAACCAATGAAATTATTCTTCAGCAGAATAACTTGGATAATTTAGATAGTTGTAACATCCGGATCCGTCCGGAGCGGCTCCCACATGCCCGACCATCCGGACATGGACATTATCCAAAGCATGTAAACGATTTAGATTCTCGCGGCACCCGCCCACCTGGCGATTTAAATTATACACAATATTTAAATTATTCTGCTGATTAATAACGTAAATTTTCAAAACAATTTAAATGCAAGGGGATTCACATTATTCAAAATAATTGAATTATTTTCTTGACTACCCCGGCCATCTGACGATTTATATTTTGGACATTATTTCAAGTTATATTGTTTACATTATTCTGTTTACATATGCAAATATGTCGAAAATCCGGGGATTTATGTTATTTAGAATATTGAAATTATTCTCTTGATTCACTATTTCAACAATTAAAGCATTGCAAAATCTGAATAGTTGAAATATCCGGATCCGTCCGGAGCGGCTTCCAGATGCCCGACCTAGCGGACAGTTTAAGTTGTTTGAATTATTTGAGTTGTTCGCTGTCCGGGCACCCGACCATCTGCTTATTCAAATGGTTTAAATAAGTAACAATTCAAATAGTTTCAAGAATACAAGGTATTTGAATGCCCGGGGGTCTTAATTTTTTAAAATAGTTAAAACATTCTTTTGATTCATATTTCAACTAAACATGTCTAAATATCCGGATCCGTCTTCTCGCGGCACCCGGCCACCTGGCCATTTTAATTTGTTTAAATTATTTGAAGAAGGTTTTCCTGATTTCAAAAATCTAGTAATTGCAATGTCCGGATATGCTCATGCTGGCTGTACCCAGAATCTAGAGAGCCCAAGCATCGTCTCTGAAGGGCACTTCGCGAACTGCCGATCAGAAGTTTAGCCCAGGATTTGCTCTTGTCGTCTCCGGCTGCAGCGGGCCTGGATCCTCGTCTGAAAATGATGGGGCTTCTGGTTAGGAGCCCTGTGTGTAGGGTCGACATCACTCAGGTAGGTGTTTATACATGCAGGTGTTTGAGTAGCCAGCATGTTTCCGGCTATAGTGTGCCAGAGATGTTCGAAGACGTTGTCAACACGGTACAGGAATCTGATTCTAACTAGTTGCGCAGCCCTTGCGCTAAAGGGAACAAAGCCGACAACCCGTCTGTGATACAAACATTGCCCCGAAACTTGAACCCTTACAACCCCCCTAACCCCAACCATCCCCCATGGCAAACAGTGTCCCCCTCAAGCGCCAGCACTGACAAGAGCGCCAACAGCGACAACAACAGCAGCAGCAACAACGACAACAACAACAATTGCCGCACACCAGCAACCCTACCTAGCCCCTATATACATGTCGACATCCCGACACCTGCAGCGTATCCCCCAGCCCCTTATACGTTATCACCCCTAGCAGCCCCACCCCCACTCCCAACCCGTAAACACCCCCGAAGATCCCATCCTTCCATATCCCACAATCCAATAGCTCGTTACCCTTTTCTCACAAAACCCCCATACCTTCCCCCAGCCCTAAAAACCCTATACGCTCTCACCAACCCATCCCATACACCCCTAGACCCCCACCCGCCCCTCCCCACACCGTAGGGAGTACCCCCTTTCGCGCCGTCAGCGTAAGCAGCTTGCGCTACAAAAGCCGCCCCCCCCCCATCCACCCATCAGCTCTGCCCCCAAAACCCGAGGTGGGCACCCAAAGCGGCTCAAATTTCAGATTTATTTTTGGGGAGAAGAGGGCCAGAATTTTCCATTTCGGATGGTTCGCGTTTCACTAGGGGGAAGAAACCACCTGCCAACACACAAAAACGTCTGGGAAGGAGAGTTGAGAGCTTGGGTGGATACTCAATCTGGCGCATGATAGTACTAGCATTAAACCCGAAACCCCTAAACCCTAAACCCCCGATAGTACCAATGAGCTGTGAAGCCCAGGTCTTTCACCAAGACTCCTCGGGTCGAACGGCGCTGCACCACGCAGCTGCTGCCGGGGATGCGCACATGGTCGAGGTGGGAAGGGTTTTAGAGTTTAACCTTGCCGATTCTGGGTTTTGGTGTTGAGAGTTTAGGGCTTAGGGGGAGTCCACGACTTCGGATTGCCAGGGTCTTCATGTAACTGGAAAGCGGTCGTTCTTTCCATTCTGGCAAAGTCCGGAGCAGATCCCCACTCCGAACCCTAAACCTTCACTATTTCGGCTCAAACGTAGGTCTGTGGGGTCCATGATAGTAAGTCGTTTGTAGGGTCTATACGAAGATACTAATGTGGTAAATTCCTGACCCCTGTATGACTCTAAGCTGTGGGCGAAGATCCAGAAGTTCCAGATCTTCGAGCCATAATCTCCGTGCCTTTGATACATACATCGATGTACATATACATATATGTATATACGTTATGTATACTCTGGCGAGTATATTATAGCACAGTAAAGTATATTGAGTATTATCTAGTATTGTATTGTAAATTTCGTACATGATGAGGTGCTCCTGAAGGAGGGAGCCGAGAAAGACGCGAAGGCCGGAAACCAGGGGACGAAGTTCTAGAGGGTGGGTTAGTTACTGTAGAGTTTAGGGATGATTTTCAGAGTTTGATTATATTAAGACTGACTAAATAGATAAAAATGTATATATATATATATGTATACATACATGAGTCAGAAGGCATAGTTCAGGGCTCAAGGATCTCTGAATCCGCTGCTCTCTCCACATGTACCGCGAAGGGTTCGGAAGCCGGGGTGGGAGTCTTCCTGGCTTGCGGCTTACGAGCAGACCAGGTCGGCCTGCGCTGCCTGTGTTGGCAAATATACCCGGAGCAGTATACAGGAGATCGCTTGCCGCCAACCATGCAGCAACACAACAGAATCGCAACCCTCACTCGCAGGCTCAGGATGCTAGGCTACGAGAAAACTGATTTTTCAAGCTCTTCCTTGTGGGGGTCTACTCCCTACAGACGGGCCTCACCTTCAACAATGCAGACTCTGCTTATGATGTCAGACCGCGGGTCTATCGAATACGCATATAGTTGCCAACCCAGTCAGGCGTGAGCATTTCACTTGGCAGTCGCTGGCCTCGCGACGATCCTCATGATCGCTGTCATCTAGAGCCGTCATCATCGATTTATATTTGTCCTAAGTGTCCAGTATTGTTTATTGCAGCTGTGCCTTTATGAGCTTTCCCCCAAGTGTTGCCGTGCATGCCAATCCGGAGAACCCTTTGACGGTTGTCGGAGGCTCGATAGAGGGTCGGCGCAGGGCCGACAGACGCAATGCGATCTAGCCAGTCCAGACAAAGTATTGTCTTACCTGTAAACCTCTCATCCGCGAAGGAGGCTTGCACTACAACGTGAGAAGATTTCGCAAGTATGGTTCAATCAATCTCCCGAAAGAACTGGACTGCACTCAGTATAGTGCCTCTGCGCACAAGATGCCCGGACCCTCGAGTTTGGAGATGATCACCAAGCTGGTGAGTCCAATGACAGGATCGGCATGGCCGCAGCCCGGCGCACATTGCGCCTCGGTCAAAAAGCTTTCCGAAGACCAGTGCGATTCGGTTGAACTACTTAAAAGCACCAACAGGTTTGAGGAAGTCAGTTTGCCTACAAGAACGACTGCATGATGGGGTTCAAAGCCTTGAGACCCAAACTCGCGTTCCTGAACCTTCAAAAGACCTTCACTGGACCCGAAGCCCTGGACCACTGTAAAGAAATTACCAATACTATGTTGGAGGTTCTTTATCTTCACCATAGTATAATGTGCCCCTAAGAAATTACCAATACTATTTTGGAGGTTCTTTCTCTTCACCATAGTATAATGGGCCCCTAAGAAATTACCAATACTATTTTGGAGGTTCTTTCTCTTCACCATAGTATAATGGGCCCCTAAGAAATTACCAATACTATTTTGGAGGTTCTTTATCTTCACTATAGTATAATGGGCCCCTAAGAAATTACCAATACTATTTTGGAGGTTCTTTATCTTCACCATAGTATAATGGGCCCCTAAGAAATTACCAATACTATTTTGGAGGTTCTTTATCTTCACCATAGTATAATGGGCCCCAAAACCCTATTCCAAGTATTAAGGCCGCTACATTACATGAGTAGAGCCGAGGCTGCAGTGCGACGACATGGCGAGGTGGCCAGGATGCTTGCAGAGACCGCAGAGGAGGCTGACCTAACCAATCTCCCCAGGACTACAATATAGGGGCCTTAGCAATTAGAATAGGGCTCCTTTAAAGGACTCTATCAGGGTGATTATAAGGGATCTATAAGGGTACTATAATAAAGGGGCTTCAATAATTACCTATACTATTTGGGGGTTCCTGATTATAAGTATTGTACAATATACACCAAAACCCCATTCTAACTAGTAAGGCCCCTATAGTACTGCTGCAACTACCGCCGCAGCTTGTTCTGCTTGTCACTATTCCAAATAAGTTTCAAGTCTTTTCTACGAGGTTGATTTTCTTGTGGTTACCACTGCATACTGGGTCTTGCTATTGCTGTTCGTCTGACTCTTGTATCAGGCTCCCATAAAGACCTTCTCATCACAGGGGGTGGGTGAGGTTCTGACAAGATGCGAATCAGGAGCAGCAAGTTTTGGTGTTTATTCACGCATCTGCGAATCTTAAAGGTGTTACATCGGGTTTATGTATAAGTTTATTAGTCTACAGGATCGAGAGCATCTACGATGCCTCAGCCATCAGCAACGATGAGACGAGCGGCCCCTTAGGGGATCTTTGTCCTTTCAGGACTAGCTTCATGGAGACTCGCTCCAGGATTTCTTTCCATGGAAATGTCAAAAGCGCCAAGCCTCCCCAGTGTCGCTTCGGCAAGCATACGGAAACGGAGACCTCTATGATGCATGCTGTCGAGGTCGTAGATTGTGTCTGTGTATGTACAAATGACTACTTAATTAATTAACTAACTAACTAAATTTTATGCAGATAAATATCTGAATGTACGTGTATATATATATATAGTGTATATATATATGTACACATGACTCTATATGTACATACATGGATGTGTGTGTGTTCGTTATATTGTTCTTCTGCTGGCGCCTTGCAGCTTCCCATTCCCGAACGCTGAGTTTCCCTCAGTTTTCCAGCGACTTGGCTCTATGATATCCGACGACAATGTAGTATGTCAGGACCCTGAGTCCATATAAGAATCTCGCTATCGAGGCTCAAATAGCCCCAAACCGCAGGCCCCAAAAGCCTGAATTTCAGAACGCCTAAACCCTAATCCATAGCAAAGTCTTGCCTGGTGCGGTTCGCCAGGCACAGCGAAGGGATGCCTTCGGGCACACAGTGCAAGGCATCCTGCAGGAGTTTGGCCCTCACTTCACGGTTTTGGGGTTTTGTCGTGCCAAAACTATTATCGTGTTTACTATCCTTTTATGCTCATTCTTATTCTTCTTTTTCTTATGACTGTTGCTGTTCTTACTCACGGTGATGATTGTTATGATTGTTCTTATTGCTGTTGTACCTGATTATGCTTAATGCTCCTCGTCGTCTTCTTAATAGTCTTGTTATTGTCATTGTTATTGTATTGCTCTTCTGCTTCTTCTTTTTCGTGTTATTGTTATTATTCTTGATCTTCTTGTTGGTGGTGGTGGTGATGGTGGCGGTGGCGGTGAAGGTGGCGGCGGCGGCATTTGTGGTGGCGGTGTTACTATGATTGTCTTGAATATGATTATGCATATGCTTATCATTGTTACTGTGTTACCCCTATTTCGTTATTGCCACTGTTCTTGATCTGGCTGTTGGTGTTATTGTTATGATTTTTAGGGGTATAGTTGTGGTTGAGAAGGTTCGTGTGCACCTCAAGCCCTAAGCACGAACAGGCTTGACAAGATTGATGGCTCGTGCTTGATAGGGTGTCTTCTACCGTGCGGGGCAGAAGAGGCAATGCAAGGCTTCACGATTGACAGCAGGATAGCATTTCGGGGTTTGGAATGCAGGTGCACTGGGATAACTTCTGCCATGTCCAGCAAGCTAGAGGAAATGCGGCTGAGGGCTTGCGGCTTTCTGGGTTTTTGAAGGTGCTGCTGACTTGTGATTAGCCTGAGCCTGGAGCTTTGGGATCTAGAGTCAAAAGTCTCGGCTTTTGTCGAAGACGTTCAGGAGCAGATGCGCTCCGAAGTGGCTGCGGTCCAGTCCGACGAGCTGTCGCTTGAAAGTGAGACTTTCTTACGCCAGTATGTCGCCATGAATCAACCCGTTCTGCCGCTTGGCTGTCTCCGGCATTCTGAGCTTCGCTTGTCATGGATTCGATTTTGGCGGCAGGCCTGTAAATATAGGGGCCGCAATAATTGCCACTCTTGTTTTGGGGGTTCCTTATTATAATTAGGGTATACCGTGCCCCAAAACCCTATTCTAATCATTAAGGCCTCTACATCATAGTACCCTTCTAGTAGCCCTCATAGTAACCCTTATAGACCCCTTTCAAGGAAGGAACCCTACCCTGATTATGAAGGCCCCATACAGTATGGAAGCTTGTTCCTGGCCCCCCAATGCCCTCAACCCTAACCTGGGCTTACTGGCGCCGATCGTTCTTCCACCGCGGTATTTCCAGTTCCGTGCAGTTCCGTTTAGACTTGCACCCCAAGTGATCGTCCCGAGCTGCGGTCTCTCCTTCGGATTGGGAATATAATTTGAGGCCTGAAAATAGACCTGGGTTATTCCTTAGGACTCTTCCTTCCGCCGTCGGGCCGTCGATCCCGTCTGTATATACTACAGAGCCGCAACAACAAGTTACTTTTTAATGGCCCTGGTTACAGAGTTCCATGATCCCCCAAGTAAGCCGAGGATCAAAGGTGGTGCATGGCACATGGAGGCGGGGGGCTCTCGTCTCCTGGGTTTCGGGACTGTCAGCTTTCAGGGTGAGGGGCCTTCAAACGGCTCTCAGGGTTTTGCATGGGCTTGAAAAGTTTCTCAAGCTTGCAAGGTTCAGAGGCCGGGGTTTATAGGTTTGTAAAAACAAAGTTGAGGGGCCTGAGCTTTAGGATATCAGGCCTTTCCGTGGGGGTCCGGCGCGAGCTGGGGATGATTCTCTGAAAGCTCTCAGTCCCGGTAGTGGCCTCCATCTTCGAATTCGTTAGATTGCGGGGTTCGGGCAGACGGCTCTTGAATCTCTGGACCATCTATCCCCAAGCATCCGGTACCCATGGGAACTGAGCAGAGGCTCCGGCTGCTGGCCGAACAACAGGCCCTCGAGACAGGAAGACCAAGCCGCATCGGAAAGCTGTGGTCTCTTTTTCTCAAACTTCAAGCTCCTACTCTCTTGGAGAGTCCAGCAGGAACTCTGATTTCAAGCACACAGACCTTCCACACACAAAGGTTGACAACGACAGCTTTCAGTGGCCTACGGCATCCCTACACCCCTAAGCCCCAGACCCTTAAACCCTAAACCCTGAAACCTTAAACCCTAAGCCCCAAACCCTTAAAGCCCGAATCCTGAAGCCTAAGAGCCCCAAATCCTGAGCCCGTTTGAGGCGATGTCTTGGTCCGACTACCGTTTCTTGACAACTGACTTGGGTCGTGAAGTTGTCCAGGCAGCACCAGTTCCCTATGTGACTGGGCCGGTGGAGGACACTGCTTTCCAATCTTGAAGCTTTTGTGTAATAAGAATACGAATAAGAATACGAATAAGAATACATCAGAACAATAAAAACCGTCAGTAATAAGTAATATTAATCATGAGAAGAACAAAGGTTTCAACCGTCAGGTTGACGGGAACATTCGAGACAAGCGAAACTCGAAGTCGTCTAGGGTTTAGGGTTTAGGGTTCAGGGTTTAGGGTTTAGGGTTTAGGGCTTAGGGTTGTTAGACAGAGTGCGCGCGGTGGGTGCGCCTTTTACTTTAGGAATAGGGGCGCACCCACTAATCGCGCGCTTGCGTCAGCATGTAGTCCCACCCCAGCCACCCAAACTATTCTCAATTAGGGTTTAGGG
>BGNK01000062.1:267438-312380 GCA_003297005.1 Symbiodinium sp. clade A Y106
GCTCGGCCGGGGCCCTGGGTCGGAGCCTCGAGCGCCCATGCAAATGGTCAGCGGCGCTCTCGGCAGTTTAGGGTTTAGGGTTTAGGGGTTTAGGGTTTAGGGTTCTGGCCCCAGGCAAAGAACATGGGCCTGCCCGGTGCTGTGGACGGGACGCTGTCGGAGATGTTAGCTTCGCCAAAGGTGCTTCGACGTTTAGAGGATCTCGGGTGTAGGTTTAGGGTTTAGGGATGTTTTGAGGATCTTGGGTGTAATGCTACTCAAACGAAGTAGAGGGTTATATCATATATCTCATGTCAGTTTGGCTGTTTCAAGTTTCTGTCAAATGGTTAGACTCAGGTATTCAAAAGCCTAAACCGAACCGTTGAACCCAGCCCGGGCCCAACAGAAACCCACCTGGGAGTTTCCGAAACTATGGGACCCTAATATAGTACCCTAAAAAGTCGGATCCTTATTATAACGACCCCAAAATAAGGTACCCCTAACTTTCGGAAACCCTAAACCCTTATAGAGCCCTTTTAAAGGAACCCAAAATAAGGTACCCTAAACCCTAAACCGTAAACCCCAAAATAGGGCCCCTCATTTTCGGAAACCCCCCACCTCAACCAAAGGTGTGGCGGAGTGAGGAGCCCGATTCCAATGAGCCGCAGACTCCACCGTTGCAACTAGATCGGTATAGTATACAGCCCTTAATAATTAGAATAGGGTTATGGGGGCTCCTTATCACAATTATACTAGATCTTCTTCTAGTCTAGTCTAGTATAGTATAGCATAGTACAGTATTTTGCTTTTGGAAGAGTGCGCTTATGTTTACCTTGTGTATTTATATATGTGTTTATATAATATAAGTAAGTAAATGCATCTGTATATGAAAACAGATTCATACACATACACATACACAGCATAATAAATAGCCATCTATGTATATATATATATATGTATATGTATATGTAGATGTAGATGTAGATGTAGATGTAGATGTAGATGTATATGTATATGTATATGTATATGTATATATGTACTGTTATGTTTATGTATATGCACCCAGACATCTGTATTTATATGTTATATTGACACATGTATTGTACGCATGTTTGTATTTGCATTCGTATTTATGTGTGTGTATATTCTTGCTTATGCTTTCTATTGTATAGTCTAGTGTAGTGTCGCATAGTGTACTAAGGCTTAGTGCTTTGGTTCACTGGGGCGTAGGCATTGCCAAGATCATCTGCGGCATCATCACCGAGGCACTATCGTATCCACCACCGACATCAGCATAATCATCATCATCACCAGGATTACGGTTGTCATCCACATCACCTTCTTCTTCTTCTTCAATCATCATGCCGACCCCTTCAGTTCGCCATAGGTGTATCTCTTCCTTCGAGGCTTCGATTTCCGGATTTTCGAAGTCGTGGGGTTTCGTGGTTTCGTATTCTGCAGTTGTGGGCCGAGGTACGTCTTTGATGCGAGTGTCCTGCGCCGCCGGAGGGATCTGGTGAAGGCCTCGGCGCCCTTGCGACAGAGCTTCATGGAGACTGGGCTTCCTTTAAGGGGCCAGCGGGGGTGTAACGGGCCAGGTGCTTTGTTCCAGAGCTACGTCCCTGGATGCGTTTCGCCACAAGCACCCGCAAAGGCTTCCATTCTGGCAAAATGGAGAAAAAGAGGAACCAAACAGGTCCATCAATCTCGCTCCACTTGAGCTCTCAGAAGTATGTAACACCGTGCCTGTTTCTGGTAGGAAAGCCCGCAAAATACAACGTCATCAGTCATGATGGCTGAGACTCCCTGTTGCCTACTCCGTCGCACTGAAGTCATCCTCAAGCAATGGCACCGGAAGCGACATTCCCATGGAGGAAGGCATCGAGCTGATAGAAGCTTCAAGACCCAGTAGGTGCAGAAGCAAGAAGGGGACTTGTCTTGGGTCCTGTTTGAAGGAATCGTTCTTGGACAAAGCGGGACATCGCGAAGAACAGATCCTACCCCGAAATCGGTGTTTTCCACATCCTAGCACTAAACCGAACGATCCCCCAACATCTCATATATACATATATCAGATACATGTATATATATATATATATATATATATATATATTTATTTATTTATAGAGGCTTGATTAAACTACCAGTCTCTTTCCTCAGGGCTCCTTATTATTGTCATTGTATCACGCTGTACTCCCAAACCTAAATAATCTAAACCTGAAGGCCTCCCTATGAAGCCCAGGAGAAGCATTGCTCTCACGTGCGGGTGCCCCAACTGGGAGTCGGCTTCCGTGGAGCCGGAGCCCCGATGCACACTCACCACGCCGCCGTGAACGCCTCCTATGCAGGAAGAAAGCGCTGGCCCCCTGTCGCTGTCGCTTTCGGATAAACTGCTAGACTTTGATAACTTTGATGTTAGTGACTGCTAGCAAGTATGGAACTAGCATTGTTGTTAAGGTTTAGGAAGCTTGCATTGAAGTTTGTGTCTAAGGTTTTGAGCTGTCTAACACGGTACTGCCCTTTGGGTGCTCAGTGCTCCAAGAGTCCAGGTTCCTGATTCCACCCGAAGCCGCTTCCTGGTCCCTGGATCCTGCGGGCACCTGGGAGCAGACCGCAGAGTACCAGGAGCTCCGGAAGTCGGGCAAGCTCTTCGAAGTGGTGCAGGAGCATGCAGATTCTTTCCTGTTTAGGGTTTCTAAGCCGTAAGCCTCAGAAAGATCTAAATCTAATTGTACCATCTTCCGAGCAGCCTGTGCCAGAATTCGCAGCTCGTTGCCTTTGGCAGGAGTGTGGAGATATTCTGTTCGTGCCAGAGGGCTGGGGCCATGCCACAATCCTTGACAGCTATGCGGTAGCTTGACTTTCCTTGTGTTTGCTTGAACCATGTGCAGTACCCAGAGCTCTCAACCCTAAACCCGAATCCGCATGCATGCATGAGAAGGTCGGTGTGGCGCAAGAGTTCGTGCCCTGGGCCAGCATCAACGGCAGCTGGCCAAGGAGAGATATGGTAATCTGCACATACTCTGAGAGAGGTCCGAAAGAATGTACACTCCATTTTGAATGTAAGGCTGTTTGGATGACATGAGTGGCACAGCAGCCAAGGCTGAAAGACAAGGCACAAAGCATTGATGGCATCGTGCTGGAGGTTTGCGGAGCAGGCAGGCTTGGAGAAGCAGCCTGCATTGATTGGAACTTGAGCTGCCTCGCCACCCAACACAACACTCCCTCTCCAAATATACATATATTTTTCATGTATGTATAGATCGATAGAATGATAATTAGATACGTAGACAAATGTAGAGATTACCGCGGTTCGGCCGCCCTCTCCCTGCAATTGTGGTCCCTCCCTGCAACCTCCGCTGTGGCATGGTCTGGTTCGGTTCTCTTTTCCCACCGTCCTCTGTGGTGTGGATTGGTCCGGGGCTTGGGGCTGTTCATTGGAGTTGGTAGGCTCTCCTCGCGTCCGCGGTTTGGGTCTGCCTGCGGTCTTTGGCAGTATCATACATGATAATGATTGGTGGGCTCTCCTCCCCAGCTGTTGTGTGGTGTGGCTGGGCCGCTTGCGGTCTTTGGTATTGGCATCATTATTGGCATCATGGTCCCCAGTGGCGTGCGGCGGTACCGGGTTTAGCGCGACGCAACGTCTGCAAAGGCATGGGCGTGTGGGGATGTTGTGGGCTGTGGGTGGGCGGGGGTGGTCGGCGATCCGGGAGCCGGGAACATGTATACCAGAATATTGTTGTTTTTGTCTCTGTCTGTATACACGCATATATGTATGTATATATATATATATACAACTATATATATATGTATATGTATATATATATATATGTGTATATATATATATATATTCATATAGATTTGTTTAGTTGTTTATCTACTTGTTTATTTATTCGTTTGCTTTTGTATATACACACACATATGTATGTATATATATATATATATATTGTAGGTTGTATGCACATATACACATGACATGTACTTGTCATGTTTTATCTTTCTTGCAAAAGTCGCTGACTGACGATTTAACTGACTGCAGAGGTACAACTCTGCGCAGAAGGACGACTCTGGAGCAGCTCCCGGATTCCTGCAGGGTCTTTTCCTGGAAGCTGATCTTGCAAAGCAGCTGGCAAGATGCCCTGTAACAAGGCAGCTTCAACCTCAATGACTGCTCTCAGGAGCGCAGCGGTCGAAAACAGAGAACAAGTCGACTCCCACTTAGAAGCCTGGGCTTTGGATGTGGTTGGTGCATCTAAGGAAGATGCATAGGGGCTTTATGATTGGCCCATTATACGTATACCATAAATATACTAAGGCGGCACCAAAATAGTATGTTCCCATGAAGCTGACGAGTGGGTTGATGGGTCAACTAAAAGGCCCCTTCCCTTTTGCATGCGCTGGCCATCTCATGGGATGCGACCTTGAACTTTCCACTGCGCCCAGCCGCTTCCGACGCTCTAGACTATTTTTGGAGTATCCTCAGCTGGTCCTAAACCCCAGATCCCCATTTTGAGAGCTTCGTGGCAGGTGGCCAGACCAAGCAGGACGCGAGGACTGCAAAGTTTGGGTCAGGGCGGTTGTGACGATCCGGGCACTGAGAATTCTATGCAATGTGGAGGTTCAGCTCGCTTCGCACGAATCGCGCCTAGCCACAACATCGAGCGAAAGATGGCTTCGGGTCATAGTGCTAACGGTCGGAATCATTACTTACGATCACGCCTTATGGTCCTTATCTTGTAACGGATCGAACAGACGCAAACAGACCCAGATTACTTTGGCTTTGGGTTTTCTGGGTCACGGGGTCTTACCACGACGCGCGAGACCTCACTATCGTTAAGGCTCTCCTGCACGCACTGATTTCTTACATCGAGTTCATGAGCATGACAGTAAGACATGGTGCCCATGCTAGCCAAAGCAAGATCGCATCACGTCGAAAGACTGCACTTGCAACGTGGGCATGCTGTTATCGTTTCGTGCTTGTAGGAATGCTGTTGTCGTTGGGACGGTTACTTCTTTCATTAGCCCGACCTGAAGATGCACTGCATATTATTGGTTCCTTTATGGCCACCACATTTCATGTTCCCATGTCTATTTATCTATCTCCCTCTCTCTCTCTCTATAATTATATATACATATATACACACATCTTTCTAAGTGTGTGTATGTAATTATGTATATATATATATATATGTGTGTATACACACATATGACCGTATACATTTAGAGAGGCTTTTTAACTTATGCATGACACATGAAGCCATCGAGTGCACACAGGAGCGCCCTTTGGAGGCCGGGGAGGCCAGGACTGCTCTGTTGCAGGAAGAGCGGTATCGACGGATGCAGGAGGCTTGCTCACCCAAATTTAATATAGGGGCTTTAATCATTACCTATACTATTTTGGGGGGGTTCCTTATCATAATCACAGTATAATGGGCCCCAAAACCCTATTCTAATTATTAAGGCCCCCCTATTACGTCACATGTGAGTTCAGTGCATAAGTGGTGCTCCAACACCTCGACATGATCTTGCACATAAGCTTGACACCTGAAACTGTCAGCCTCAAGCTTCCCAACAGCTCCTGCATGCCGAAACTTCTTCCTGGACCGTCGGACCGAGCTGTGGACACAGCGGGTTATAACTTAGTTAGCTATAGGCGCTCTACCTACACGGCTATAGTCAAATGCACTTTATTTTCACAGCTATAGTCTTAGCTATAGCCTGTCTAAACTCCTGCAAGTGTACGTCTTAACCCTACTTGCGCGTATCTCCCAACTCCCCTTGACCTGCTGTTCGGCCTGGGTCCGGCTCATTCCGGCCTTGAGGCTTGGTAAGTTCCGGTAGTTCCCACAGCTGCGCTTAGGGTTTAAGGCCTTCGGGCACAGAAAGATATGCAAACCGAATCGAGAGACCAGGAACCTGCCAGGGACCAATGCGACCCAGGACACAGGGAGTCAGTGTAGGAGCCTTCTGGATTCAGGGGGGAGGGGTTAGAGGAGCTGACAGGCTCTTGCTTACTGATGGGGGGCAGGTGATCGGTGTTGTGATTCATCAGGCTTTGGGTGTCGAGTTTGGGCCTAAAGGCTCAATGTTACCCGCAAAAGGCCGGAAAGCCACGTTGAATATGTGTTTAAGCGCACCTCCGCCCTTTACAGTAGCAGGGCGATTCTCTGGATCATTTTTCTCTGTTTCTGATGTTTTGTGTGTTTCTCGCTTCCTCACAAAGGATCCGAAGCCGCCCCCGCAACTGCGAGTGAAGAGGCAAGATCCGGACAGAGAGCAGACGCCCGCTGTAAAGGGCCAAACCCAAAATCCGATCGTGTTTGAGGGCTTTGGGTTTGGAGTTGAGGTTTCGGGTTTGAGGGGTCTCGGTTGTGCATGATGCTACTGCCATTTTCGAAGCAGCCAGTCTATGTATTTTGGTAGCTTCGTTCCTGGTCTGCCTTCACCCTAAGCTCTAAACCTTGAACCCTTACAACCCTTACACGGAAGTCGCGGGTGCCAGGTGTCTCTGGCCCCTTCTGCACACCTCGCAGCAGAGGATCCAAGGCCTGGCGTCGACTCTAGGGGTCGCGAGTTTCAAGGTGTAAGGATTTAGGCTGTCGGCTTTGTGGTTCGAGGGGTTAGTCCGGTTTTGCTTTAGGTCTTGGTGTTGAGAGTGTTGACGATTTCGAGCGAATCCTCGAACCCTGAACCTTAGCTTAAGTCATAGCCTTTCGACCAAAGTAGGCGTTAGGGCAGTTATTGTTACATTGATACAGGCTTCCCCAATGCTCGCAGTTGCACCTTTAATTTTAATCTTAAAGACATTGAAGACTAAACCCTATAAGTCTAGGTGCATGTTCAGGGGGCTCCAGTGAAAAAACCGAGCCGCCGTGACTTTACGCATCCCACGGTCTTGAATCCGTAGGCCCAAAATCCCCCCTAGAAAGCCGCACAACCCCCCAAAATCATAAACGCCTTATGAACCATGCATACAAAACCGTGAAGAACCTATATGCAAAACCGCCAAGTCGAGTGGACGGAGACGCGCCACCGGCGGGGGTCTCAGTCTTACTCGATCCTCTGATGGGTTGATGTATGGAAGTATGGAAGCATGCATGCATGTATGTATGTACGCAGGTATGAGTGCATGTAACTAGCTAGGTCGGTGGTTGGGTGGGTGGGTAGGTAGGTACATACTTATGCAAGGACGCATGGATGACTGGAGGGATGGATGGATGGCTGGCTGCATGGATGGATGGATGGATGGATGGATGGATGGATGGATGGATGGACTGACATGCAAAGACAGCCGATGTTTCATTTGCCACTGCAACCTGATCTCTGCGCACACCTGAAGCCACCTTTGCCCAAGCTGCAGGCGCAGAGCCACTACCAGACGAAGAGAAGAACGCTAGAGACAGGTCTGGCTCCTCCCTCTATCATTCCTTGAAGTCCGGAGCTTTCCTTGCAGCTAGATGCTGTCAGCTGCAGCAAGGACAGCATGAACCCCGAAAGCCCAGAATCCTGGAAGTGCAAAGAGACTAAGCCTTGGACAAGAACATCTGGAGAGCAGCCCTAAGACCCGAAATCTGTCCCCTCGTCGCCGTCTAAACCGCAGCGCGCGTGTGGCGGCGTCAAAAGAGAAGACGCGTTTAGAGTTCAGGGCAGGGGCATGACTTGGACTTACTTTATGTCTCGAGTCCTCGAGTTGAATAGAAGGCATCCGAATGCTTGGACATGTGGCAGTGCCTTAATTAATTCATTACAACATTTCCCCTGCTTACTGAGCTCTGATCTTCGAGCCGAGTCGACGGGCGACTCGTTTAGTAGCAGCCTGTCCCCATGCAGCATTTATGCTAATTGCTAGTTGCAACTGTTGTGAACAAGGAAACGCATCGACCTGCGGCTATGCAGTGTTATGTTATGTTGTGTTGCGTCGGAGTTATAGTTATTGTAGAATAAAGTTAGGCAGGAACCGTGTAAACGGGGTGATGCAAACCTGAGATGCGACCTGGTTCCTTAAAAAATTGGGATTTCAGGGCTTGTAGTTTAGTTGAGACTTGTTCCTAGAGCTTGTCCCTAAACCCTAAACCTCCCCAATCTATCGAGCGTCTTGAGCCAGTATGACAAGCTCAGAGCATTTTGCAGGCCTTCACCTCTTCTGCTGAGTTTGGAAGCCGAAGACGCTTTAGGGTGTAGGGCTCAATGGGTTAGGGTTTTTGCCAGGCTTTTAAAGGGTTTCGATGCATTCTTGCCCTGCTTTTCGGACCAAATCTTGGGCTCCCGGGTGGGTCGTAGCAGATCTTTACGCAGCGCTCTCTGCAGAGAAGAGGACAGTCGGAGGTTCCTCGGCAGTCTTAGAGGATATATATATATATATTCGAATGCAGCACGTTATAAGCTAGTCAGCATCGTATAGTACAGTATAACAAAATGCCATATGACACAATACAGCTGGATATAAACCTCTTTAATACAAGACAGCAAAATGAAACATATCATAGTAAGCATGGTCTAATGCAATATAGAAGACTACAGTGTCATGTAATACATTAAAAGTTCCATGATATACTGTAGTGTAAAATAACATAACGAAGTAGAAAAGAATATAGTATGGTATAGGTTAAGACAGTAAGTTCAACAATACAACAGAATTGGTGATGACACGACATTATACATTTACATGTTGTTAGACAAGATGTTGTTGTTCAATATAACGTTGTTTCAGGTGGTTCGTATCCCATGTGGTGTCATGTCGTTTGTCATGGCATTATGTCATATCACATGTTAGGAAACCTTGATTATGGAATGTAAACTCACTATAACATGCCATAGAATCTTGAAAAATGATATTTCATGTTTCGTTACATTACAGGATATAATTTGTTACTGCATTCTAACATGTATCAGTTTAAGTTTTATTTCTTTTGCATGACAACATACGCATTATTATATACTATATGCTGTTATTACAGCTTAATACTGATTATATTCTGTTGTTGCTTATTGTATTATCTCATACCAAATCATATTACACCAGTTTATCGTAGTATATCCTTGTTCACCATGTAATAATGTTACCTGGTACCGTGCTTACCATATAACATCATACAGTATCACGGTATATCATAGTCTGTCATGTCATACTCTATCATATTGTATTGTACTTCATGTTGTACTGTATTGTTTTATTATCACCATTCTTTTGTTTGTTTGTTTGTTTAAACTGGTATTTGTTAATGGTACTGTTTTGTAAAGATGTTACTACTGGTTTTATTGTTATTTTTACATCTTCTCTTATCTTATAACATGTCCTTATAACTGTTGTATTCTGTTGTGTTCTTCTAGTATCACGTCGTCTATGGCCATCTATCACACTGTATGATATTTTATGTACTATTACATTATGTTTTACTGCTTTAATGTAATTTTCCATGTTGTTTTTCTTTATACTGTTTTCTATACAGGATTGACCTTTAAGGGAGGGTGGTTCAAGGAAGGACGGTACTGAGGAAATATAGCCTTAATCCTAAAACCCTAAACTCCAGATATAGAAAAGGTTTAGGGGTCAAAGGTATGTCGGTAGTACAGGGTCTGCAGGGGGGTGGTGGAGTTTTTTGGGCCCACACTTCAAAAGGATTTGCCCGGCTGTCCAGTCCACTATTGCTGAATGTCCCAGTTCAGCAATGTGGATACTTGGCTGCCGTGAGATACCCAAAGGGTCCAAAGTACCTATATAGTAGAATGTAGGGCTTCTATATCCGGAATTATTATCATGATTTAGGGAAGTATCCCCCACAACAGTACCTAAGACCCTTTGGGATAAACAAGTCCATACCGTCCATACCCAAATCCTACAGAAGCCATACTTTGCTAAGCAATCCGAACGAGGTCTGATGCAACCGTGTTGTTGCTAGTCACAGATCGGTGTAGCATGATCTCGAATCTACCGCTTCATAGGGTCTATCAAATTTTACCCTAAACCCTAAACCCTAGAAACCCCAAACCGAAAACCGCCCTAAACCCTAAACCCTCATTCCTTCCCAGTGCCCCAGAGCCCAGGATACCGCTGCACCGCTAATGAGCTTCAGCCAAGCACGCCGAGACGCCCCGGCGGCCACAGCCGACGCAGAGGCTTTTTCAATCTAGAAATAAGTGTAGGGTTTAGGATTCAGGGGTTTAGGGTTTAGGGTTTTGCCGTGGGTTTGGGCCCGGGGTTTGGCTTCCAATTTTAGCGACCTGTTCTCAGCTAGGGTCAATCTTTGCAGTTCAGGCCTGCGGTAGGCTTGTTGTGTCAGGCACACATCCAAGGGTGGGAGCCAGAACAAAGTGAGAACTGCACCTTGGGCCACCCCACCTTTCTACACCTGTCAGTCCTCCTGCATGGCCTAGATCGAAGGGCTCTCTATACGATTATTCCCTAGGAGCCCCAAGCCCGAAAAGCCCAAATAATCGTGAACTTCAATGCCCGAAACACCCCCAAGACCCCTCAACTTCAACACCCCGAAACCTGAAAAGCTCCAAGAGCCCTGAATGCCCATAGCTTTGCAGTCCCTGAACCCAAAACCCCTAAAGCCCTACACCCAAACCCTAACCCCCCAAAATACCCCGCTCCATGAGCAGGCACGAAGGCAGAAGCGAGCTCCGAAGTCGGCTACCCAGGGTTAATATAGGGCCTAAGTAATTACCAATGCTTTTTTTTTTTTTGGGGGGGGGTCCTTATTCAAATTATAGTATAATATACCCCCAAACCCTAGACTAATTATTGAGGCCCCGAATAGGGGTTTAGGAGTTGAGGGTTCAGGGCTTTAGAGTTGCGGGTTTAGGGAATTTGGAGTCTGGGGTTCAGGTTTTCTGCGGAGACACGGTTTCTGTGTGTTTCTCGATAAAGAGCGCAGTTGCGCAGTAAGTTCGAGATCGGTAAAGATTCAGGGTTCTGGGCCGTTTAGGGCTCTGGGATTCTCGGGTGTAGGTTCACGGAGTCAGGTTTAGTGCTTAAGGCTGAGGGTTTTAGGTTTCGAGTTTAGGTTCAGCTCTTGTTTAAATTCCGGAGACCCACTAAAAACCCTAAAGCCTTAAGCAGAACCGATGACAAACTTCACCGAGGCCCGGACAGTTCCAGGCGCATCAAGCCACTCGGGCAGACTTTGCCCGGAAGCTCAGTGTTGCCCAAGCTTTGACGAGCCAAGGTTAAAACAGAGTCCATGATGAACTATGAAATACATGCATGCAAACATGCACCCGCAGACAAGGCAAGCACGCAAAGCAACAAACTGGTAGCCCAACCAGCAAGCACGCCAGCAAACAATCGAACAAATCAACACACGACAGGAACAAAGAAAGAACCGTACGTACAGACATGAAAGCATGCATGTATACATATGTACATTACGTGTCAATTCATAACAGTATGTTTATTGAACATTACATTGCCTTGCCTGGCGTTACATCACAGTAGTTCACATTACACTGCCTTACAGTACATTACCTTACAATACATTACGTTCCATCCCTGTCATACATGCCAAGACCTGCAGCGGCCTCCTGCTGATGCAATGACACACCCACCTCTAAATCTGCGAGAGCAAGCGGCAGAAGCTGGGTAAGCTGTTACTTTGCCCCAAGTACTTCTTGGAGGTGCACGGGGCCGTTGGCACCGCTACATGACTACAGGTTTGTTGGTTCAAAAGTGGGTTGGAGACCTTGCTGAAAGTGCGAGGATCTCACACGATCATTGGTTGAGAGCCAAGTCACAGTCGTCATCACTTTCATGCTGAGTTTGTCAAGGAACGGGCTCTGAACGCTTTCAAGGTCCTGCCCGATGCCGGGAGCTTAGGGTGCAATGTGTGTCGACCGAGTTCGGAATGACACAGGTGCATCAATCAGACCTCACAAGATGGGCCATATGCAGAGTCAGAGTCCAGATCCGCTCCTGACGGTACACTGAACAGACACCACGGCTAAACAGGTCTTCTTGGAGCTACTTCATGGAAGCTGGGAGAGGGAAGACAGGGCGAGAGAGAGAGAGAGAGTAAGTATGAGAGATCCAGCGAGGAAGAGTGTTCCAGTTGGTGCTGAAGGGCCGCTCCACGGCATAGTGGCTGAGCACGCGCTAGCCCTGAACCCTGAGCTCCCAACCCGAAGCTCCAAAGTTCTTAAACCCAGAACCGCCAATTAGTGCAAACTCCTAAATCTCTACATAGACCGCCAAGTGCCGAAGCCAGCTCAGCACCAGAAGTAGGCCTAAAAGAACCTATAAATACAAAGAAGAAGCATACCAAAGCTTTACAGGCACCCGGCCAGAACCCATAAAATCTTAGACAGATCCCACGACAACCTGCAAAAAACTGCTGCAAAGTCCTTATAAGCCCTGTGCGATCTGAGCAAAAACCATCAAGAGCCCTGTCAAAGCACTGTAACTTTATCTATCTATCACCTACCTACCTATCTATCTGTCTATCTGTGTATATATATATATATGTAGATAAACATAATCGTAAACACACACATAAATATATATATATATATGTTTATTTGTTTGTTTATTCATATATATATATATACAATCACGGAAGCCGAGCAAGGTCGACGTCGGAGGCCGGCGCCTGCGCCGCTCGGAGCAGCGGAAGGAGCGGCGGAGTGGACCGGGCTCACCCTCAACCGGAAACCCCCTAAACTCTACCCTAAACCCCTAAACCTTAAACGCTGAAACTTAAACCCCTAAACCCCTAAACCCTGAAAATTAAAGCCCTAAACCCTGGACCCTCATCCTCCGGTTTAAGGCTTCTGGTTTTTGTTGGGGTGTTCAGGTGTTAGGATTTGGGGTGTCTGGGTTTGGGGGTTTAGGGTCTAGGGTTTAGGGGTTTATAATTTTTACTGTTTAGCATTTAGAGGTTTAGGGTTCAGGCGTTTGGGGTTCAAGGTTTCAGGGTCTGAGGTTCACGGCTTCAAGGACTGTCCGGATTGTGCAGGGATTCATACATGTAGGGTTTGTTTGCAGGTATACTTTGTGTACCTTGCGGCAGGTTCATTAGCGCAGAAGTGCACCTGCCGAGAGATAGTGGGGAGGAACACGCATTCAGCGAGAAAGGAAAGAGAGAGATTCAAATGAGAGGTAGCCCCTTCATTGTGCTGATATTCGGTGCAATACTGCATGCCTAGAAGCCCGGGTCAAATGTGTGGTTGAAGGACATACATTTTAGGAGATACAGGGCTGAGCAGGCAATAGGATTCATCGCTGCTGCTTGGTGCAGAGAGCACGTTCTCAGCTGCAAACCTCCGTCTTTGGACGTACATGTCATGCGATTTGCATATGGAAAGTTGGTTTGTCGTTCTCCATAACTGCAAAGGATGAGGCTTCACCAAACTTGAGAATTTGCTCCCAGGTCCTCGAAAGTTCAAGGCACATAACCCTATGGGTTCCAAAACAATCCTGCAAACTGATTTCCCTTCTGTCCTAGATTCCTAGATGCATCAACCCTGCAGCTAATATACAGTACGCAGCCAATAGGATTGGATGTATATGTGGGTATATATATATATATATCCGCATAAACATAGTAGCTATTTATCCGTGTGTGTGTACATACATACATACATACATACCCACATACATACGTATATAGATATATAGAAATATATACACATATGTGTATACATGTTATATATATATGTATGTGTATATATATATATATACACATGTATACATATGTATACCATGTACCGAATACAGTATATAATATTGAGCACTCTTGATACTTCTATACTGTATTAACGTATGTTAACTTATACTAAAACATAGGATATTGTAGTTTATGTTGGTCCAGTATGTTGTAATACACTTTTTCATTGTATGTCATTATTTCACCACATTCAGGTTGTTGTATGTATTTGCATCAAATATCAAATTCACAAAGCATACTTTGGCGGCAACAAAAAACAACAACCTATAGTATGTAGACTTTATATATACACACATGTTCCAAACCTAGAACTTACACCGATACAGTGTGATACCATATCGTACATTAGATCATAGTCGTCTTCTATGAAACATGATGTGTCTGTATATCTACATAATATGTTTTATATAATAGGTTGTATAAGCAATGTCTTTGTCTCTCTCTGTATGTACATATATATATATATGTTTACACATACATACATACATACATACAGCATATATATATACACACTTCTACCTGTGTATAAATATACCTATATATACATACATTCGTGTGTGTATATATATATGTATATAAGTATATACATAAATCTGTATATATATATATGTATCATATAGCACATGTAGTATATAGTACTCTCATGAAAATGAAACATATACTGTGTTGCATGATCTCTTTATATACACTGTGTAACACACAATTTTATGAGTTCTCTTAACTGTAATATATATATATATATATATATATATATATGTACATAGGTACTTACACACTGCAACAAGATTGCATACCATTTATTGATCATAATATGTGATTTATACCGTACAGAGAACATTTTGCTCGTAGCTTTTCGTATACAGTATATCGTATACAGTTTATTGCAAAAAAAAGCATACCCCAGAACCAGAGATCTCCTTGCTTTCTGCAGGTTAGCGGTCGCGTCTTTGGCGCCCCCTCGGGCACAGGTCCCCAGGCGGCCACTGGTGACCTCCCGGATCAGAGGCAGCGGTTATTGAAGTGTCAAAGGGTATAGCGGAAGCAAAGGAACAGAAACAAACCTGGTATCCAGGAAGCCTCTTGGCCCTAGATGCTAGTAGGCTACAGCATTGCGTTTAGGGGTTTCCTGGAGATCCAGTTTTGCTTGGTTTGTATGGGAGCTACTGTTAGCATGACCAAGCTGTTGTTTCTGTACCAGAATCACTAATTACCTCCCTCTTACAGTCTCTGACAGGTTCTAACATGCAGTGCATGTAGTGATGTAGTGATCCATGCTGTACCCACGGTGACATGGGTGATTACGTTCTGGCAATGAGTGCTGGTATGTCTTGAGCCTGGCAAATATTTATGGCGATGACCATGTTCATGCTGCTAGTGAGATGCCGCTTGGTTGAATGGTTGTGTTCTTCGTTGTCGTTGTAGCAGTTGTCGTAGTTGGTGGTGCTGATTTCTGCGATCGTAGCATAGACTATTGTCACTGTCAATGGCCATTCTTCTCCAGCTGCTATGATGGGGCTAGCGCGCGGATAAAATCCACAGCATGTGATTCGTCTTGTTGGCCAGACCAAACCTTGGGTCACAAGGCATTGATCTCGTTGTGAGGAGTTGAGAGCTTTAAGCAACCGATGACCCACCCTGACATCTCAAGTGTGCAGTGTGCAGGCGACTGAGGAAACCTACGAAACTCAGCAGGGAGCCCAGGTTGGCCTGCGGGTCACCTCGGAAGCCCAGTGGTAACCAGTAGTAGTCAGCGTAGCAGCCCGAAACCCCTAAGTTTGAAACCCTTAACCTTCTGACATGCCGAGGCCATTCTTCCGAAAGCAACCTCGAGGCCAAAACTGCTGGCGGCTAGTTGCAGTATTCCATGAGTGTTGCAGATGTTAGGATTCTGGATTGAGAGTTTCTGGTTTGGTGCGGTGTTATGAATTAGGTGCTGTGACTCAAATCTTAGCAGTTTAGGGATAACTTGATATCTATATCCAGAGGTTTAGGGGTCCAAAATTGTGAAGGGTGGGCAGGGCGGGGTGTTTCGGCACAGCAAGTAATTTTGCTGGAATCTAGACTTTATGGCAAGGTCCTGTGTGCTTTTTACAAGAAACCCAAGGCATGCAGAATTGCAGCACTGGTTAGTAACCCCGACGCCAATACGCCATCAAGCCCTCGTTAATAACATGAGATTGCCTTAGTTTGGCTCAGTTTCTGACAACCCTCAGTAGCTCGGTGCCGATAACACAGTTTTCCGGGGCTTGATGATGCTTAGTTGTTTGTTGCCCGAACCCATTTGAGAGGGAGCTTGGCTCAAGGGAATGAGGGTCTAGCGGTTCAGGGCCCTGTCCAAGCACAGAGAAATGAATGATAACCGGAAATGCAGGTGGGGAGACGATAGGCTCCATCCGTAGCCTTGTTGACGGGACATTGATCCTGTTGGCCGTCATGATAGAAATCCGTAGGGCCATCATGACAACAGTTTTCATCAATCTGGCTAGTTTAGCATACCGTTGCTTTCATGCTTCTTCACCGCCGCAGGTCTAACCTAGAAAGGTGTTCTTTTTATCACTCCACCGCGACATGTACCACGGTCGATTCAGCCAAAGCCCAATGCCGGCAGGACAAGCTTGGACGTCGTGAGTTCTTTGACATCTGCCAAAGCCCAAGTTCAAGGTTTAGATTTATCCTTGACCAGGCTGGGGAGGCTGTGGTTTATGGGACACATGAGGGCTCAAGCTCAGGGTTTACAGAAGCGATTTGGGGGCTTTAGCGTTCTTGCGGTTTCCGAGTTGCCCAGGACATTGAGCTCAGAGCAATTTCTGCAACCGACCTCCCTCTTCACACTGAACCCCTTCACCTCCACATCCCGCCAGACTCATAGACGTCCCCTATGCTTTCGTTCACGAACCAGAGGCAGCGTTGCAGCATGTTTGACTCATAGACAGATTCTCGGTCCTTTGCCGCTAAGAAGTTGAAGCCTTCGGCAGTACAGCACCCTCTAAACAAAACCTCTTGTGTACCCTAAATCCCGCAACACAATGCCTGGCTCGGCCGAGTCACTTGGGCGGACAAGTATGCACAGCTCATCGGTCGGCCAGATGTGCGGCTCCGGGCTCAAGACGAAGTCGTCCTTGCTTGAGATTTGAGTGTGGCTGCAAGAAGAGTTTAGGGCCGAGGGGTTAAGTTAGGAATTCATGAAGGATCCATGAGATGAGGGTTTCTGTAGTGTTGAGACTGAGGTCGAGACGGGCGCATCAACATGCCCCTCATCCGAAACACACGTGTGTGGTGGCAGTGGGCAGCAGTGGCAGTAACAGCAACACTAGCAGTAGCAGCAACAGCAGGGGAGGAGGAAGAAGACAGGGTTGACTGAAAAGCTGTCTTAGAAACGTATGCCTTTATGGCCATCACAGTGTCCGTATACACATGACGCACAATGGCAGCATCATGCTACATCGCAGTATTGCATGCCCTGGCCACGTAGCAGCGCATTTTCATTCCCGCAACGCACAAGTACCAGAAGCGACTCTGACTCCGGTGCTTCGTATCTAAGTAATTGCTGGACCATCACCAAACCTTCTGTCTTCATCTGGTGTCACTCGCCATACCTGGCAGTTAAATGAAAAAACTCTATCTCTACAGTATGTTACAGTTCGATCGACCAAGTCAGGCCCCATGCGCAGCAGCGCAGCTTGCTGGATGGGTGGTGCACTTACGACTGGACATCCTGTTGTGAAGCTAGCCGACAGTCCCTAAGCCCAAAACCAACACCCTAAACCCCAAACTGTACAACAGCTCGCACATTGAATTCCGGTCACAACCGTCGCCCCTGCACGACTGTCTGTGTCGGGACTCTATTGTAGTTATAAGAATTCAAGCCGGTACCGCCGACATGCACCCAGTTCCTCAACCAGGACCGGATTGCAAGCCAAGGATTGAATCTCATCTCCTGTTGGCTGAGAAGGAAGGCGGCCGTTCGAATCCGTTCAATCCCGTAGTCTAAACCCTAAATGAACTTGGTTTCTTGATGCATTGGAAGCTAGCGAGACTTTAAGGATGAGGCAGATCTGGACCTTGTTTGCCAGAAGACGGGCTCCTTGAATCTTCGGGTTTCGGAGCTTTAGATACCACCTTCCTTTAGACCTTCTTGCCTAAACCCTAAACCCTATAAGCCCTAAAAACCCTAAACTCCACCATGTTCCTTTAGCCCTTCTTACCACCTGTTGAAGCCCCCATGCCCTGAAGCCCTAAACCAACCGATTTCTTCAGCACTTCCGCAACCTGCAGAGGGCCCTTGGCCGTTTTTCACCCATGCATACTATAGAAGCCTAAATAGTTACCGATAGTATTCCTTAGGGTTCCTTATTATACTTATAGCACATGAAGGAGCCCAAAACCCTATTCTAAATATTAAGGCCCCTACATTAAACCCTCAAAGGCCAGAAAGGCTCCCCAAACTCCAGAGTCAACCGTTTTCAAGCCTCCAAGCCTAAGCCCTAACCACGCCAGCCAGACCCCAGCCCTAAAGCCTGTGAGCTTTGAGGCCCAAGCCCAAAACCCCCGACAGAGCCCCTGTACATGTAGAACCGCAAGCCCTAAACCCTAAAACCCTAAACCCTTAATCCACAGTCAAACATGTAGAGATCCCGAAGCACAGGCGATATCGAGGACCTGAGCACTTCTGCTTCGGATTGTGACGGTAAGCTCGAGCTGGAGACCTGGGAGTGTGTGTGTGTTTTCTTTTGTTTTTGTATGCATGCGTGTGTGTTCTCGTGTGTTTGCTTGTTTGTTTTTCTTTACAGTCTTTGGTGGTTGTGTCCTTGTCTCTCTGTGTGTGTGTGTATGTGTGTTTGTTTCATGGTTGTTCCTTTATCTTCTAGCATATCGGTCTCAGGTGTTTTTGTTGCCGCTCGTTTTATTTTGTCGTGTGTTTGTGATTCTCCTTTTGCTTTCGGGTCATTCCGGCTCGGAGGTGTGTGGTGATCAAGCACCACATTTTGAGAGCTTAAGCCGTGTTCAAAGCCGGATCGCCAGATTTTGCCGAGTCCGCCTGTATCGTACGTGCTGATATCTCGCTGATCTAGGGTTCAGGATTTCGGGTTAACACTTAGGGTTTAGGTCTAGGGTGGCTTAACCCCGGAGGCCCTTGACTGAAACAGCCCTTGCATCCACAAGCAGGTAGGCAGGTTTGCAGGTGTCGGTGGAGAGCTAGTGTTTAGACTTTTCGCCCATGTGCGCCTTCGAAGTGCAGCAGCATGTGGGAGTTTTAGTAAGCAACCCTAACATACAATAATGTGAAATCCTCATCATAAATTCCTAACCTAATCCCTAAAGCCCTAAAGACTAAACCCCACAGTCTTAGAGGGTGGGACGCCCTGGGCCTCCCTTTCTGGAGGGTGGGATGCCCTGCACCCCCTGTATTCACAATGTTTTCGCATGTTTTGTCGCCACGCGGCCCAGGTCGATCAAGGAGAGCCCTGCAGTGCCTTCGTCTTCTCCTCGGATCCATTTTTCGGGTAATATAGGGGCCCTACTATAGGGCTCTTATAGAGGATCTATAAGTCTATAAGGATTACTATAAGGGCTACTACAAGGGCTTAGTATAGGGGGCCTTAATACGAGTAGTTACCTATACTATTTGGGGGGCTCCTTTAAGGGGTCCTTTAAAGGGGTCTATACGGGATCTGTAGTAGGGTTCTATGGTATAGGGCCTTACTAGTTGCCTATACTATTTTGGGGGGCTCCTTATTATAACTATAGTATAATATACCCCCAAAGCCCTATTCTAAGTACTAAGGCCCCTATATTATTAAGATGCTACGAGAATCCGGGTTCCACAAAGGGACTAAGACCAGCGATTACTATGGTTCTATATGCGAGCTGAAGGCTACCATGAGGGCTCTAAGGGGGTGATAAGAGGTCGCTAAGGGCTACAACCGCACGAGAAGGATGGAGCCGTTGTCGCTGATTTCGGAACCCTTGTCGCTGATTTCGGTTGTGTTGAACCAGGAGTTCCGTCAAGGGATCTAAGGTAATACTTGGTTATAGTTGAACCCTGGCAGGGTGTTCCTCAAGGGATCTCATGTAATGCTTTAGCAGGCTCCGTACTACCTACTAGATTGGTAATTCATGGCTTCCTTGAAGGAGCCTATTCAGAGCTCGACCGCTGATCCAGCGCCTGGGAGCCCGGACCTGTCAGCAACTTTCAAAATCTGCTTTCGGGACACCGGAGTGAGAAGGCCGACCCATGTGTCTCGTGTGGATCGGACGACTTTGGGCCACGCGCGGCGGCAGTGGCGGCAGTGGACCTGATGCAGATCCAGATCAGTCCCGTAGTCCAGACATGATTGGAGACGGAGACTCCGCAAGTCACCCATATCTTTGATCAGTGCAGGCCAGCGTCCATGTTCCTATCTTGGTCAACTGGTCGACTGTAACTACGAAGCCTTTAATCTAGTCGCGCAAGCCCTAGCCCAGGATCCCACGTTCTGGCACGATACTATCCTTTTTTCGGGGGCATCGAGACGCTAGTCGGAGTAGTTCTTGTACTGCGGCCTATCATTTTCAAGTTAGTGCTCACCGAAGCGCTTCTACATCAAGAAATTCTTCTGAAGTTTGCAGTCGGCATTGACCCGGCGCAATAATTTGTAGCCATATTTCAACTCTGGTATGCATTCTCCTTCAAATCCGATTCGGTTATTCACGGCCCTGTTTAGAGTTTCTCGTGATTGTACGGTACGCCCCTAAACTCAGTGCCTTGACCCCAACTATGCCCCAAAACTCCAAACCGCGCTGAACAGTTCCGTAAAGCCGGAGGTCTCCGAGTCTGCAGGGAATCGTCGCAAGTGACTGCAGGGTTAAGATGAATGTAGCGGTCCGAAGAATTAGTAATAGTATCCCCTGATAGTGTTTATTCTAAACCGGACTTGGACAGTAAAGGACTTCGATCGAAACCCCAGTTTCGGTCAATTCTCCGAATGCTCCTATACAAGCTCTGTACGAGTACTTGTATAGAGTTTTGGGTTGTAGTTTAGGGCTTAAAGGGTTTCTGGGTTTCAGATCTTGAACCCAGAGTGCCCAAACCAGCACGAAGCTTTGAGGTGTTAGGTAGGGGAAATCTGGCATCAGGCTCCAGGTGCGACGCATGCTGCAAAGTTTGCTGCACCTCGGCTCCCGTTTCGGCCAGTTTGGGATAGCATCGTGGGCTGCAGGAAGCCGCTCGTATGATTGAATGACTTTTCGACTTGTGAACGACATTAGTAATGAAGAGGAGAAAACCCTCAAACCAGCGTACCTGAATTTGTTCGAAATTTGAGGATCTGTTTGTTTTGCTCAGGGTTCTGATCGAGTTCTCATCCCCGACTTGTTCCGCCCGTTGGAAGGCACCCCTTCGGCCACGTAGGTGGAGTTGAATCTCAGAGTTTCGAGATTGATTTGACAAGAGAATACGAGTAGTTTGTAGTAGATGCCCAACACATCACAGTAACTATAGTAGTAGGCAGAGCAAGATTACACCCAGAGCAGCTCAAGTTTGGTGATGTCTGGCTTGGGGGTGGGATACTCGCAGACTTGAAGCTTGCAAGGTGATTACGGGAAAGGAGATCTTCTTTCAAGCCACTCAAGCGTCCCGTTTCACAGAATCGATAGCTGACCTGAGCAAAGAATCCCAGTCTTTTCCCAACTTGAAATCCAAGGGGTCCTGCACCTTCGGTCTTCCAGAATAAGCCCTATGGCAGCGCAAGACCTTGTGCCGACTCATACTTGGAGATGCAAGAGACCCGGTAGGCTCCTCGGATAGCCCCAGTACATCTTGGGCACCAGTACTCTTCTACAGCGATTGCACAGTCCAACACTGGGTTTGGAGAGGTGGCCCAGGACAGCCCGCAGAAAAGATTATTTTGGAGCGGTTTATCCGGCTGGATGCCCGTCCCGGCCTGACCTACACTCCTCAACCCCAAACGTGCACCTTACTGCAGGGGGTCCTTATTAAATCACGGGTCCTATACTCTGGTAGGGTCTACACTAAGATCCGAGTCTAGCAGACTGTTCCGATCGCAGAGGCCCGCACGCAACAGCCTCGACATTCCGCTTGAGGCCTCGCTGCGGCTGTGGGTTTGGAGGGCTTCTGCTCTGGAGTACCTGTGATAATATAGGGACCATAGGGGCCTGGCAGTTAGTAATAATAACATTTTCCCGTGGTACCGATATACTTCTGCCATCATATATCTTTGTGTCTATTCTAAGTTTTTTTCTAATTTCGAAGACCCCTATATTACCGACTACCAACCCAAAGCGGGTTTAGAATAGGTTTCGGAGCAGACATTAGTCATTTTGAGCATCATATCGATTATCGCCTGAACGCAAAGCCTCATGAACCCTAAAGCCCAAGCGCAAACCCTAGATCAGCAAACCCTAAGCTTCAGTTCTGAGTGTTCCGGTTGTCACAGCGACACTGTCGGATAGAATATGCTAGACACGCAGAATCAGCAGACAAGAGGGGTGGTGACAAGCGCAGTATGCGATTACGGTGTGTGCGGATCTGCTCTCGCTCCGGTGTGCTTCGTAATTCATCGTGTTGATGAGGTGGAGTGCATGTCGTTATCACTACGTTTGCTTGCTGATTCCGTGCACGTTTTGCAGCAGTATGTCTAGTGCTAGATGATACTGTGCCTAGGTAGTGTCCGCTCCCTTTTATCGTCAAGTCTTGCCGGTAGAAATCAAGACGATGGTCGCGGCCATCGTTTCACCGCAATTCCGATTTACAGAGGCCACAGCATTTGGGGTTTCACAGCTCTTCCGCCGAAACCGTAGAATAGTTAGCAAGCTGCAGTTGACGTTCAGTGTTCACTTTGGACAGACTTATGGAAAGAAAGAGGCTAGTCACAGAATTGAGTCCCTGTGAAGACTTGTGCACGGCAGGAGTGCGATAGCATGTCAGCAGCCTGCGTTACATGCAAGTAAGAAGGCGTCCACAGCAACCTGTGCTTTTCACCCAAGACCTTCTGCTCTCACCCTGAGGCCAGAAGCCGCGAAGTCGCCGCACACTCTAAGAAGCCTAAACTTCTGAATATTAGTGCATGAAGTCCTGCTGGCCTCAAGCTGACAGTCCGCAGGTGATCACAACAAGATTCGCCTTCGGAGCAGTGGAAGGCTTTAGATCCTTTAGCTGTCCAGGGTGTCAATTATCCAATCCTCGTTGAACCCAAGTATCTCGGAGTACTTGCATACGACAGTAGGGTTTCGTTGGGGTGTACTTTATCGGTTATCGTATCAGGGATTTCAATGACCTTTTAGGGTTCCAGTCATAGTCTAGATTATACCGATATACCTCAAAAACTCTTCGCGACTTGCTAAGCCCCTATATTACCCCCCTCAATCCTGAACCCTAAACCCTAAACCCCTGCCCCGCAGATGGTGGCTCGCCTGGAGCACTTGGTTGAGCTGGCAGATCGAGTGGAGTCAAAGAAGAGGCAGCCTCCCAATACCTGTAGGGTTTTGGGTACAGTTAGGGTTTAGGGTTCAGGGTATAGTTATGGTTTGGGGTTTAGGGTTTAAGGTTTAGGGTATAGTCATGGTTTAGGGTTTAAGGTTCAGGGTTTAGAGTTTAGGCCCCGGTTTAGGGTTTGGGGTTTCAGGGTTCAGAGTGAGCCTTTCTTATTTCGAAGAATACCCAGAAGTTCGTGCCACCCTCTTTATGTGCTGATTACAAGTAGTACGATACAACTACTATGGTCATCAGTGCTGTCTAGTATTCTGCTCGATTTGTTTGCTATGGCTCCAATGCGTTATCTTTCAATCCTTCCGCAGTATATAATCATAATCCTTCGAGGGTGCCATGTTTTGGGGACTCAGCGTGCGGTGTGACTACAGAGTCAACGCACCTTGTCGTGGAGAGAAGGTTTGTCATTTCGGGCTTGGGGAGCTTGCGAGTAAATCCAAAGGCTGGCTGTAAAGTCGAAAAGTACAGGTTCGCAGAAACTCCGACGCTTCAGCGCATGTACGTGCACGATTCGAACCATACTGCTGCGACTGCTGCTGCTGTTACTGACACTGCCACTGCCTTTGCCTCTGCTACTGCTACTCCTCTTCCGACTAATGCTACTCCGAATTGCTCCTGCCACTACTCCTAGTCCTAGTCCTACTACTGCTGCTGCTGCTGCTGCTACTGCTACTGCTACTGCTACTGCTACTGCTACTGCTACTACTGCTAGTACTACTGCTACTATAGTATTATTATAGACTACGACGACGACTATTGCAACTGCCGCGCGACTGGTCTGCTATGATTCTGAAGTCATCCAGGACGAAGCCTGGACAGGCAACGCCCTGGCCTGTGCCTGAATCCCAAACGGCCCCGAAGCCCAGTGTCAGCAAAGCCATTAACGCATCCATGCAGACCCGAATGTCACGGGCCACAGCAATCCCAACACCAGTAAAGCTTGAGCCCTCTCCATTGCGGTCCTATGGAAACCCCAAAACCCCTTGACTGTAACACCTCAAACCCGACAAACACCCTGTAACACTGTGTAGACGCCACTTAAACCTTCTTGAAAGACTTGCAGAACTTGAACTGCGGGGCCCAGAGACCCGTGAGGCTTCGCAGCCGCTTGGTTCGTGAACAAACACCGCTGTCAGGCGAGATGGGTTCGGGTTCTTGTTTATGCTTTAACCTTTAAGCCTTTAAGCTCTATATATGTCTATAGGTGTTTATAGGGGTGTAAGATTTATTGTTCAGGCTTCAAGGTTGAAGTTATGGCATTTAGAGTTTACCGGTTTAGCGTTGTGGATTCGTTGGCTGTACGGCTCTAGGATTCAGGGTCGTAGGATCTGGATGCTCTATCTGTTGATCGCTTGGAGCTGTAAAATCTTGCGACTTTGGATGTAGCGGATGCGGGTTTCAGGGTTCCAGTTCTGGGTATGCAGTTTTCGATTCGCAGGGGTTGAACCCGAAAGAGCACAGCTTGTCTCTGTATGGCCCCAAATGTTGGCTTCGGAACATGGGTTTCGCAGGGGTTTTGGCCTTTTCTGGCTTTAGAGCTTGCAGGCTCCTGATGCATTTACAGAATTTCCAGAAGAACCTTGAAGCAAGTTCGGGTTAACTTCTGACGAGTTTGCAAGAGGCGGGTCCTTAGCCTCCTCCACGCGACTAAAGCCTAACTGCACCCAGACCCCATCCCCCGCCCTTGTAGTGTTCGGGGTTAAGGGTGGAGGGTTTTGGTTTGGGTTTTGGCTGCTTGTTGGATGGTCATGCGTGAAAACACATTCCGGCATCTAACTTGTACCCAGCAAACCCGAGGAGCCTGGTGGAATAAACAAAGATCCTAGCTAGTTGTGGGCATGTCTTATTGTACACAGATTGTACAGACATGTGTGTGTGTGTATGCATATTGTGCATGTGTATGTCTATGTGTAAGTGTGTATGTATGTATGTAAGACTAATGGATGTATGTATGCACGCACGTACGGATGCACGTGTATATATATATATATATATACATACACATACATATACATATACATATGCACATGTGATACTGTAATCACATATATCGACATTTTTTGCACACACAAACACAGATGTACTCGGACCCTGCACGTTGACACTCCGATATTTTGCGAGGCGTGAGCCTTGAACCGGAGCCTCTGCTCTTGGAGGTGTCGCGACTCTGCGAGTCCAGGGGGTTCGAGGAGTTGGGGGGGGATGAGGGGTTTAAGGGTATAAGGGTTTAGGCCAAGGGGGTTAGGGGGTTGGGGGTTGGGGGTTTTTTCGGGGCTTGGGGGCTTAGGGTTCAGAGTTTAGGGTGTGGAAGACCTTACACCTGGTTCCTGCGACTATGCCCACAAAAGTCCGCCACAACACTCACAAGCAGAGTCTGGGGTTGGGTAGTAAGGACGCGCGCCGGCAAGGCGCCTTAAGGGCTTCGGCCCTCACGACGCCTAGGGCTTAGCATTTCAGACTTCAAAGGTTTCGGTTTTGGTTTCATGCCTACAAGCGGTAGCAGTACTCGTCGTCGCGGAGTCACCGCTGGTGCTGCCTGTTCGTGCTTGCTTCCGAAGCAGCCCGAAATACTTTGCCCTGTCATCCCTGACGAGATTCCAGAAAATTTATCCAAAACCCTGAACTTTAACCTCAAATCCCCAAGTCCGAACCTCCTGAACCTCCAAATTTCTCAACCCAAGTCCAAAGGGGGCACCAAGACTTGAAACCCTTTTCACTGAGCCCTCAATCCTTGATGCAGGCTTTGGGCTCTTGTTAAGGAACTTAATTTAAGTTACCATAATAAGGAAACCATATTATTTACTATAGACCCCCATGATGGTAACCCAAAGCTTAAACCCTATACCCTTAAAGGAACCCCTATAGATCCCTTAAAGGAATTCTAAGAGATCCCCATTGTGGTAACTCAAATTGAACCCCTTAGCAAGAACCCAGGGTTTCGGCTCAGGCTGGAACCCGGAAACCCCGAGTTGACAAACGCTCTGAACTGGCAAAACAAAGCCCCCCGAGGCCAACAAAAACAGCATGTCTGCTACTAAGGGATTTGGGGTATAGGGCTATGTAGGGTTTAGGGATTTGTAAGGCAACAAATCACTAAGCTGGGTATAGGGCTGTTTAGGGTTTAGGGTTTAGGTATGGGTCTATTTAGGGTTTAGGGTTTAGGGTTCAGAAAAGGTAACTAATCACTAAGCTGGTACAGGGCTTAAGGTGGCTACAAGCGGCTATTCCCGACAGCAGTGTTTCGACAACCTACTCCAAAGCCCTTTCAACCGCGGAGCTTCCTTGGTTTACGGGAAAGCCACGATCCGTATACCAGACTTTACTGATATGATACTGTAGCTTGACATTTTCACGAGCCTGCTGCTGAAAGCCATGGCTACTGTTGGCTGGGGCATTATCGGCTGTGGCGCTGCTTGGCGAGATCATTTTAAGCAGTGGATTTCCTCCGGGGTTTGAGAGTTTGTCGGGGCTTTTCTCTGCAGTGCATGTTGGAAGCCTCAAAGGTGTTGGAGTTTATAAACTCCAGGCAGCTGTGCGTTTGCCTTCAGCATCCGGGGGGTATGTGTGCTTGTCTAATCGACTGCAGCTTTAAACCTGAACCATCACACCTCTCTCTCTCTCTCTCACTCACACCCACCCACCCACCCGCACGCACGCACGCACACACGCACGCACGCACACACACACACACACAGACACAGACACACAGGACACGGTTTGCCCTTCGCCCTAAAGCTTTAAAGCCAAGTCCTGGCCACAGGATGTCACGGAGGTGAAGAGTGGCCCGGCTTTTCAACGTGCCCGTGGCGCTGAACTCGTGGCAGTGTCTCGATGCGTACGAAGCCCTCAACAAAAGCTCTCTGGTGTGTTCCGAAGGCTCTACAAGATCGCTGCGAAAGGGTTTAGTATGTTGGGCTCACAACGGCAGCTGTTAATCTAGGTGAAAGTTAGTCATGTCCGAATTCCAAATGCGAAATTTAAACCCTCACCCCCTGCGACTGAACCGAGAGCTCTCTTGGCTTAGCAGCCGCACCCCCAAACAAGCAGTCTGGGATTGCATGGCTCTTGAGCTTAATCTTGCCGACGGAAATCTTTCTTTCAATGCTTTCTTCCTTGGCATCTTTGATAGGGACATAGGGACGTTCAGGAACCGAACGATGTCGCATATGAGCTTTGGCGTTTCCTGTCGATCTTCCGGGCAGCTATTGCCACGAGCTGGCATGAAAGAGTTATGAAGTTTTGATACATTATAGCATTTT
Organism: Symbiodinium sp. clade A Y106; assembly: GCA_003297005.1. Classification (NCBI taxonomy): domain Eukaryota; class Dinophyceae; order Suessiales; family Symbiodiniaceae; genus Symbiodinium; species Symbiodinium sp. clade A. The sequence continues at coordinate 294,828 of BGNK01000062.1, forward strand.
CTACAATGGTTGTAAATAGCGCTGTACTATGTGGGTGTATACACATAGAAACAAAAACATACACATCACGATATCTTATGTCACCCTGCCTTCCAGCAACGCTGTCCTACGACGGCTTTTGATCAGTTCTGCAAGGTCATGCGCCGAGATGCCGAGAAGGCGAAGGACTACGCAAAGCGGCATGGTGTGGCAAACTGGTACACTTCTGTGGAGGACATTCCACCACTTACTGCTCAGGGTTTAGGGTTTAGGGTTTAGGGTGGTGCACTTTTGTGGAGGACATTCCAGTTCCAGGGATGCAGGAATCACATGAGAGGGACACCGCCGAGAGAGGAAGGGTCCGGTGTGTTCGAGTGGGCGTGAGAGAACCATGTCCAAAATGTGGGGCCTTCATCCAAGGGATGTTAACCCTGTGGTTGTTAGTCCGCTGACACATTTGCAGGACCTCGTGGCGGATCCGAAAGTGACGCTTGCTTGCAGCATGCTGAGTTACGCCTTCTCAGGGTTACTGTGGGTTACTCTTTTGCCACGGAGAGCTTGACATCCAGAACGGACAGAGCAAGCGACAATCCGTCATACCTGCCAGGACTGCCGTTTACATTGCCACGCCTCCGGGATCGCGGCTTGAAATCGCCAAACAGGTTGCTGCGTCCGGCAAGCCGTGTTATATGGAATCTCGCCGTAGAGTTCAGTAGTTTCTAGATCCTTCCCTGGCAGTCCAGATCTCGGTGGTTGCACGGGGTTACGAAGCGGAAGTCTCAAGAGCGACTCTTCCCCAATCGCACAAGGAGAAGCCCATGGCGCGCAACGTCACGGAGTCCTTGCAAGTCGCAGCGCCGTTCAAGGAGGTCTGCAAGTGCAGTTAGTGTTCGACAGCTGGTGCATTTATGAAATTGTGCAGCTGCTTGGGCAGCTGAACAGAGGAGAGAGGCTTGTGGAGAGTTTAGTACCAGAAGTGCAGCGGAGATGCGCCAACTAGCCCCATCGCCGATCCAAGTTTATACGAACATCATAATGCATGTATGACACTTATGGCACGGGTTGTGGGTGTCTGAAGATGATGACGATATAAAGGGCAGGTCGAAACAGCTTCAATTCCGAAGACTGTGTTTCAAAGTACCCGAGACCTCCCATGCTGGCAAACCAATCTTTTATAGCTACATCTCTTTCTATGCATGTATGTATGTATGTACATAAGATATGTGTCAAACAGGCAAAGAAAGAGCGAGAGAGAGAGAGAGAGGTAGAGAGCGGGTATGTTTGTAGGCGCGCGCGCGCGTGTGTGTGTGTATTTGTGTGTGTGTGTGTGCGTGTATGTGTGTTTGTGCGTGTGTGTTTGTGCGTTTGTGCGTGTTTGAGCCGGGCATAGATGGACTTATTCGAGGAATCTCGTCTTAAGAATCCCCTGCGGAAGGCTGGTTGTCCGCTCTATCGCCGAGCATACCCGCGGTTTGTTCGGCTGCGAGAGCTGCTGACCTCGAGCCAACTTGGGGCCATCACTGCAGTGCGCCTTCAGCTGCAGCCGAAGTAACACAGTAGTTAGGGATTTGGTAGCTCACAAGCCGTTTTGAATCTCAGAGGCACTACAGGCTGCAGAAGCCTCCAGCGACGGAGCACGCCGGCTCCTGGTCTTGAAGGTTAGGGAGTTTGGGGGACAGCTTGTTTTTAGGGGGGGTAGAGGATATCGCCTAGTTCTTGTAAAGATGCAAACTGTAGGAAAGTCACCTCCTCGGCTTGGAAGCACAAGCGCTTTGAGCATTCCGAAAGGCTGGCGCTTCGATGTCGCCAGCTCGGGAGGTGGGCTCTTCGTGGATATTGGCTCGCATGTGCTCGATCTTCTGGACTTCCTGGTGGGACCGCTGCGGAGCCTGGGCTGCAGTTCATAGTAAGGGGGCCTTTGTTATTACCTATACTATTTTGGGGGTTCCTTATTATAAATATGATAGCAGAATATACCCCAAACCCCTATTCCAATTATTAAGGCCCCTATAGTAGACATCTTGGTCCTACGATAGTACAGGCACCGATACCAATGCTGCCGTTGCTGTTGCCATTGACGTTGCCATTGCCGTGCCTTGTTGCTGCTGCCGCTGTCGAAGCGCTGAAGTGTCGCAGTCAGCTTGTCATGGCGTGATTGATGAACGTTTAGTTCTTTTTCGGTTCATTTGTTTTATTCACCTTGTTTTCGTAATCCAAGAGCAGCGCCAGGCCGCCAGGCCTCGAGCGAAATGGCCACCCGACCCGACCCCAACCCACCACACCCAGACTGGCACCACGAAAGCAGCCGAGCCCAGCCCACAACCCACTCCGCTACCACGGTTTAGGGGTTAGGGTTTAGGGGTCCATCATCCCGGCAAGCATAGCTCGAACCCAGACAGCGGGTGGTTTGCAGTGACAAGCCTGCTAGACCGCCAAACTGCTGGGTTGAGAAAAGGCCGAAACGATCCCGGGGTGAATCATTGCTGCGATAAAATTGTGAGCAGTATCATTCAAGTCTGCAGTAATTGACTGGCTGTAAGCCTTGCTACTTTTTTCTACCTATAGGATCCATTGTAGTTCCTTTTTGGGGCTCATATATAGAATCCTATAAGGTAATCCCCAAAGGAACTACTATGGAGCCTACTTGGGAGTTTCCAAAAAATATGGGACCCTAAGGTAGGACCCTACATAATGGGATCCTTATTACACGGACCCCAAAATAAGGTACCCCTCATTTTGGGAAACCCTAAACCCTTCTGGAGTCCTTTACTGGAACCCTTTTTGTACCTTCCTCGTACTCTTTAAGGGGAACCCTTAGGTACTCCCCACTTGTTGTTCTAAGGAATCTTCGCGGAGTCGCCAGTCGCGCAACTGGAGCGAAGATGGCGGTGCCAGAGGACGCAGACGCACAAAACCATCATGGTATTATAGGGGCCTAAATTAATTTGGGGGTTCCGCATTATAGTTATATTGTAATATACCCCCAAAACCCCTATTCTGATTGTTAAAGCCTCTACATTATGTCCAGGCAGTTGTTGAGGCAGCAGGAGGAGGAGCAGGAGGAGGATCAGGAGGAGGAGCAGGAAGAGCGGTAGTAGGAGCACTTACTGTTACTGACTAGTAGTAGCCCTGGCAGTAGCGCGAATACCAGCACAGTCGCACAAGTATAGGCACAAGCAGCAGCAGCGGCAGCGGAGCAGCTATGGTCTTGCTATTTTTTGTTGGTTTCTGTGTTTTTGTTGACGAGATGTTGCTGCAGGCTGTCATTAACATGTCTGGAGGCACGCCTTGGTTCTCCAACCTTCAAGCCTAAACCTTGAAGCCTCACGCCTACCTGAACCCTCAACCCTCCGTGCCAAGAGGATGGTGTAGTGTTGAGCTTCGAGTGCGCCGAAGACGCGATCTTCGGCTGAGCACGAGAGCAGGGTTTCTGAATGTTGAATGTAGTTCTTTCGCGTTGGGGCTACCAGGCAACCGTATCTAGAATCTAGGTGGTCTTGGTGTTGGCATTGGGCACCGATTGACCTTCAGTGCTCTTGCTTTGCAGACACCAGTTGCACCGAAACTTGTTTAGGCTTTGGAGTTTAGAGTTAAGGGCCGCCGTCTGTTTCCGTGCTCACTCATGACAAACTGCACAGGCCATGCCTGGACCCTATGCACTTGTAGCCAAGAGCCATCCCCAAGCCCAAACCCCTAAACTTAAACCAAACCCTAAACTCTAAACCCTAAAACCCTGAAAAAGGTACACCCTAAACCCTGAACCCCAAAAGAACCCTATACCTGAAAAAACCCTCAACCCAAATCCCCCTACGCCCTGAGCCCAAAGCTTCGGCAAGGATTGGCTCGGCCTCGTGGAACTTCCGCGCGCCCGAAAGCTGCGACCTCCTGGAGATTCTAACGGCCACTGCTAAGGCAGCTAGCATGGGGGGCCTTGTAATCACTAGATTACTGTTTCATTGGGTTTTCATTCTATATATTATAGTTATAGTACGAAGCCATCAAACATCGTATTGGTAAGTATTCAGACTATAGGCCCCTATAGGAAGCAGTAGAGCTATTCCTTAGGGTTCCTTCATTTGTAGAATCTGCCCCCCGAAAATTCTCCAAGACATCCCAATTTCCTGTTCCAATTATCCAGGCCAGTGTATTTTGCTACGAAGGGTGCCTTGTGTCCTGTATTCAGTTTTTATTCCGGAGATCCCCTAAAATGCGGCATGAGGGCACTGCTGGCGTACGGGTTCGTGAAGCCTGGTACATGATGAGCTCCGACAGTAAAGGGTCATACCCGACCCCTATTTTAGGGTGCCTACTTTTGTATACAAAAGATCCCAATGATGAAGCTACCCTAAAGCAGGGGGAAGGTCTGACCCTCTAGGTAGTGTTTAGGTCCCAGGGCTTCAAGGAAGTAGGGGCTCGGGGTATGAAGGCCCAGGCTTCAGGATCCCCGACACCCCTATACTTAAGCTACCCCACGGCCTGCGATTCAAAGCCCGGAGGTTAGCCTCCCCGATTTGATGAACGGCAGCCGCATCTCCGTGGCTTATGCTGATGGCACAGCATGGGAGACTTGGGACATTCCTCCGCCGGCGCCAGCAGTACAGGAATTTAGGGCTGAGGGTGAAGACAGCTTGAAATGCCTGGAATCAATGAGTAACAGTCTGTTGGGCAAGTGGTCTCAGGTCTTCAAGCTCCATAGAGCCTTCAATCACACACCCGCCTCGGTTTCAATGTGGCTGTCACTGGGTGAAGGCTGTTGATACGAGGCTGATGGTGTTGCGCCTGCTACTGGCGCAGAGTCTGTTACTGCAGTAGTTTCCATTCTTTCTAGGCGGTTTTGAGCTCGAGCCATTCCTCTCGATAGGAGCCCTTGATTCAAAGCGTTACGGATGCCATTCTGGCCCGGAGCCCTGAGCTTTGCTCCAGTACCGCGGACTCAGCACTTCGCACTGCCCGCAACATCGACAGCGCGCTGGAAAGTGCCGAGGTTTGTTCGTAAAGAGGACGTGTCGAGGTCGTTTGCAATTTCAGCTTGATCATTTTTTGTGGGGGGAGGGCGGAAAGCTGAAGCATGTGTATTGACCGAGGCTTCTACAACGGCAGAGGAGACGCATTCTGGGAGAGGCCAGAAACCTGGACTGTGAACAAGCGGCCCAGGCAGGGGTAGGTTACGGCACTGAAGAAACGGCAGCTGGTGTTCCGGACGTCTTCGATTCCACGTACGTCTTGCTTCTTCAGCTTCGCGCTCATGGACTTGGATGAGGCTCTCGGCGAACATGTGCCACCTCGGCTTCGATTCGAAATGCCCCAGCCTTCTGCCAGAATCGGGTCAGAACGATGGTGTCCTCCATGGGGGTCTGCCTGCGGTGAATGTCGAAAAATGAGCAGGGGTCAGCAAAGGTAGCAGTTGCACCCGGATGGTCGGTACAAGTGGATGGTTTACTAGCACTGGGTAGTACCACTGCTCCATATCCTTCGCCGCATGTGCCTCGTTTCTGTACACGGTAGGTGAGCTGCGCCAGGCCGAAGACAGTCAGGCAGTCTTTTGCCATTGTTGGTCCTAACATGGTCAACCCTAAACCCTAAACCCTAAACGCCGCTCAGTGCCAAAACGCCTCCGAAGAAGGGAGACACGTCCCCGAAGCCCCAACGAAGCTCTGGAGTCTGAAACCCAAGTCCCCGGAGCTTCACCTGGAGGCCCTGCCGACTACGCCCGAGGCCGCTGAGTCGGACGAGAGGCGAGGGTTCAGAGTTTGAGGGGAGAGGTTCCTAAGGCGGGAGGGCCGATGACAGGAGATGTTGAGCCGGAGTTGCGATGCTTTGGGCTGCGCTCGTGCTAAGAAGCAGCACCAGCAGCACCAGCAGCACCAGCAGCACCAGCAGCATCGGCATCAGCTCAGTCAGCACTACCATGATGTGTTTATCGCCAGTGGTTGTATCGTTGAGATCGTGATTGCTACCATACTCATCGTCATCATCATCATCATCACCATCATCATCACCATCGCCACCTTCATCTTCGTTCAACTCAACATCATCCTCGTCATGGTCATCGCCATGACAGTTGTCAGCCCAACTGTGGCCATCATCATCGTCATAATGACGATCATGGTAATCACGATCACCAGTGTCGTCATCATCATCGTCAGCATCATCAAAATGATCAGCATCTTGACCATCGCCATCGTCATCAGCAGCAGCATCAGCACCATCGACATCATCATCATCTTCTTCTTCACCATCATCATCATCATGATCATCACCAGGATGATAATTATCATCACCATCAGCATCATCAGCATCATCATCAACACCACCATCGTCATCACTACGTGGTTCTGGTCATCATTGATATGGTCTTTCATTCCTGCTTTACGCAGTCCTATACATTGCCAGTGTCATACTCAGCGACACCACCCTCGTTATCATCGTTATGCTCAATGCTCACTGCATGCCTTGATTGATGCCAGGCCCTCCGTTCAAGAGCTGGTCCAGAAGTACGAGGCTTCGTGGTGTTTGTGCACATGGGTATACAAGCAGCTGCAAATCCTCGGAAAGTCCGTCAGCTGAGTCAGCTTCTAGTACTGTCACGGGGCCCCGCTCTGGGACATGCTTTCACGATGAAGACAGGCTAAGGTTCAATCTTTTAGGCAAGAACATGAATTCCCAAACCCCGTACAGCAGAGTTGTGAACGTGGCATGTAAAGGCCCCTAAAGTACATTTAATTTCAAGAACCGTTGTAGAGGCCCTATTGAAATCACGAGGGCCCCGAAAACCTAAACCCCCAAAACCCTAAACCCTAAACCCTAAATTCCAATTCTTCAGGCCAAGCCGGAAGAGGACGAGGAGGAGGCAGCTGCCGCCCGGGCGCGCAGAATACAGCAGGCAGGGGAGAAGAATGGATTATATTATAGTATAGGGGCCTTTATACTTCGAATAGTGTTTTGGGGTATTGTATACTGAATAAGGAACCCCCCCAAGTAGTACAAGCAATTTTTAAGGCCCCTGTTTCTATAGGGCTTCCGGTCCCCAAACCCCCAAAAGTAATGGTGTAGTTAGGGTTTCTACAGGGTTTCGGATCCTTAAACCCCAAACCCCAAAAGTAGGTAACATAATGGCCCAACACCTATGGAGGGCTGTTGTTCTACGTACTTTGGGGTCCAGGCGGGGGTTTGGTCCATAATGGTTTTGTTGTATGGGTTTAGGGTTACTTGGGTGTAGGGATTGGGGTTTTAGGGTTTAGGATTTTGGGGCTGAGAGCTTTTACGGTTCACAGTTTGGAGTTTAGGGTTCAAGATTTTGGTGCAGACTGTTCAAAGTTTAGGGCTCATAGAGTTCTGGGATGGTTGTATACTTTTGATACCAAGAAGCAATACCGACGCAAAGAGTCGAAACCTGCCCACGTATATAGGAAGTTTGCCTTCAAGAGTGTCTCTTTCGGTGCGTGTTTGGGCTCTCAGATATTTTTGCTTGGAGGCCTTCGGCTTTGGTGTCGTTGGGACTCGAGACCGCAGGTCTTCTCATTTCAGTTTGGTTGTTGGTGATAGTAAGTGGACACTGCGTATACTACAACTCTACTAGGAGGTTAGGAAAGATAGGCTCCGGTGTTCAGGATTCAAGGCCTTGTTGCTCAGGTTTTCAGTCGTAGGGGGTTTCCTGTTGCGCATGCCTCCAACGCGAGACATCGACTGGCTTAAGAGTTCAGGGCGCAGTGGTGCGATTGAATTGTGATTTCTCAGACAAATCTGACCGGGTTTGTCGGATGTTTTTGGAAGACTTCGGGTGTTGCGGATTGTGTTGTTTATGAGTCACGGTTTTAGCAAGACTGAGTTCCAGCTGGTGGCATAGATGATCGTGTTTGGCCTTTCGAAGTCTTTCATGCGCCCATCAAGACTCCGACTCAAAAAGCTAATTTAGTTCTCTGAGCCCTGGCGCTTTAGTTTAGTTTTGCAACACGCATTGACGAGATCCCGCAGCTGTGTCGGTCTTGATGAGTCTTCCTGGAGCCGCGAGCCTGCAACTGCGAGCCCGAAAGTTTATCTAGACTTGTTTCCTGAAACGCTTTCCTCTGAAGCCTTTCATGTATGCGAGGAGCAGAAGGGTCTGCAACGGCAACAACAACAGCCTAAGTTCCTTTAACCGTGTTCCCGAATAGTCTTTCTAGAACTTGTTACTATAGGGGACTAGTAATTACCAATACTAATTTGGGGGTTCCTTATTATAGTTATAGTCATAGTATACTGGGCCCCCAAACCCTATTCTAATTATTAAGGCCCCCTATATTACGCTTATAAGCCTAACCCGGAAGATACCAGGCACCGATGCCGACGCTGCTCCGACGCAGCGTGGAAGGCCTTTCTTTAATGCTTCTGTTAATCATGCATTGCTCGTTGTGTTTACGTACTTGGCTCTTTGTGAGCACTTGTCTGTGGAATGTTTTGACAGAAGGGACAGAAGGAACTCGTCTTCCAGGTTCAGAGTTGACGAGTTTAGGGGTTTGGAATTAGAGGTTCAGGCATTTCAGGTGGCAGGTTCCAGGTTATGGATTCAGCCTTGTGATGGCGTCTCCCACTGCCGGGGCTGCCAAAGGGGAGTGGACCCATCAAAGTCTGCCTAAAGGCGAGGTTGATGGCTGAAGCGTACGGGGGTTCGAGCATCGTGCGTTCAGTTCTGACAGTTCTGGGGTGGTGATGGCATTGGCGTTAGTATCGGTAGCTGCCTTGGCATCGAATGGGGGGGCGAACGTGTCGGTGGTAGTCGTAGACTTTGTAGATGAAAATGCGAAAATACTACGGTTAGAGAATTAGAAGTACATCCACTGAAGTAGCCGTAGTTGTCGTCATAGTGGCATTGCCAGTTACAACCATTACACTCCAACCGCCGTTACCACGACACGCCTGGTAGCACTGCTACCCTGACGCGGGCACCAGCTGGACCACGCTGTGCAGCCCGGAAGCCGTGAATGCTAACTGCTAAAGGCTAAAGCCCTACGTCCCCAACCCAGACATAGTATCACCTACGTGGCTTGCGGCAAGAAGGTCCAAAGCCGGGCCTTTCTGCAGGCTCGTGGGTCCAGGGAGAAGGATCCTCGCCTTTTTCACGTCGAGTTCTGGCAGTTCTGAGAGTCTCCTCGTTTCCGTTCAGAGTTGTTTTCATCGTACAGGGTGTGCGAATGCAGTGTGTGCTCCCTACGGCCTTAAGGGTTGGTAGGTTTGAGGAGCCGCGATTCTTAAACACCAGACTCTTGAGCATCGATCCCTTCTGATTCTTTTCCGCAGTAGCACTCTTCCAGCTTGTGTCACGATGCCGTTGTGTACGCTGTACATGTATTAGAAGACCTCGTGTTGGAGGCACAGCCACAACACTAGCAAGGGTGCCAAGCGACAACTCCACCAGAAGCAACGAAGACATATCGGCTACAACGGCTGGTTCCCTTCAGCTTGAGGTCCTCGGCAGGATTTGGCCTCTGGATTGTTTCATCCGCCTCGGTCTTTCGATCAGAGGATTTGGCTTTTGTCAACAGTACTCAGAATGAAACAGTCATCAGGTATCAAGCACTAGTAGCATGAGCCCAGAACCAGCGCAGGGCAAGACGAGCAGAGCACTTCGCCAGTGAAGCTGCAACGGCCCCATGCTTTCGTCAGTTGCACGGTGGGGGGAAGAAGGCATAAAAGCTTCGTCTCACTCAGTGTTGTTTCTAGTTTTCATCTCGAGCCTAATATGGTCAGTCTTGAGAGGATTTTTGGGCTTCCTTGTATGAAGCCAGATCCAGGACTGTGGAGGCAGGCCAAGAGTAATACAGGGGCCTTAATAATTTGAACAGGGTTTTTGGGGCCCATCATACTATAAATGTAATAAGGAACCCTTAAAATAGTATAGGTAATTATTAAGGCTCCTACGTTAATGCTTCAACTAAGCCGAGAACCCGAAACTTACGCCCAACGCCTTCAGATCAGGTGTCGGGTCAGATTCAAGCAAGCAAAGAAATGTCAGACTAGCCTCCCAATAAGAGCACCCTTCCCAGCACATTCCAAGTGCTGCAGACCCTGAAGACGTTGCAGTTCAATGTCGTACACACTGTCTTTCAGAAAGACGCGTTTCTCAATGCAGGCTCCCGGCTGCATCAACGTAGAACCCTGTGGGAGGGTAAAGTCAAATCATAGGTCCGCCAGCACGAACGACGAAGCCTGCGGAACCCCGCCGCTGATGTCCGACCAGGAAAGCTCCGGCTGAGATCAGACTGCTAGTCGAGACAGAGTTTTATCCAGTAGTACTCGCTGCCGTCACCGCCAGCTCCGTTTCCGTCGTTCTAGTACTCATCGTCGACATTGTCGTCCTCGTCGCCTGCGTCGTCGTCATCATCATCATCATCATAGTGTTTTGCAGCTCTTGTTGTTGATGCTGCTCTTATTGTTACTGTTTGTGAGTTTATGTGCTGCTATCTGAACAATACCGCTTCACACCTTCAAGTTGCCCCAGGCCTTCTCAGAAGGAAGTGGGCTGCAGACACGCACTGGGCATCCTTCACCAGGTTTTCGATTCTATAGGGGGCTGAGTTGGTGATGACGATTGAATAGCCATCATGAGCAGAGTTGTAGCGTTCATAAATGAACACAACCGGCAGCCAGAAAACCGTAGTCTGAAAAACAATGGTCCTGAATCCCGTACGTAGACCCTGGACCCTATCATAAACTCACCATCTCACCATAAACCCGAAACCCTACCCCCCCCCTTTCCCAACCATCGTCCCGTCGGCAGTTCACCGCCAGGAGCTTAACAGTAAGTCCAATGCTTTGCGTCGCAAAGGCAACTTGGAGAAGCTTTGGATTTGGGGTTTAGGGTTTTGGCTTATGAGGGTGTATGGGGGTAGAAAGGTCTTGGGGTTTGGGGTCCTCTTGTTTTATTGGCTCAAAGGTGTAGGGAAGTGTGCGTATCCACGGATACTCCGTCTGCTGCTTGTCAACTTGTCAATATCAGAGCTTCGGCTCAGGAATCTTGAGCCTGAATAATCGACCCTTGCACTTTAATCAGGATTACAACTTGACGGTCCCAGTCTTTGAGCCTCTAAGGAAAAGGGTGGGTTCATAAATCAGGGGTTTACATCAAACTAAATTAAATTCCTGGGTCCTCAGACAGAGCACGGAAGCTGGGATACACTCACCGAAAGGTAGATCCCTCCCTCCCCCTCCCCCTACCCCCCCCNCCCCCCCCCCCCCCCCCCCCCCCCCCCCCCCCCCCGCCCAAAAAGCGGGGGGCCTAAATAATTGCCAGTACTATTGGGGGGGTTCCTTATTATATGGTTATAGTATAATATACCGCCGAAATGGGAGGGTCCGGAATGTCAGTCTTGCCACTACATGCCTGGGTCTCGACAGTGGCACGAAGCACCAAGGATTTAACAACCTCCCACGAAAGCCAAGTGTGTGCCTCAGTGCGAAACAGCCTCGTACTGGTCGCGATGCTGATGCTATTGGTCACAGTGGCAGTAGCCATCCTAACATAAGGGCCTAAATAATTACCAATACTATTGTGGGGGTTCCTTATTATTGTTATAGTGTAGTACACCCCAAGGCCCCTATAGTACCCATCCTCGTAGCACTCTGCGGAGCTGAGCTGGAGGCCAAGACTGCTGGGACGTGCTGCAGCCGGTTGCTCTTGTATAAGTCGAAGCCCCAGCAAGGCATTTAGCCCAAAGGGTCCAAGTACCAATACAGCAGGTACTTTGAAGATATTTGGACGCTGAAGTATATATACCTTGTACCATTACTTGGACCCTTTGGGTAGGTTTTAAGCGTTTTGGCGTAGGCTTGAGATTAGTTCTTGACTAGAGCTTCAGAGACCTGAATAGAGATCAGTCCATGACTGGCAACCAAGCTCTCGGGTGATCTTTGGCTGCGGCAGATGCTTAGTGCATGCTCCAGTGGCTCTGTTTGGTAGCTCGCAGGTATGGCAAGTATGGGGCGATGTTCTGAACTAGGTTCTGATCAAAAGAGGGCAGTCTAGCCCTCGTTCGGGGTCGCATCACGGTTTCGCTTCAGACCTCTTTGTCGGTGCACGACCCTGGTGTCAGACCTACACTTAAAGCCGTTGCTCTCATGTTCGGTAAATACCGTAGCTAGCTCCATGAATCCTAGCACACGACATGTCAACGACACCGAGGTACGAATGTTCAAGACGAGGTTTGCCTTCTCGTTCTGACCGATTAAGAGTCGCAGGAACAGCATCTTGCAACACGAGTGACTACTTTGAGCCCCGTCGCATGACGGGTAATTCAGCCGAACGACGTGAGCAACTTACAAGCTTTCCAGTAGCAGCGAGCGACATCGACAACCATGCTTGTCGTGCCTGTTTTAGCAGGTGCCGCGCAACAATGGATTATTGTAATTGCATCGGAGAGAACTGTAGCGGGGTCAGATCACGGACGTTGATGTGACACCATGGCTACTAGTATCGCCTGCATTGAATGCATATCAGACGAGCCTTTCTCATGGCCGTTTACAACAGGGCACCCGTTGTGTCCGTTGAGGCATCCTGCAGAAGACTGTCAACGAAAAGCCTCTTATAGAAATGAACAACACACGGCCACACGGTGGAACTTGATATTGAGGGCACCAGAATGCACAACAAATAAGAGTAACAGTTACGTAACACCGCCAAGCACATCCAAACAGCATTCGCGGAATGGGCGCATACTCTACGATCGCGAAATCTACAAGAACGAGCAGACGGCGGGGCGCACTTGTAGTATCTTGTAGCAACAACGACGATGGTGGTAATTCTAGTTAAGTTGGTGTAGTGGCGGTAGCGGCATCAAGATACAGAACACAGCAGACATGATCATGTTCATGGTGAGATCCTGGAGCCTGAACATAGTGCGAGCTTACTCAGGTACTTGCAATGCCTGCCAAACGACGGATGCGGTCGTACAGGTGAGGTGCTGCTTTCCTTGCGCATGCGGGAGATATCGCAAAAAGTCCTAACCCTAACCGTCCTAGCCCTGAACAAGAAACCTGCCGCCAGAAGCCGTAACAAAGGTACAGTTTCAACCAAAATATTCGTGAGGCCCCTAACCTTGAACACAGGCTGGAAACCCTAAACCCTAGAGGGTGCAGCCCAAAGCCCTAAACTCTCTAGAAACCCTAGAAACCCTAAACCTCAAATGCGGTCCTGATTTTGCAACTTGGATTTCCGCGTCGAGCTCCCTTAAAGGAGGTCCTGCGGCCTTAGGGTTTCAAATCCTTGTTAATATAGAGCCATTACATGTGACGGTGATTACTTCCAGTAGAACGTTTGCTCGAGTCTTTCTGGCCCTACTCGTGAGCTGCAGGGCCCACTGCTGCTCACTAGCCCTGCTTTATTCCTCGATGGTATCCAGAAATGAAACTTTCCTTTCAAGAAACCCTCACCGGTGCCTGAACTAGTGAACTTGTTATCTAGGGGAAGATCTGCGTCTGCCCAGGCGGCCGTGCAGAGCGTCTTGCTTGCCATCTTCTGATGTATGCGTATCAGGGGTCAAGCAACCCAACGTGCCGAGACATCGTCACAGGGGGTAGAAGACCCACAACCATAAAACGAAACTAATCCATTGTTCTGCACTGTAGCTAAGCACGCGGACTGGCTTTACAAGGCTTTGCACTTCCCTGCAAATGAGCATCGCCAGGAACCAGATCATGGAGGGAGCCATGAAAGAGTTGAGCTTCGGTCAGAACTCTTTCATCAGCAACTTTTAAGCCTATACACAAAGCTCTAAGCCTAGGTGGTGAAAGATCACCCCGGCAGATCTCAGCCACACCCAACCTAAAAGCTCAAAGCCCGACAATGTCAAAACTTAAGTAGGCGTAACACCACGCGGGATGCTTGCAACCTCCCACTGAGCGCCAAGTTAGACCGGGATCTCTGGGCCAGAGATGTCGGAGAGCCCCGTGACGCTGGTGCCATCCGTGGAGAGATGTGGAGAGGAAGCGCCCGTGCACATACACAGGGCTTGTAGGATTGTAGGCCTTATCAAGCGTGAATCTGTCGTGTTTTGGCTCAGGCAGCCCAACTCAAAAACTCCCTGATGATGTCGTAGAGTCGTACTCATACTTTTAAGGGCTTAGGGTGTTGCTTCCTATTTAAGGCTCTATTATGAGCGCTACTATGCAGGGATTCTACAGGGGTTTATATGAGGGGATCGAAACCCGAAACTCTGCATCTTCAGGGCTACCTCATCTTTACCCATAGGCCCCATAGTAGTTCCTTTTTGGGGTTCATATTTGGTTTTCTATAAGGTAATCCCAAAAGGAACTACTATGGGGCCTATGGGTAGGCCTATAGGGCTTTCGCACCAGCAAACTCGCTTTGTCAACAAGTGAAGCCACTCAGACCTTCCTTGACCCCTAGATCCTCCAAGATGGGACCCAGTTTCCGTTGGAGTTGCCAGGTAACCTTGTATAAGTATACTGTAATTCAAGATCACCAAACCCGAATCTGATCAATAAAGCCCCCCCCCCCCCACAGAACAGAAATATGAAGCCTTCTTACGACGGCAGCAGGATAGTGCCAGAACCACCGGACACACATCCTCAAAACCTCAATCACCTCCTTCAAGAAGTCTTAGGCTTGCGAAGCCGCAACCCCTAAACCCTAAACCCTAAACCCTGTATGAAAAGAGGAGGTCTCAGGAGGGCTCCGGGTCCCAAGGTCTCGACGCGAGGCCCCAAAGCTCCTCGTTCTATTTTCACAGGGTTTAGGCCGGTTTAGGGTTTGGGGCTTAGGGCTTTGGGCTTTGGGTTTATGGGGTTAGGGCCTAGGGTGTATCTTAAGCCCTTACGCCTGTCGTGGAATCCTGAAGTAGCCTAGTTGCTTCCTCGGGTGCGCACCGGAAGTTGGCAGTCTTCAGATGTTTCTCGTCGCGACGGCAACATGACCCACTGAGTCCGTGATATTCTAGTCCTAGTTTGCTGCCAGGAACAGGATTTCCGATGCATGCCTGCTGTGATCAGCATCTTGTCGTTGTAAGTGCCCGCGGTGGTGACCTTTTTAGGTTATGTTGTTCCTGCCCTGTTCTGCATCGTTTTGACACGGTTCATTGAATATGTTAGGTATCAGGCCAGATAATCGGCCGATGCTTGCGTTGCAGACGTCCTAGGATGCAGCACAAGCATATTATCAGACTTGATGTTGAGGCCGAGTCGTTCTCAAGATTAGCTGGCACAGTTGAAATGGTAGAGTAAGACTGAAGGTGGGACGCCGCGATGCGGTCAACGTTGTGTGTCACCGCTCGTTTTTTGGACATCATTCAGCCAGTTGTTCATCCCGGAGCACATTCACGGAGTAGTTGAGTGGATCCAACAGCTTGCTATAAGGAGCCTCCAGTAGGTCAGTTGCCCCAGATAGACTGATAAGCCCCCAAGCGTCAAGTGCTGCCTTCCACTCGACGTC
Source organism: Symbiodinium sp. clade A Y106 (assembly GCA_003297005.1). Lineage (NCBI taxonomy): Eukaryota > Dinophyceae > Suessiales > Symbiodiniaceae > Symbiodinium > Symbiodinium sp. clade A. The sequence goes on from BGNK01000062.1 coordinate 310,228, forward strand.
ACTCGACAACTCGATTTTCGTTCACGTGCCTGAGTCACCGGTGATCTGGTGAGGCCGGTTCCGGTTTACTGCTTGGAAGGCTCTGCAGCAAGCGGTCTGGGGTAGCGTTTCTCGGCGAAAGCCCAGCTTTCCCGTTTGCCATGGGTCCAGAATCAGAAGCCAATCCCTCTCGCCGTCTCGCCATATGCAGAATCTTCATGCCTTTGTCTGTGTTTTTCAGCAGGAAGCAGTAAGCCCCATAGAGCCCTCTAGCCTGAGCCATAAAGTTCCTGAATCCTACAGCCTCAGCCACGAAGTTCCTAGAGACTCTAAGCAGAAAGTTCCTGAATTCTCAGCGCACCTTGCACGTTGACAACGACACACTGCGTATCTTCTCGGGTTTATGAAATGGTACCTAAGCTGTGGTTGATGATTTACTTAGAGTGTGAGCTCCTAGGCTTCGCTTCGCCAGCCTTCCGCCTTATTTCGCTCTGGGATGAGCGAAGCATGGGTGCGATAAGAAACTGGGTCCTGCGTCAGGGGCATCGGACATGCCAGCTATTGCTACACCACGCTTATGTCGGGAGATTCAGGCCTGCTTCGAAGTCTGCCCGCCCACTGTGAGCCGTCAGCATACAAGGAGCGCAGTAGCACATGTGTTGTGAACAATGGCTCGCTTTCTAAGCAGCACTCTCGGAGCTCTCGGCATGCATAGGTTTCGTCTTAGCGACCCGTGTCTCGAAATCGATATCGAAGAGCATCGTACTGCACCAGAGCCGGCCACCCCATGCCCCGTGGACAACGGATGCCATGCACCTATGCTTCCCGTCCAGCAAAGTGCTCACATAGGATGGGCACTTTCCGGTTGGTTGCAGTCGCCATCAAGAGCGCAAGTCTACCAGCCGGACACGAGAAGACTTCTCAAGTCAACAGGGTCTCCGACTGGTTGTGCAGCTTAGAAACCGTTTGAGATGCGGCGACCGCTTAGTAAAGGGAACGTCAAGGGACCATGCGGTTGTAGATTCGGAGAGCCAGTGTGGTAACCTAGTTTGGCCACAGAGACCCGCACGCAAATTCCTGATGCTAGCCTTCCACTAGTTAGGGGTATATAGTTAGAATGCGCACTAAAGCAGCAGGTGGCACCAACTCCCTAGCTAACCACTTGCACCGCAAGTTAAAGCCTGAATACAATGAGCTTCGATTCCGAATCCTTGAAACCAGCACTTTGCCGTGACCTTAAGTTCACATCCCAAGCCCCACAGTGTCAGGCCCGCACACCCCTGACCGCCGAACAAGCTTTCCCATCAGGCCTAAAGATGTCGAATCTATCGTGTTCCTCACAGCCGAGAAAGCAAGCCGTGCCTTGAGATGGCTTCGTTAGAGGTGCTGGAAGGCACTGCGCACAATTAGCCTCGTCACCACGAACACTGGTGCTTCTCTGTGCAGCGAATAAAGTTGGCGGACGCAGGAGATCTTCTCCATAACTCCATCAGCTTCTGAAGCTTGTCAGAAGATCTCACATCTTGCAAGCTCTATTGGCCCCACCCAATGCTAACAGACTGTCACCGTCGCCATTTGATAGTATCAGACCTTGGTCATCCTCTGTAGTAATCGTCGTCGCCCTAGCCCTGGTCCGAGTCCTTGTTCTCGTTCTCGTCCTTGTCAATGACCTTGTCCTGGTAGTGGTAGTGGTAGTAGTAGTCGTCGTCGTAGTCGCAGTAGTAGTCGTCGTCGTAGTCGTAGTAGCAGTAGCAGTAGCACTAGCAGCAGCAACAGCAGCAGTTGTAGTAGGAGTAGTAGGAGTAGGAGGAGTAGTAGTAGTAGTACGTAGTGGTAGTGGTAGTAGTAGTAGTAGTAGCCGTAGTAGTAGCCGTAGCAGTAGCAGTAGCAGTAGCAGGAGCAGGAGTAGGAGCAGGAGGAGGAGGAGGAGCAGTGGGAGTGGGAGTGGGAGTGGGAGTTGGAGTGGGAGTGGGAGTGGGAGTAGGAGGGGGTAGGAGTAAGAGCAGGAGCAGGAGCAGCAGCCGCAGTAGCAGGAGCAGGAGCAGGAGCAGCAGCAGGAGCAGTAGCAGCAGGAGCAGTAGCAGCAGCAGTAGCAGCAGCAGTAGCAGTAGCAGTAGCAGTAGCAGTAGCAGTAGCAGTAGCAGTAGCAGTAGTAGTAGGCGTAGGAGTAGGCG
>BGNK01000062.1:312399-417463 GCA_003297005.1 Symbiodinium sp. clade A Y106
AGCAGGAGCAGCAGGAGCAGCAGGAGCAGCAGGAGCAGCAGGAGCAGCAGGAGCAGCAGGAGGAGCAGGAGGAGCAGGAGGAGCAGGAGGAGCCGGAGCCGGAGCCGGAGTTGGAGTGGGAGTAGTGGGAGTAGTGGGAGTGGGAGTAGTGGGAGTGGGAGTGGGAGTAGGGGTAGGAGTAGTAGTAGTAGTAGTAGTTGTAGTAGTTGTAGTAGTTGTAGTAGTTGTAGTAGGAGTAGGAGTAGGAGTAGGAGTAGGAGTAGGAGTAGGAGTAGGAGCAGGAGTAGGAGTAGGAGTAGGAGTAGGAGTAGTAGGCGTAGGGGTTGTAGAAGAAGCAGCAGCAGTAGTAGCAGTAGCAGTAGCAGTAGTAGTAGCAGTCGCAGTCGCAGTCGCAGTCGCAGTCGCAGTCGCAGTCGCAGTCGCAGTGGTAGTGGTAGTGGTAGTGGTAGTGGTACTGTAGTGGTAGTGGTAGTGGTAGTGGTAGTCGTAGTTGTGCGTGTAGCTGAAGCGTTAGCGCTGGGGGTAGGGGTAGCGGTAGGGGCAGTGGCAATGGCAGTGGCAGTCGTCGTCGCTGTCGTGGAGTATTTCTAATTGTGGATGCGGTTGCAGTTGTAGTTGTAGCTACTGTAGCGGCACCTGTAGTACTTACTAGTTGTAGTTGTTGGATTCATTCGAAAGTCTTCGTGCTGCGACTGCTCTTCCCACCAATACTGGTGGGTTTAGAACCTCATCAGTACATTCATATCATCCCTAATCCCTAAACTCCGAGACCCCAGAGTTCTTATCATTCTTGCCGTTGGCTCCCCGGGCTCACAGCGGGTTTGGAGCTTCGGAGCTCTTGGGATCCGCATTTTCATGCCCGGGCACAGGGGGGAGAGCAGTATTCAGGGCTTATCGAGCTTTAGGATTCTTTGTGGTGTCAGGGACTACGACTTCTTTGGTTTCGGATTTAGCTTGTCGGTGCAAAGAGACGCCTGGGTAATTAGCAATCTCAACCGGCATAACCATAACAACAACCAAAACCCTATTGTCATAGACGGACTAGAGTCCTAAAAACCATCAGACACACAGACAAATGCATCAACAAACCACCGGAACAGTCACGTGTTTTCGAATCGAGGGACCAAAATCCTCCGAGCCTTTCTTGCAGCACGCCGATGTCTCAGACAGAGTCAGTTTAGATGGGCTCAAATCCCGAACCCTGGGCGCCAAACCCTTATTTCTCAATCCCGGGCTTGGGCTTCAGGGGTTTAGGGTTCGATCAGAGCCTTCAGCGCATCGTTATTGTTGCTTGGGATTTTTATGCGGTTCGGGATGCAGGGTTTTCAAGCAGCCATACTTGTAGAGCCGTGAGACTTACACTTACTCTACGTCGCTTGAAGCACACCTGTGGCTCTATGCTTCAAATTCCAAGAATCTGGCAGCTGGACAGACATTCATCACTACTCGGTAATTCCTCCATGCATTGTGAGAACCGGAACCTGGATACTACACCCTCAATCGCCAAAACCTTAGACTTAGAAGGTCAGCGGTGATAAGAATGTCAGCGGTGATAAGAACCCCCGGCTGGTAAGGCGGCAACTCAACTTCACCTGTGCGCGGCCCTCAGGCGGTGGTGGAAGCAGCAGGAGCAGTGACCACCGAAAATTGTTATCTGTGTCGGTCATCCGACTCTAATATATTTTCCAGTACTATAACGCAAAATAATATTATACTATGATATATAATGTACATATGTACGTATATGTTTATACATATGTATATATATATATAACACGTCTATATATATATGTATATATATATATACACACACACACTCCAGTACAATTGCATGGTGCTTCTTTCAGGACCCATGGCCGTGGGTGGTGAAGGAGTACGGTTGTTCGCCTCGGAGAGCTATGAGAAGCGGCTCAAGGCTAAAGCCTTAAAAATCAGAACAGGGTTTTGGCGTATGCTAGAGTCTAGTTCGAAAGGGGTCATCGTATAGTCTGAATATCTCGGTACTACAAGGGGATCATCTTGCAACTCATTCCGACATACACTTTGCCTGGTTCATGAGAAGTTGAGTGTGATGTCTTTTGTGTTCAGTTCCGCTGTGTCGAATACGAAGCACTCGACGAGTTCGAAAAGATTCCACGACTTCGGTGAACTGGGAGTAACTGGGACCTATCATGCCAATCAGTACGCTGACTGGGTGGCCCCGGTAGTGAAAATGATGGGGGTGGTTCTGATGATGGTTCTATTGCACTAAAGTCGCGGACAAACTGGATCCTTGAGAATGCGGAGTCTCAATCCCAACTTATACCCTGCAAGTCAGTTGCACGTAAGTCTGAGCATTCAGTTTATCGAGAAAACTAGTAGTATGAGGGCAGGGTTTGTGTCGGTTCGTAAGCCTAAAACTCTGAGCCCAAATTTATGAAGTAGCGATGACCGACGCCTTGCGGCCGTTGTATCTTGCACTCTGTATCCAGGTGGGTCAGTTCGTTCAGTGGCCTTGGCAGCAAGCAGTTGCAGAGGTCAGTGGGATACCACAGGGCCTTACTGGGCTAGGGTGGGTCGAACTTTCGATCATTCCGGATTATGATTCAAGGCCCACTGTGGTTGCGATGGAGAACCCGACTGCACGGCCCTTTGTATCTAACCCGTCCCGGCTCAGCTCTGAACGGAACCGAGGTACTGGTCCACCTCCAAAAACAAATGGATCGATGCCGTCGTGAAAGCGGTGGATGCCACTGGTGCAGTCCAGATCAGTGTGAAGCCACGTGCCTGGCTGAACCAGCAGGAGCAGTCCACCAAAATTCGGAGTATAGTGCCGCTACTGCAGCTTGGATTCCCGAGAAATTTGTTTTGTGTCAGTGTCGTTGTTCCAGTTTCAACCCACCAGCATGATGCTTGCACAGCACCTCCCCGACGCTACCACCGCGGCTAAGGCCCCCAAAATCCGCAGAGCAGCACGGCGAGAGTAAGACGACAGAGTTTATCGCCGAATCCTCGCAGCGCCCCGAGAACACCAAGTACACGAATGGCTTCGGCAACCATGGTGTGACGCATCTCGGTTGACAATTGGATAGTGGCTTATGTAGTGTGGATGAGGAGTGCAGCATTTCGGGTACAGAGACTTACTTCCCTGCGGAGAGTATAGACAACACCGACATGTTGAGTCTGCAGATGCATTTGCATCTTACCATGGCCCCTGCATTAAGCCTAAGCCAATTCCGCTGCAGACATACCCAGGATCCAAGGTTCTTCTGCCAAAGCAGCAGGCCTGAGCATATTCCCCAACAGAAAAGCTAGCTGCAACCAGTTGGCCCAGTTCGTGATGCGTACTCCGTCATTATAACGGGGCATAACTTCCGGACTGATTTGAGTGTTGCTGCAGCCTCTAACCTCAGGGCGAACAACCTGAAGAATCCTCGAGAGCGGTACATGCCCCAAACCATGCCACCTGATCCTCAGAGTCAGGGTTTTGATGGATTCTGGCTTAAAATTCTACAGGGTTTGAAAAGTTTAGGGTTTATAAGGAACTTCAAACGCAAACCGTTCGCTCAAGCTCCAGGAACGGCACCAAGCCACCGGCCGCTGGCGCAGCTGTAGACGCCGCCCAGCGTAGCGACCGATCCAAAGCGATGCAGCCTTGGCTGCACCCAAGTTGTTGGTTGCTATGTTAAGTGTTGTTGGTCTGCTGTTTATGCTAGTATGGTTGGTGCATGTTGTTGCTACTGCTAGCGCTACTGCTACTGCTGCTACTGCTACTCCTACTCCTACTACTACTACTACTACTACTACTACTACTACTAGCCCCCCCCCCCCGCCTACCAACCACCTGGCGCCTCAACCCATCGTCATCATCATCATCATCAACGAAAATGACAGCTGCAGAAGATGCAGGGGCTCAGGCCCCCTATCTGTGACAGCTGCAGAAGTTGCCGATGNTACCAACCACCTGGCGCCTCAACCCATCGTCATCATCATCATCATCAACGAAAATGACAGCTGCAGAAGATGCAGGGGCTCAGGCCCCCTATCTGTGACAGCTGCAGAAGTTGCCGATGTTCACTTGCCTTAATTGTCACAGATGCAGGGGCTGAGGCTCCCTATCTGTGACAGCTGCATAAGTTCCCGAGGCTCACTTGCCTCAATTGTCACGGCCGGTGAAGTTGCAGAGGCTCAAGCCTCAAATCTGCGACAGCAACTGGAGTTGCAAATTCGACGGGGAAGAAACTGCCAAACCACAGGTGGTCGGATAGTACGAAAACACTGTAAATACCGTGCAACGCGCAGGTGCTGCCAAAAAGTTTTAAACACGCCCAAAACCTGGAGCGCAANCCCCCCCCCCGGAAGCAACAATGCTGCTAAAGAACGGTGGTTAGCAATGGACTACGACATGACCAAAATACTTTAAACACCACGTAAAAAAACAAGCTTCCCCCCAACCAATTTCGTTTCGAGTTTTCGCCGAAAACCCTCGCAAAGCCCAATGTCGAGTTCGCAAAGTCCAGAGTACAATAGTTGGTGACTATATGAGATGGTCCGACAGCACGAAAGTACTGGAAAGAACCGAGTAAAACGGCTCTTCTGGAGATGCTGTTCGGGGTGTTTGCATAACAATGTCGTCATCATCCCCCCTCTCCCCCGACCCCTCCCCCCAAAATGCAAGTCCAGAATCGGAAGCTCGAGTTTGCAAACTCGCAAGTGAATTTTGAAGCTTCATAAGATGNCTCCCCCCAAAATGCAAGTCCAGAATCGGAAGCTCGAGTTTGCAAACTCGCAAGTGAATTTTGAAGCTTCATAAGATGTTCCTACATGACGAAAGTGCTGTAAATACCGAGTAAAACGGCTGTGTGCGAAAAGAGTATGTAAGAGGGGTGGTTGGTAGGGGGGGCGCCCACTACTACTACTACTACTACTACTACTACTTCTACTTCTACTTCTGCTTCTTCTGCTTCTTCTTCTACTACTACGACTACTACGACTACGACTACGACTACGGTCACTACTACTACGAATAATAATTAATAATAATCATCATTAATACTACTTCTTCTACTACTCCTCCTCCTGTTTCTGCTGCTTTTGCTCCTACTACGACGACGAGTACTCGAGACCAACCCCTGCCCCCGCCCTAGCCCTCAATGCAACTCCAAAGCTTCATTATTATAACACCTTGAAAACTGATAAACAGAGCCCTTATGAAGCCCAGGTATTCGGTGTTCTCCGAATGGGACTCCCAGCGCCAGGGCATCACCAAGAACTCAGGTCCTGTGGTGCCTGGAAGGACATAGCCGCTGAGTTCAGAGTTTCTACTTGACACCAAAAGGTTTGTGTGGATGGTCTGGAGGTTTGAGGTTGGGAAGCTACGCATCCTTGGGGCGAGGACCGCAGCATCTCCTACCCACTATACTGTACTGCTGCCTTCTCTTGAGATCTCGTATCGATGGTTTGCACCCAAAGTCTTCAACTTCGACCTCCATTACTTCCCGTCAGTTGTGCAACTCTCGCCTAACACTGATTGTTGAAGTGAGAGGGGAGGCGTTGCTACTTGTGCTTCTACTTGGAACGGTCGTCAGCTGCAAGGGGCTGCTGGAATTCTTAGTGTTACGCTCCATGATGACATTTCGCAGTGATTCACTGCATCAGCTACCAAGTGGATGTGGTGATGATGATGATGGCGATGTGATGATGACGATGGTGATGATGCTGCCGCTGATGAATAATAAGAAGATGATGATAACGAGAAGGGGTGCTGCCGTTGTTCGTCTCGCTGATGATGCCATTGGGTGTGATCTGGGTCACGGTGACAACGGTGATTGTATCATTGTATCGGTGGTAATCGCAAACCCACAGGGTCCAAAGTACCTATATAGTAGAATGTAGGGTTTCTTTATTAGGAATTACTATTATGAGTACCTAGGACCCTTTGGGAAAGTCAGTCATGGCGGTCTCAGCAGACTGGCCTTGATCGTGGCATCCTTGCAGCCTCCAGGATTCCTCCATCAGGGCTTCGGCAAGAGCTGAAGGTCTTCAAGGAGCACTCGGAAAGGGGAGGGGAGGGCAGGGAGGGAGGGCGGGAGGGCGGGAGGAGGGCAGCCATGAACCGATGCACCCACCTACTTGCTCATAGTTTGCGGTCCTGGGTGCGACCAATGCACACCGGAGTAGAAACACGATAGATGGTTGGCCACAGTGAAGCCATCTAGAGCTTGTCATTGTACGTTTTGCTTGTACCATGTCCTTCAGGATGTTTTGCAGCCACGTGCTGACATTTACATAGGCTGTAGGTGCGCAGCATGTCGAAGGAAAGCAAAACTGCTTGAGTCGTAAGAAAGTCATGAAGGCTCTTCTGGGTGTTAGACTTGCTGGCTCGGAAGCCCAGCCCGAAATCCCAAACGATCCATCGAAGCACATGTCACAGCCTGTTCCAGCTTAGTTCGTTTCCGAGTGCAATAACCCACCCAACAAATCGTTAAGCGTTGCGGCATTCGTACAGCATCGCGATGATACCCAGAGCCCGGCTCAGTTTACGGTTCCTAAAAACCAGCTGCTTAAAGCGAATTTCTCGACTCTTGTCAGATTCCCTGTTTTGCCAGGAGGGCCTCGTGCATGAGAGCTCTATGCGAATGTAAGCATGCTGCAGTATCCGACTGTACTAGGGCCCCGGGCCTACATTAAAAGCCGTATAGTAAGCCTTCTAGTAAGCATTTGAGTAAGCCTTTCTTCGTCTTTGGAGGAACTCATGGTGTAGATCGCGTGCGAAGCTGCGGCCGAGGGGTCGGATGATATGTTTAAGTTTCAGTTTAGGGCTTAACTGAAACTGGTGTATTATATTAGAGAAACACGCACATATGTAATCATAAATACACTTTGTGTATACATAGTATTTATGTATGTATGCATGCATGTATGTATGTTTGTATGTCTATATAAACAAATAAATATGTATATATATATACACATCCACAGTATGTAAATGTATTATTTGTGTGTGGGCGCGCATTGACGTATAAGTTGCATCCGCTCAAAACCTTATAACTACAGTATGATGGATCCGAAAAACCTATTCTATGTATTAGGCCCTGACTGTGAGGCCCATATATTGTTCCAAGCTTCAAGTTCTCCTAGCCTACACTCTTCCGTCTGCAGGAGAACGAGAAAGACATACGACAATACAAGCTGTTCCTGCTTCAGCAGCCTCAGCGATGCGTACGTAAGCGCGTCACAAGCTTGCTGCCGGTCGCCCGCAGTGGTACGGGGTAGCTGGGTCACAGACACGTCGAGCTAAAAGACAGAGTTATATGCAGGCTGTACAGGGCCAATCAAGGATCTGCAGGCAAGATCAATTATGGCTTCAGGTTCACTTAGTCCACTTGGCCTTGAGCCTTGAGCCGACAGGTACTTAAGCTTCGAGGAGTATTAACAGCAAGTATAAATACAAGAAGAAGAAATAGGGAAATAGGTATTTTACTTAAGACTGTTTTTTTCCTTCCTAACAGCAGGACGATGTCTGCGCCTACATTTGACAGAGCAGCGCTGTCAGCGGCTGTGTAAGTCGTCCTGTCAAAGACCAAGGCAGAACGTCAATGTTTGCAGTAGTGTGTGCAGTTCATGGATACGTGTTTGACAAGAGCGACAGCAGCCCCTGCAGCAGGCTGTCGCACCAGTACGTACGGTCGCAACCATATTGAAGGCGTTATTCACAGCAACCTGAGGTGGTACAGCAGCAGAGTTTGACGTAACCGGAACCACTGATTTGAAAACTCCATGTTCTGATAGTGGATGTGAACTCATATCCCAGAAGTTCTCCGACACCCAAGCACAAAAGCAACCGAGAAGCCCCGCCTAGGTGGCAGACGTTTTACAACGTGGTCCGCGAGAAATGTGCCAAACTCCGGCAGCAGCCAGACCGCCGGAAGAAGGTGGGAGGACAAGAGCCGAAACCTTGTACTATAGGGGCTTTAATAATTACCTATGCTGTTTTGGGGGTTCCTTATTGTAACTACAGTATAATACCTCAAAACCCTATTCTAATTAGAAAGGCCCGCATATTACCTTGCTCTTGGGATCGTCGTTTATCGTTTGGTGCATGCGATACATTCTTGGAGTGGGAAGTTCAAATGGCTTCCAGAGAGCAGTTTTGCCGAAGTCCAGTGCCAGGGCTACTGCTTCATTTGGATCTCAGCTTCCCTCCAAGATATTCCATCCTTATTGTGATTACATCATAGCTACTATTCTGTTTATTGATACTTTCAATGTTGCTATGATCATGATGATGATGGTGATGATTGATCACTTGTATTAGAAGTAGGTTAATAGCGCCTTGCGGCCCTATGTAGCAGGTGAATGAAGCACCAAAGTTGTTTCAACATTGTTGTGTGCCGATAGGCTAATGGAGACGGATCGAACTCGTCGCGGGCCGATCTGGAGGCTCTCTGCAAGTGGGCTTGAGTATCGGTTCTTCAGAATGCCTCATCATCTTTACGAGCTTTTGCTCTGCTGCAGCCATTGTTAAAGCTGGTTGTGATGATTGTCACAAGAGTGGCTGGGTCCAGCCCTTTTTCGGTTTTGTTTCAATAACGGCCACTGCTTCAGTCTGACAGCCATCTAGCAGGTTCGGTCTGATTCATGCTGTTATCTGTCCGACATCTCACGCATGCGTTGAGTCATGTGGGTGTTCTTCGGATTAAGCTGTCCGTACGTTCAAGGAACTTCCTCGTCACCACCACCACCCCCGCCGCCGCAACCACCTATGTGTGCATCGTCACTATCATCATCATCATCAGCACCACCACAACTACCGTCCTCACCAGGCCGATTTCAAGGTGGCTTTGGAGGAAGCCGAGACCTGCCTCCAGTACCCCGGCTTGGGGTTCAGGGTTCGGCATGTAATTTCTCTAAGAATGACGACTATTCACCTGGATGAAGTCAGCCTCTACTTGCAAGTGAAGGTGAATTCTGAAAACTGACACGAAGCTGACATCTCCCAGCCCATGAACTCATCTGGGGCAAGTATATCCTGTGCAGGGTTGAAGGTTTTGGATGATTTTGGCTGTGTGAGTTGAAAAGGATTGGTGGAACTGTCACATCCGAACGCTCCTCTTTCGCAAGGTGCAGGTTTGAGGTGCGTCAGTGATACGGGACCGAGCATATCTGCCCTCCGAATAATGCAACCTCGAACGAAACATAGCTGTCTTTCTAGTTTGTGGCTTAAGCTTACGACTTTCATGCACGCTGTGGTTGAAGGCTTGAGGCTGAGTCACTTTGCCTTTTAGGTGTTTTCTGAGGTTGAAGTTTAGGCTCGGGCTCAGCGCTTGGGCCGAGGGCTGGTGGCATATCAGCACAGGTTTCAGGTGCTGCGGCAGCACAGGCCAACGGCTGTGAGGTTTGGGTGTGGGATTCCCTTGAACAGGACAAGTGTTGGACATAGTTGATACCACAAGCAGTAAACCTGAAGACATAGTGTGCTCCGAGGCATATATGCACGGAGGTGCGGGAGAAGGTCGAGTCATCGGACACCTCCGAAGAAGATGCTGAACGCCTGCAGGTGCTCCATGCATCACTTGAGCTTGAGGGTCAGCACGGAGGTTTGTGTTCGCAGACACGAGGAGTGTTCTCAAGTATATGTTGCGGATACTTTTCGGGCTTGACGCAAAGCCGAAACTCGCACGGCTGCTTCCTTGGTCGCCTTACGATGAGTTTTTTCGACTTCGTGCACCCCTGAATAGATTCCTGCACATGCCTTGAAAATGCCGAGTCGCTCAACACCACGGTTGTACGTGGCTGGTTTGGTACTCTACGCTCAAATCCACAGTCCGGAAATTTCGACGCTAAGTCGCGCTCGAAGTAGCACCGAGGATTGGGATGTTCAGACAGGTATGCTTTTGCTTTCATGAGCAGCAGCATCATCGGCATCATCTACATCACCGTCACGGTCGTCGCAATCGTAGTCATCTCATCATGGTGAGCCGACGCCGGTTCAAGGCCCCGTAGGCACATCGTCTAGGATGTGCGGCTTTGCTATTCCCCACAAACCCTGGACTGTGCAGTCCTGTTCTTTTGGTGCTCTTTCCTTGATGCACCATCGTCTGTAAGAGTCCATGTGCCTCAGTGCAAACTAGTCTGTACCTTTGCTTGAAAGGGAAGGGGGCTATACAGTATATACACCCTAAACCCTCAACCCTACAGTATACATATATATATATATATAAATGTTATAAACATATATATATATATGTCCCAACTCTGACATGGGAGGCCCACCGGGAAATTTTGGGCCACCTCTGCATCATGCTGGCAGATCTGGAGCTCTGGGGTCTTCTGGTTTTCCCAGGGTTCAAGGAATTTAGGGTTGTTTTAGGAGTTCGATTGGAATTTAGGGTTTTTGGGTTCTGCAGGAATTTAGGGTTTTTTTAGAGGTTCTTCTTAAGGAATCTAAGGTATTTTAGGGGTTCTATCAGGGTTTGGTTTGGGGTTTAGGATTTCAGGTTTATGATTTCCTGGGCTGTTGTTAAGGAATCTTTTTCAAGTTACCATAGTAGGGAACCATAATATAAGGGTTCCTTTAAGGGATCTATAAGGGTTCCTTTAAGGGGTTAGGGATTAAGGTTTAAGTTACCATAATAGGGATCTACAGTGAATAATGTGGTTTCATCTTTATGGTAGCTTACATTACATCCCTTAACAAGGACCCAGTTTCAGAGTCAAGTATAGGGTTCAGGGGGTTTAAGGGTTTGGAGGTCAGCAAGCCCTGAAACCCTAAGTTTCGGGGTTTTAAGGTTTGCCAACCACCAAAGACCGTGACCCTCAACAGCCCCGAATCCGACTAAACCGAAATGCAAGGTTGCGGATTCAGCTGATGCTTTCGAGTCGAGTTCGTAGCACAGGCTTCATTAGATCCGGGCTCAGGGCTCTTGATGCTGGGCAGTCTAAACGGTATAGTAGTATGAAGATAGCATGGCACATCTGAATTCAAGCCACGCTCCTTTCGCATTTAGAGCAAGAAACCCCGGATTCGTGGTTCAGCCTGCTTCCCGCAAACCTCATACATTAAGTCCTGACCCACAAAGCGCGCCAAGATTTTCAGATTTAGGACCTTACAGGTCTCATACTCCAGCCCTTTAATCAACTACTGAACCCTCCAACATCCCAGCATGACCAGGGTGTAGTGGGTAAAGGCCCCCAGGCCAACCCCAACCTATGTTTCAAAATTTGGGCCTTAGGCTCCCGGCCTAGATCTTTCGGGTTATGTCGAGCCCCTAAACCCTGAACCCTACACCCTAAACCCTAAACCCTAAACCCAGCCCGAAACCCACTTCTGCACCCCAACGCTTTAGCCCGAGATCCCAAAGCGCAGGAACTGTCACAGCCTAGTTAGTCTAGTTGTAAAAAATCGCCGTCTGTTCCGTATGGACCTCCATAGTATCTATGTATACCTACATGGTAGATTCTTTGGCCGTGAAAGGGTCTAGGTATTTTGGTGCTTTGGACACATGTGCTACATTTATATAATGGCCTGAACAATTGCTAATTACTTAGTGCTATTCCGTCGGGTTCTCTCTTATTTGTATACTGGGGTATCCCCAAAAGCTTTTCGAACTAGTAAGACCCCCTTATATCCTGCTGCTGGCGATCCATCGTGAACTCAGAGTGTTCTGCCTGGCACCTATGCGAAAGCGCCCCCTACACCCGAAACCCTATACAGTGTGCTGAGTATTTCGAACAGGCTTCGGGGCCATAGCATAGTATCACGGGCTAAAAATCCGAGTATGGCTCCCATGTATTCAGACCCCTTTTCAGATCCAAGTTAAAACATGCAAGCCTCAGGCGCCAGAGAGCCCAACAATGCACAAAATCTAAGCCATCACCCTCAGCCCGAAAGTCTCAACCCTTAAGGCCTTATAGAACCCCGTAGCTCTTGTAGACATAGTTGCGTATCGTAACCCATATAGAAGCCATAGGGCGACATGACAGACCAGTATATTCCTTGTAGTAAAACTATAGTGCTGCTTGTAGTAGCCAACCCTTAGAATATTACCAAGAAGCAATAAGCCTCATAGACCCTGCCAACAAACGATAGAACCCTGCAGATGTGTGTGTGTATATATATATATTGCTGTATGTATATATATATATATATATATATATATATACAGAGAGCAGATGGATATAGCACATTCGCTCTCTCTCTCTCTCTATGTATATATATATATATAGACATATAAAATGAAATATATTACAGTACATTATGACATGATACAGAAAAATGCAACATAACATATTACAACATAATGTAGTATTTCATTTTTGTGGTGTAACGTAATGTAAGAAATATAATATATTACACTGTAATACCGCATAGCATAACATACTACAATATAACTTAACATATTACAAGACAGTACAATATAATACAAGAAAACAAAGTTAAACAAAATAGAATGTACTATAATATAGTATAGGCTGCTAAATCACAATAGATAATTAGGCTTTCATATGATGTCATTATTTTTCTTTTTAAGTTGTTTTACATTCTTATGTGATATTATGTGCCATGACACAACACATACGTAGTTACATACATAGCTACATACATACATACATACGTATTTGTTGTAGGTTCCCTTAGAGAAGCACTGGGACAAAATCTGCAGGAGCGCTACCGTGCCATGTCGGGCTCGGGCGACTCCGAGGCTGCGCTCGCGCGTGCGGACAAATTGTGCCCGGGCATCGTAGTCAGTAGCATATCAGCAGAAGCAGAAGTGGTGCTTGTTGTAATAGTAGTAGTAGCAGCAGCAGCAGCAGTAGCAGTAGCAATAGCAGTAGTAGTAGTAGTAGTCGTAGTAGTAGCAGCAGTAGTAGTAGTAGCCGTAGCAGTGGTAGTAGTAGTAGTAGTAGTAGCAGTAGAAAAGTAATAGCTGTTGCAATAGTAGTAGATAGTAGTAGCAGTAGTAGTAGTAGTAGTAGTAGCAGCAGCAGAAGTAGGAGTTGTTGTAATTTTGTGTAGCAGCAGTAGTAGTAGCAGTAGCAGTAGCAGTAGCAGTAGCAGTAGTAGTAGTAGTAGTAGTAGTAGTAGTAGTAGTAGTAGTAGTAGTAGTAGTAGTAGTGGTCCAGGAGGAGGAGGAAGCGTAGTATATACTGTAGTCATAACTACAGATAATAATTTCTACGGCAATAATTACACCAAGTGGGACTTCCTAAGCCTTTTCAGAGGGACAGGTTTTGGAGTTCTGGGAGCTCAGGGGTCGGAGGTAACAATCGAGAAATTCGGGTTTCTCGTGTCATGGGTTTGGGGATTTAAGTCATTGGGTGTAGATTAGTTGTAGCATTAGCGGAGATTAGGCAGCAACGTTTTGAATAAAGCAGGCGGGCAGAGGCATTAGCGTATTATGGGTATTTGCCTTTCAGCGAAGTCCCTCGACCTACAATTAAAGGGCTTTCTTCCGTACTCTTTGCGTATTCCTTGTAATTAGGCCCTAGGCATGGCTCTACCCAAAACTTTCAGGTACATTCCCAAAGAAAGCCTGAAGCCTGAACCTGATTGGCCCTCCCGTGCGAAGGTATTGTGCCTCCTTGAGCGCTTGTTCGGAACTGGGCCAAGCCTTCAACCAAAGAGGGTTGGTCGCTGCACACCAGGCGCTCGGCATTCAACGGAAGAAGAAGTAAAGGAGTATGTGTTCGGAGTTTAGATCTGTGTGCTGGAGGATTTCAGATTGTTAATACTAGTATTAGTACTAGTACTAATATTCATACTCATACTACTCGCTTTTGCATATAGGTAGTTGACGTTCTGAGCTTCGCTTATAAGAGGCTGGTGTGAGGCTCCTGAGCGGACAGCTTTCGGACTTTCTCTACCCACAGACTCCAGCACACCTTAATTAAGGAATATACCTTAAATCATATTAGGGATCCTAGTATATGTTAAGGTATACTCCTTAATTAAGGGCTGTGGAGGCTCCGGGTAGAGGCCCAAATAGGTACCAATATCGTTTATTGGGGGTTCCTGGTTGTAGATTATAAGTAGACCATAAAATGCTCAAAGTTCGAAAGTTTCATGCATTTCGCCTCATCCTTGGAGTCCTCGGATACTATGTCAGCTGCTGACATTCGCGCTTTGCTGCCGCCTAATCTGGAACAGTTTCAGTAAGTTATTTGAGAATTCCTTTAGATCTCAGATTCGTGAAGCTTCTTCTTATGTCATCTGAACCTAGATCGAGATCTTGCCCGTAGATGGCCTACTACAGGTGTTCCTCTGGCTACTTTGAATCAATGGCACCAGAACTTCGGTACCATGATTCAATGAGCTCATCGACTTCATTGACAAACTTAGACTTTAACTCGCTCAGAGAGTTCGTATTCAAGAGGGTGGACCTGTCACTCTGCTTCTATGTACTCGACCAGACATTCAGTCTGCTCCACCCCGAGACCCTGTTCTAAGTATTAAATTACGGCCCCAATGTTAGTTGGGCTTCTGATGTCTTCGGCTTCTGTGTCAGCTCTGTCTTTTGAACTTAGATTTGATGCTTGGGCTCGGAGGGGTGTGTGAGGTTAAGGCGGTAGGGAAGCAGTTCTTGCTGTATAAGGCCATCCATGGGATATCTTGATAGGCCCTCTTTGTTGTCCCACGCAAAATTTGCAGTGAGGCGCTTCTTTCTTTCCCAGGGCTGCCATGCCTCTTGATAATTTCCTGACCGAGCCTTCCGCCAGGGCAACAAGCTCAAGGCAGTACGGTGCGGCTTCCATTCCATGCTGTGCCTTGCGGGCAAGAGTTCAGGTTCAGGGTGGAAACAGGGAGAGAGAGAGAGAGAGACAGAGACATATATATATATATATACACACATATACATGTATGTGTATACACATATATATATATATATACACACGAATGATTTACACATATATGCTCACATGTGTACATATATATATATGTATATGTACACATACATACATACATACATACATATGTATATGTATATATATATATATTTTTTTTTATAGGGGCAGCGTAGAGAGTTTTGCAAGTTGGTGTCTGTCTCTCGCACCCTAGCGGACCGAGCATGTATGCATGTAACGTCGTCGCATACCTACAATAGCCATACAAAGTTGAATGCTGCTTATGTTATCTTGTGATGACTTGTTCTACATACAGACACAGGCAGGGATACTGCACACACCTTGATGTAATTTCATGTCCCTGCAGTGAATAAAGCTCATCATGCCATCTTCGTGCTCAGGGTTATGGTACGATTACTGCAAGGTAGTGTCTTTCTCCCCGTGCAATACCCTTCAGAACAACATCGGGCCGGTAGTTGTGCCAGTGAAGGACGAAGAGAAACCTCTGCGTCAGTCATGGGACAGAGTTGGAGTAGCAGGTCAACTCAGCTGGGCACTTCATGAGGACGATGCTGATGGTGACAAGTATTTCTAGCCGGTTGGAAGGAATGGTGGTTCTGATCAAAGTGCTAGTGGTTGCGTCATCAGTTGAGAGATTAGCTTGCACAATCTTCAAATACATGTACCCAGTTGAAGCGCAGTTGACCCATGCCACCACGGTGGAAGCGTGTACCACTGTGCGAAGGGTATGTGCTTGCCGCATGAACGCTTTTGGCTCGTGGAATTAAGTATGCATGCATATACAATCCTATGCACATGTGTGTGTGTATCTATATATATATATATGTGCATATATACACACAGACACATGTACTCGTTTATATATATATATATATATATACACATATACTGGTTCAGTTTGGGTTTGGTGAATTCATGCATGCATGCATGTATGTATGCAGGCATACAGATGTCTATGCTGTCAATGTTCATTCATAGTTGTTCTCACCTGTCCACGTTCACAGTTCATGTGCACCGTTTGGCTTGTTCAACCTTTTCGTCAATTGGGTCTCCTCTTTCCCTGCAGCTATGTTGATCCGCATGCAAACATGTATCCCATTGACAAAGACTTGTTGATAGGTTCAGTCCTCTCACTTTGATGCTGGTTGGGGAGATCTCCCTCCGGTGTTTGGTGGGGTTTAGGATATTGGCCTTGGGACGCTTAGATAGTGTGACTTCTCAGAGCTTGCTTCTGTTTGCTTCTGGACATCTGCAGCTGCGAGGTGCGCTATCCGCTTCCCGAAGAGCGAGCAAAATCTTCTCGTTTGGCTCGGCGACGCGGCATCCAAAATGGTTCAGCAGTGAGATTATGGGTGGGAAGTATGAGAATTTAGATTGAACCGTTTGTCGAATTCTCAAGGTTTGGGGTATGGAATTGATGGGTCCAATTCGCTATACCGGTTCATGTACGTCTCATCGAGGCGTATGCTGGTTTTTGATATAACTTTTGCTCGTTTGTCCCCTTGAGCGTTGCCGACACAAATAAAGCCCCCACCTGTTTTGCAAGCTTGCTGTGGTTATGGCAGTAACATGAGGCCTTGACAATCCGCACAGTTTTTCGCAGTATACTCACAACAAGACAGTTGCGCCCAAAACCCCCCAAAACGAAAATCCCAAAACCCGAAGCCGTAAAATCCCTAAACCCTATAAACCCTAGTCTTCAAACCTGACAGCCCTAAACCCAAAGAGCCTTGCAGGGCAAGTGGCCGAAGATACTTCGCCTCAGAGTGTCGTTGATCGACTTCGCGGAGACTTGGAAAGCAAAGTCTTCGAGACTCAGACTCTCGGGTTCAGGGTTCGCATTGAGGGAGGGTTTAGGGTTTATCCAGGGTTTAGGGTTGCTGGTTCTATGGCGACGAGAAGCATCAATGCGAATGGGCTTTTCGCCATTACAATGATGCAGGTCAGGAGGTTTAGGAGTAGTTCTGCATTCCATTCTGCTCCGAAATAGCCTTAAACCCCAAACAGCATTCGCTTCCATTGTGAACCTGGGCAGAAGTGGATCGCCACGAACCGCCGAGTATCGGAATGGGGCTTGGGAATCGAAGCTCAGGACTGAAACCTTTGCATAAAGGACTAAAGCCGAGTAAGCGCAAAGGCTGTTCAGGGTTTTTAAAAACCCTTTAAAAACGTTTTAAAAAAACCCTCTTCATAATGATTTGGAGCTGAAGGTCTAGGTTTCGAGTTTCAGGGTTTGTTTTCCACGTTCATCGAGGGTTGTAGAGTTGAGCCCGGTGTCTTAAATCCTGGATACCTAGAGGCTCCATAGTAGTTCCTGTTTGGGGTTCATATTTAGAATCCTATAAGATAATCCCAAAAAGGAACTACTATGGAGCCTATGGGTAATTGCAAGTTGGCGGGACTCCGTCTGGCATTTTGGGTCCTGGTATGTGCTTGTTTAGCGTGCGCTTCGGGCCCACATCGCCAATATTGCACACTTAGCATCATAGTGCGAGAGAGGCAGAGAGCGTAAACAACACAACGAATGTAATTATAGAAGTATACCGACAAGCCGGTCGCTCTGAACTAATAGGTCTTAAGATGTACGCAATATACATGCACGTATTTATAAATCTGTATATGCTTTGCACATGTATCCATGTACATACATTGAATTTTGTGTGTTTGCACATGATGCTGAGACCTTGCGGCGTCACCTCCTATGTGGCATACGCGGCATAAACCCAAAGCTCCATAAATCGAGTTTCCAAACGGTGGAAACTCCAAATCACTGAGGCGGCTTTATTAACTCGCGATGGGATTCAGGGATGCTAGTCTTCCTTGTTCAACTTCTGTCACAAATGCCATCCCGAGATTCGAAGCATCAGATTCCACATCAGAACCAAGCAATGCTACAACAAGCGCGACAGAAACCCAGTACTTGTACTCTTGATGACGGCATCCCGTACACGTTCTCAATGGCTTAACATATACTGTGTATATATATATATGCCTGGATTAAGCGGTCTAGCCTTTATATCAGGTGCACCTGTGGGGCCAAACTTGGGCCGGGCAGCTCAGGGCGCAGCGCCGTGGCTGATGTTGAGGATAACAGCTTGGGGTTGGTATCGTAGTAGTGTATTGCGAGGCTAACTGGCAGCTAGGCTTGTTGGCATTTATATGGTCACTGAGGATTCAGGGTCTAGGGTACATGTCTCGACAAACTCAATGTGTTTTCATAAGCAGTCGCATCTGATTGCTGCCCAGACTCGCCACGTGCCCTCTCAGACTGAAGATGCTCTTATCCTAACACCTGGCCTGGTCTCAGAGTCATGGTACCTTTCTGACCCTCTTTGGGCTTGCAAGAGTCTGCTTATAATCGGTCATAGTATATCATAGTATATTGTAGTACATGACCCTAGACCGCAGACTTAAACTACTGAGCCTACTGCAAGTCCTAGACCCGAAGGTGTGCCAGTTGCAGCTGACGCTGCTGCAGCTGCGCGAAAGCGACTCTGGAGAACCCAGCCAGCGGCAAGGCGCCCTCGGCGAGCTCATCAATAAAGCGCAGGCGAAGATGAAGGAGGCCCGGGT
Source organism: Symbiodinium sp. clade A Y106 (assembly GCA_003297005.1). Classification (NCBI taxonomy): domain Eukaryota; class Dinophyceae; order Suessiales; family Symbiodiniaceae; genus Symbiodinium; species Symbiodinium sp. clade A. The sequence goes on from BGNK01000062.1 coordinate 330,817, forward strand.
TAAGGGTTCAAATACCGGGTCTAGGAGTTCAGGGTTTAGGATCTAGGGCGCTCCCCACGAGCATGTTGCCGAGTTGCTCTATGCTGTGACCAACACTGTGCTGCTGAGACTGCTCTAGGACTCTGGCTAAAGTCCCAAGCCTGGACAGCAAAGCCTGTCGGCCTGCGATGGCTCTTTCTGCGTATTTTGCGGCACAGGCTGTGACCAGCATGGACACTGACAAGGGGGGTCAAGGACATACGGCCACTTCCGTTGCGATGTCTGTAGATAAGTACTGGTGGAGTGGTGTGCGTTTCGAAGCCTTTCTTTTGCTTTTTGTCTCAGAGAAGTAATCTTTTGACTATTGTTGGCTTCTTTATTTGTTGTTACAATTACTCCTCCTCCGCCTCCTCCTCCAACTACTACCACTACGACGACGACTACTACTGCTACTACTACTACTACTACTGCTACTACTGCTACCACTACTACTGTGGATGGAGGAAATCTTGCACCGCTTTTAAGCTATGTTATGTAGCTTCACCCCGCGCCCTCTTCTTAACATTGCTATGAACACGGGGTTTTACAAAATCATTCCAATGACATAAATCTTGCACCGCCCCAAGAGATCTGTCGTCAACATTGCTATGATCACGGGGTTTTACAAAATCGTTCCAATGACATAAATCTTGCACCGCCCCAAGAAATCTGTCGTCAATGTTAAAAAGGGGGTGTGGGGTTATTGCTTGGGTGTGTACTCGAAACAGTGTGTGTAGGTGGTGCAAGATTTCCTCCATCCACCGTAGTACTAGTACTAGTACTAGTACTAGTACTAGTACTAGTACTACTACTACTACTACAACTACTAATACTGCTACTACTACTACTACTACTACCACTACTACTACGACAACACTACTATTATTATTACTACTACTACTGCTGCTACTACTACTACTACCACCACAACAAGGACTACGACTACGACGACTACGACTACTTCTACTACGACGGCGACTACTACTAAGTTACTACTGCTGCTGCTGCAAGTGCTACAGCTGCATCTACAGCTTCTGCTATTGCTGCTGCTACTGCTACTAGTACTACTACTACTACTACCACTACTACTACTACTACTACGACTACTACTACTACTACTCCACTGCTACTGCTACTACTTCTGCAGCACTACTCTACTACGACTACTCATCTACTCTAGTACTACGAATGCTGCTGCAGCTGCTCCTGCTACTGCTGCTGCTACTGCTTTTACTGTTAAAGTGGCTAGACTGTGCCACTGCACACAGGGCTGCCAAACCCAGGCCAGGAGGTCTGAACCCCAAGACTATAAGTTCTATAAGATCAGAAGCAGGACCAGACCTTGAGTGGATTCTGGAGACCTTGATGATCAGCATTTGCGCCGCCGCCTACCACCGCAGGGGCCAGCCACAGGCACATGTTCATTTGGGTGCTGGCTTGCCGTCAAGGTAAGGTTTCTTCCCGTCAAGCCCTTGGATTCGTAGCTGCCTGAGTGGATCGAATCGTGGGGCTACTTATGGCTTGATGTTCGCCTGTGCTGTGGCCTGGTCATGCCTCCTGACTGTGGTTTAGTTCCTTGCTCCGGCTCTTATCGGACAGATAATAAGGCATGAAAGGGAATCGTGTCACGAAGCAATGGATTCACTGCTCTCGGACGTGAATTGCAGTGGTACCCTCGCAGAGAACAACAGAACCACAACCGTTTGCAGCAAGGGTCGGTGTGACGAATCCAGCCAGAAAGAGCAGACAGCGTGCTTCACCTCAAGCCAGATGCCAGAGCGAAGCGGGCCCTATGCCGCGGAAACCTTCGCCAAGAAAGAAAACCTTCTGTCATCGCGCCCTAAACCCTAAGCCCGAATGTGGTTTTGTTTACCTACTGACCTACTATTATTATTCTTCCTCTTCAGGCAACAGGCAAGCCGACTGTGCTCGACAAGCTCATGGATGGGTACACCTCTACTGCCTTCTGGGCCTGGGTGCCTTGGACATGCGTTGAAACATGCAACTTCTGGTGAGTACCTTTACTTGGTATTCTTTATGGTTAATATTTTTCCACTACTACTTCTATGACAAGCATCACTAGCGTTACTACTATGTCCAGCTGGTATTTGCAACTGTGGCTAGAATCTGCAAGGCGTCCGTCCTGTTTGTCAGCATATGATAGTTTAACAGCAAACATAGTCTCAATATCAGCAATACTATTATTACTTGTTTTTTGTATTATTATTAGTAGTCGTGGTGGTAGTAGTAGTAGTAGTAGTAGTAGTAGAACTAGCATTGGTGGTCGCATTAATACCTGATAGCAACACTAATAAGGATACGAACAAGAATGATCATCGTAACAGTAAGTAATGGTAATCATGGTGAAAGTAGTGATAGTAGCGTCAATAGCCATAGTAGTTTTCAGACTTTAACAATAAAGTGACAACAATAAAACTTGTAACAGTCGTAGCTGCTGATTTCTCTGTCATTGGACCGTGTTGTTGTTGACAGTTGACGGTTTCACACATTTCGGAAGCCCCCAACACCGAAAATGTGCTTCCTTGAAGTCCCGCGATTCGGAATCCCCATAAGCCCTAAACCCCTAAACCCTACACCCTAAACCCTAACTAAACCTCTAAACCCCTAAACCCCTAGCCCCAAAGCCCTTCACCCCTTCGGCTCTTCGAAGGACTGGGTGGTGCGCTTCGGCCTTTGCCTTGCCAAGGAAACGAAAGAAGGCGAGATCATATAGGAGCCTTGGTAACTGCTTAGACTAGGGTCTTATGTAGGGTTCCCCAAGTACATATAACTGTAAGTTGTTGCGCATGGGGATCTAGGGTGTATAGGTAAGAATTGTTGTTGTGCTTGTGGGTATACCTCAGGACACTTGTTTTTGGCCATGCCGTCTGATATTCAGGACCCAAAATCACCCAGACATGAATACTTGCTGTATTGGCGTATGTTAACCGCTGATTTTGGGATATCCCAAGCTTTAAATTTTAATCAGTTTAGGTGATACTCTTGTTGAGTGTTGTCACGGTTGTATATTCAATGCAATCGCTTCTTCGGTCACTGTGAAGCTGCCATGACTGCCATTATTGTTGCAGGCTTTGGCTGCCATGGTTGAAGAAAGCAGCATAAAGCAGCCGTCCGTCACCCCTAAACCCTAAACCCTAAACCGTATTTGTTGCTGGATGCTTCCAGCACTCACTGCAACAGTTTTCGGCTTCACAGTCGTGACATGTGGTATTATGGCTAATACAGGGGCCTTAGCGACTAGAATAGAGTTTCGGGGGTTCCTTAACGACTAGAATAGAGTTTTGGGGGTTCCTTATTATAACTATATACTATAATATCTCCCCAAACCCTATTCTAATTATGCCACTTCTAGCTCTACACTCTCGACTTCGTGCTCGGACTTCTCTGTTATTACATTCGTGAGCATTACAATCTCCCAGCTTGCACCTGTCGCTTCCACGAGTTCATTAGTTGTCACCTCTCTTGCAGTTGTCGCTTTGATCTCGCCGTCGGCAGCAATGCAACTCCTAGCATCAGGGGCATTACGCAGTTGATCGCAGTACTAGTCCGAGCTTCTGGCCGAACGTATGTTCACATTATGACTATGACGGAGAGATTGTCTGACAAGAGCTCTTTCTCCATGTGTTCTGCTCGCCTGCTTTCCTGCCGCAATTACCTTCCCAATCGCACGCTAGTAAAGCTGCAGTAGCGTTATGGTACCTTAATATTACCTTCACAGCAACCTTATAGTAAAGCTGATAGAATGGGCCAGCTGCCAGGTGAAAGCGAGGAGTCTGGAGCCTCTCCATTCCTCGCACCACTGGGTCTTCTTTGCTTGCTGGCAGCCCGGGTGGTGCCCCACTCCTGGAGGCCCATGGTGTGGGGGCTTGGAGGGTTGAGTCGGGCGTAGAAGATGCGGGGTGATGACGATGATGAAAACGAAGATGACGACGAGGATGAAGAAGATGATCCATAATTTTTCTGAAGCAGATACCGGAGCTGACTTTGATGCTGAAGCTGTCGTCGGTGCTGATGCTGATGATGTTGCTGTTGCTGCTCATGACTATGACGGTGTTGCTGTTGTGGAAATTCTGTCGATGATTGTTACAATCAAGGGGTTGCGGACGATGACGAAGTTGGAACTACGGCTTTGCTTCAGTTACCTTGCACAGCTTTTGTACCTGCAGTGCTCGTGCATCCTTTAGCTGATGCCCTACGTTGTCCCCGTCCAAAGCCCAATAAGCCCACAAAGCCCGCAAGTCCAGTTCCTGATGGTACACAAAATTTTCAGCTTCTGCTGCAACCGGAGGAGCTCCGTCTCCGCGCCGTTGCACGATGCTTTGCGCCGCGACCTCAGCATCTAACCGCTGCGGAATATGATTGGGCTCCACATGTTGCTTTGTAGTGTGCCTGCGAAGCTTACGCTGGTGACTGTTTGCGGCCACGACTTCTACTGCTGCTGCTGTTGACCCAAGGCTGTTGCTACTACTCTTGCGAAAACCCACCTCCACTAAATAGCTGCCAACACTGTCGCTCTTAGCACATTTCGTACGTCGAAGATGGCCACTGCGACCCGCCGTTGACGGCAATGTTCCTACTGTAGTACTGCTGCACCTGTCGCGCTGTGACAATGACTACCGCTTAAAGACCCCTCCCCCCTCCTTCTCCTTTGGATTTGCTTGTGCTTGTTCTCGAGATCGCGGGTTGAGGACAAGCATAACTTGTGTGACCAACAGGATCTGCTGACCAGCATGCTAATGTGCATTGGAAGTTGCGAGGCCTGGTACTGCCTAACATTCAGATTCTACAGTGCTTCTCGCATCTACCACCGTATCTCCTACTTGTACCATCAAAGCCTAAACTAAAGCCGCAACCAAAAGGCTGCTCGGTTTTTGCAAATACAAGCAGATGCGAAGTTCCCTAAGCCCAACATGTTATGCCCAAATTCTGTCTGGTAGGGAATGGGGGAATGGATTATGCAGTCTTTAATTGGGGATTATATAGGGACTACTATAGGGATCCATTCCCCCATTCCCTACTAAGCACCAGGGAGAATTAGACAACACCAGTCGTGTGCCTGACCCAAGGCCAACTCGACGTGAGCGAGGAGCGCTGCTACTTCTTGAAGTTGCAATATGGGAGTTTCCGAAAATTAGGGGTACGTTATTTTGGGGTCTTTATAATAAGCATCCTACTTTTTGGGGTACTAGTACTATATTATAGGGTCCTACATTTTCGGAAACTCCCATATTCTTACACATCGCGGTGCGAGCATATATAGAGGCACAGACCAGGCAAAGCAATTAGCACGTGCTTGCGCTCATAGTCGTTGGAACCACTGAGCACAGACGAATACGAGTATACTACGGTTCGGAGGCATAGCACGGATTGGCGCTTGGGAGTTTCGGGTAGTTTGATTTCAGCTCATCTCCATTTCCCTTCAAGGTTATGAGTTCTGGCTTTTGGCTTTCCGAAGTTTAGGAGTTTAGGGCATGGTAACCGCGATGTACTCGTCTAATTTACTCCAGCAATTCTGTACAGCCACTACCAGACTCTTTGCCGAACTGTTCCACAGTGTAAAGCTCCTGAGCTCCTCGACCCCAAAGCACTTGACCCTGAACCATATACCCTTGATCTTAAACCGAAGCACTGTGACACTGTGAAAACCCGCGCGGGAGGAGACGACTAAAGGAGCTCAAGCCTGCTAACAGACCGCAATCTAGAGCCTCAGATCCCAATTGCTACATACCTGAACACTAAACTTTACCTTGGTGATTACAAGGTGTGTGTATACACATATATATATATATATATATATGAGTACTAGATGTACGTACTGTATACATCAGTATACATCTGTTGGCTCTCATTAGTTTGTTTGTTTTCCTTGTTGGTTAAAATGTTGTTTTACCACAAATACCATGTCCCCCCTCACTTCTGCGAATTTTAGCACAATACAAATATACTCCTAAAGGCCCAGTCGAAGCACGCGCACACACACACACACACCTGATGATCCCAAACCTTATGTAGAAGCCTTACAATTAATGAACTAGTTATACCCTTCCTTCGGGCTCTTTTTCAAAATGACCACCCTTCCCAAGCCCCTGTTCTACTTATTTTCGGTCCCTACGTGTACAGGAGAATGCAGAAGCAGCGGAGCTGCTTCGCTTCGCGCTCCCTGAAGATGAGGCTCCTCGCGAGTTGCTGTAGGGGTTGGAGTAGTTACTAATGGTATTACGGTTTATGGTGTAGGGTTTATCCCCTATAGTTTATCTCTACATTTTGTAGTACGAGTTCCCCCCCAGCCCCACCTCCCCCCCAAAGCCTACTCTAGCTATTCGGGACCCCATATCATGAGTTTTGCAACGTTACAAAAATCCGTATAGCCAAATCCTACTCTAGCCTATATTACGGGTTTGGGGTGCAGGCGGTGGAGGCTTGGCAAGGCTTGCAGCCTCTTATGTCGTTGCTGCAAGGTTCTGGTTTCAGTGTCACAATGTTTGCGGCTTGAGGGCTGAAGGCTGCCACTTCGAGAACTAAGAGCCGATAGTGTGACAAACACCGCTATGTAGATGCATCCGATGATGGCAGAGCAACCGGTTTGAGTAGTACGTGAAACGATGATAGTTACCACAAGTTCATACATATGCGTGTCGGTCTCTCTTCGCATCCAGACGAAACATTCATGCATGCAATTGTTGATACACCTGCCTTTGTCATGACTTTATGGTAGGAGTCAGAGACGCTATTTTGATGGTAGCACAAGCGCTTGGCCGCGGATTCTCCGTCTGGCCCACGAGCTGAAAGCTCCGAGTCCTGTTGCATTCTGTGTGTCTGTGTGCGGCTGCTGTGTTTCTACTATAGGGGCCTAAATAATTACCTGTACTATTTTGGGGGTTCCTTATTATAATTATGGTATATTAAGGCCCCTATATTATGGCTGTACGTGCAAGCTCTGGATGGTTTGGATTTTTGGAATTTGCTGCTCGGGGCTTTAGCGGTACCGTTTTGATGTGTGTGCGTGCCGCGGCTGTTTAGCTTTGGAAGGTTCGAGCTTTGGTTGGCTCGCATGTGTTGTTGCGCTATGTCACAGTTTGGTTCCACGTTTGTTGAGCGTGTTGCTATGTTGGCGTTTGCGAATCGTGAACCAGATAAGAACAGAGGGTTCGGGTTCACCAGGAGCCGTGACATGCCGTGACTGCTCTTAGGCTTCGTGCACTCAGTACTAGACTAGACTCTTAGACCTGTGGTCCTAACGCCTGAATCTCTGGACTTGCACTCCTCTTCCGACGGCTTTCAGTCAGGCAGCGACCTAGGTCTTCCCGTTTTGAGATTGTGGGGCGTGGACCCTAAGCTGTCGGACTTGAGTCATAGCTCATTGTGGGGAGTGTCTAGTTTAGGTTACGGCTATGCGCTTTCACCTGCTCGGACCGCAGGTGGCAGCTGGGCTTCTGCCGATACCCGAGAAGGAGAAAGAGAGCAAGGAAGGCACGATTCCGCAACCCTTAGCCCGGAAGCCTAAGCACCGCCGTATGCTTTGAAGTGTTGGATTCTATTCTACACCGCCCGACAGTCAACACTGAGCATCGACTTTGCGCTTAAGGAAGTCAAGGCAACCTTCTGTACACGCACAGGAGCAGAATGCCTGCGCATACCCATCCATCATGCAAAAACTCAGACCCGACTGTCCAAAGCCCGAAGTGAACCTGGAACCCTGCTTGAAAAATTATGCATTTACCCACATGCTCTAACATCATCAAAAAGTGGTCAGATGTAGTAGCTGTGCTGGCTGTACTCTTCACTGTTGGCAACGGCCGCAGCCCCTTGCAAGCATCCGTCTATCGACCAAATGCACAGATGAGACAGCGCCAGCTAGGGTGCACTTAGGAGCAGCACTAGAGGTAGTCGTAGTAGTAGTAGTAGTAGTAGTCGTAGTCGTAGCAGGAGTAGCAGGAGTAGTAGTAGTAGTAGTAGTAGTAGTAGTAGTTAGTAGTAGTAGTTAGTAGTAGTAGTAGTAGTAGTAGTAGTAGCAGCAGCAGCAGTAGTAGCAGTAGTAGTAGTAGCAGCAGGAGCAGCAGCAGGAGGAGGAGTAGTGTCATGCGCATACGTATATGTACAAGTATGTGTATGTAGATTCACATGGATATGTATATGTATATGATACATGTAAACGCATAGGCATATGTTTGTGCTTCAAGTTATGCATCATGATGTACATGTATGTATTTGTATTGGTATACATATATACCTATTTATACACCTGCTTTTGTTATTCAGAGTGTAGATAGATACAATTGTATCGGTGTGTATCTCTAAAGAGACACATGCCACACCGCACCCTCGTCATTCCACGCTTGTTGACAGGCAGCCGGGCGGCAGCCGGCAAGGCTTCGGAGGACGAGGCCCTCTGGAAGATTTTGGCAACTTAGGTTTCGAGGATTAGGACTGAACCGTATAAGCTTCAAAATTTCGGGCTTTGCAGAATCAAGGTTGCAGGTTCCATTCATCGTCCCAAAGCCGTCGCATTTCGTCATGGGACTGTTTAAGACACGCAGAGTTTAAATCAACGATTCTGACCGCCCCCTAGTAGATGGAGAAGCCCGATGCCGAAACCATGGGTTGAGTCTTGCAACTACTTTGTGCATTCCGAAATTGGATTCAACATGAGGCATCGTCGAACTGTGCAGGATGTTGGTCACTACCGTTTGTTCGAGTGTTGCAATCGTGTGACGTTGCCAGAGCCTTTCCTGCAACTGCACTGAGGCAAGGATCGAAGCACTAATACACTGAGGCTCTTGCAACCCAGCAATCCAGTCCACGTAGTAAGTAGGGGTCGGAATAACTCTGGTACTAACATCCCTTAATCCGAATAACAGCCTTATAGCCTTATAGTCTGAAGTCTACTTATAGTATCATGTTAGGTCACTCGTAACTGCCCCACAACTCTACTATACTTATTAAGGCCGGCCCCTTTCTTAAACCCAAGCCCTGTCCCACGCACCCACGCTCTGCAGTCCCCGAACCCTAAAGCCTAAACACCTAAACCCGAACCCCCTACTCACCTAAACTCCCCTCAACCCTAAACCCGAAGCCCAGTTGGGGGATCCGGAGGCCTCGGAAGACGAAGTGGTCCTGCAAACTCCTGTGGTCAAGGTCGCCAGTCCGGAGAAGAAGGCTCATGGCCCGGGTTGAGCATTCTGTATGTCTATGTGTATATATATATGCTATACCATATACATATATATATATATGTATCATGGCCAGAGTTATTTGAAGAGGGTTTGTGGGGCTTTGTTTTAAATTGGTACAGGTATAAACGGCTTAAAAGGGTGTAATATGAGTGCCTGAAGTAATTCAATGGGTTTTGGGGGGTGTATTGGAGGAAAAGTATGACGGGGCTAACAGGGGGAGTTGTCTGACCAATTCGGAGGTGCTTCTAGTTTAGAGCTGGGGAGAACGCGAGAAGTGTTGGTAAAAAGTGTTCACAGGTATAGATGAAATTGGAAGGACGTGTGTGGCTTCTGTTGTGCATTGTGTACCCTTGGGACAGAGACAGAGATGTATTTACGCATGTGTTGTGACATATCTGGTGTGTGTGAGAGAGAGAGAGACAGCGAGAGCGAGATGGAGAGCGAGAGAGAGAGAGAGATAGAGAGAAAGAGAGAGGGAGAGAGAGAGGAGGGAACATCAATGGGAAAACATGAGAGAAAGAATGAACAAATGTTTAGAACAACAGAAAGACATAGAGAACAATGCTACATAAATTGTGAGGCAAGACAGAGAGACTGCACGACATAAAGATAGAATGAACGACAGAACAACGGAAATAAGCTCGGCTCGCAGTAGGCTAGCAGTCGGCCTGCAGGGCTAGTTACTGCGACTCTACTGGCTGTCCTGGTTCTTTCGTGAGTTGGCTGCTCATTGGTCAGCTTGAGTAGTAGGACGATTTCCGCAGTTCTGCGTGAGGCGGTAGTATATTTTGGTTGTTGTCTATTTGGCCTGCCGGAGTCGTTTCTGCAGCCAGCCAGTCGGTCTATCAGTTCGTCATGTTCTTGTTTGGTTGCCCAGTGAATTAATTGATTTCAGGTGGAAGTTGTTTGCATGACTGATGAACTCACGGAGCATATGATGCATATGCACGTTTTTTGTACACATGCAGGCGTGCATACGAAAACAGACACAAGCACAGACAAGCACACAGCTGAATGACCAGTTTTATAGAAGTGCAACTATAAGCAAGCAAGAAACAAGCAAATGAGCATGCTATGTATGTATGTATGTATGCAGGTATGTAAATATGTAGGTGTGTAAGTATGTAGTCATGTAGGTCTGTGTTTATGCGTGTACGGATGGATGGATGGATGGATGGATGGATGGATGGATGCATATGTGTGTGTGATGAAACCGTGCAATACCCTATGAAACCCTCGTAGCGACTTTCTACAAAGCTCTGTAAACCCCTAGGGAGTTCCCTATAAACCCATGCCCTAAACCCTAAACTCTAAACCCCTAAACCCTAAACCCTAAACCCCTAAACTCTAAACCCTAAGCTGATTAACCCATATCGGCAGGTCGACAGCCCGGGTGCGAATCCTATCCGAGCAGCGACTTGGCCGCAGCTGAAACTTGGGCCCAGCGCCTCGAGGCTTTAGGATTTTAGGGTTTAGGTTTTAGGGTTTAGGTTTTGGGGTTTAGTTTAGGTTTTAGGGTTTAGGGGTTTAGGGTTCAGGGGTTTAGGGTTCAGGATTTTAGGGCTAATGGTGGTGAGGGTACTGTAAGGTGTCATGAGGGTACTGTAAGCGTACATTAAGGGTATTCGAATTCTACGGGCACTATAGGTGTACTCTCAGGGGACTTTGGGCTTCAATGTTTAGGGCTTCGGCCTCAGAACTTTCAGGCACGAAGACAGGTTTCACCGAGTGTCTTGTGTGAGTCTTCAAGCCTAAGGAGTGTAGAATTTGCTCAAGCACCTTACTAGTACGGTGTGAGCTCTACCAATCTGCGTAGAGAAATAGGGGTGGAGAGTCTTTCAATTTATCTGGAGAACCTGAGAGATGGCTGTCTATTCCGACTGGTCGCACCTTGGAATCCGAGCTCGTCCGAGATGTACTCTAGAGTTGTTCGAAACAGGACCCTCCCTGTACCCTCAAATAGGAGTATGTGGTCCCTAATAGTAGGTATTTAGGGTCTAATAGAAGGTAGAAGGAGGGTCTAGGAAGGTGGTGGCTTGTGAAACCTGGCCATAATTTTGGTGCTGCGGTGTAGTAGATGAAGCCATGGAATGGAAGGCCTAGTTATTCCTCCACTTTCAAGTCCTTCGAAGCAGGATTCAATCTTTCTTCCACCTGAAGCTTGAACACTGCTAATCGACCCAAACCAATAGCAGAATCAGCAGAGCACCGAATTTTTGCAGAGGCAATCAAAGAAGCCAGGTCGAGTTGCACGGTATAGAACGCAGGGGTGTCGGCGCCGAAACAGGAGATGCTGAGTGCACGATGCTACAATACTTTGCATGGAAACACCCACAGTGCTTGCAATCTTTATACCCCGTAGCACGTGGACATGACCCTTTACAAAGCAGAACCTTCCAAGCGCAGACCTGTTACTGTTACGCCGAACCCGTAGACCTTGGTCCTAAATCCTCAAACCCTCCTCCTTATCGCACCTTAACAGTACCTTGATAGTACCCTTATTGTGCCCCAAATCTGGAATAGCCCACCTTGCTCAGGGCTCGAGGCCGATGGCGCCGGCACACCTCCACACGGAGGTGCTCGGAGGGCCTTGGAGTTTAGTGTTTAGGTTGGGGTGAAGGGTGCTTCGATGTGGGCTTTACTTTTGGTGGTTGGATGGGGCGGACATACAAATATCCGGACACACACACACACACATCCGTCCGTCCGTCCATCCGTCCGTCCGTCCAAGCATGCATGCATGCATGCATTCTTACAGACATACATATGCAAGGTTTTGTTCGAGATATGCTGATACTCGGCTGTTAAACTCCGCCTCAGGTTCGCCGAGCACGATTGTCCTTCTGCCTGAGGACTGCCGCCGAAGGCCAGCACATTGAATGGGACGCGGGGAGTAGTGGAATTCAGGATTTAGGATTCGGGGTTTTGGCCTTCGTTTGTCTGCTTCAGTTTTTGCGAAGTCGGGTGCAGGATTCAGAGATGAGATTTAGGGTTTAGGGCCCCGGTCTTTCGGGCAGGAGCCTGCTGTCTCAGGATTTGAGATTTCGATTCTCCGAGATGGTCACCAGGACCCCAGCTTGCAAATCACATGACGTGTTCTTCCACACACCCCATAAACTCTCTAGTCCGATGCTTGAACCCTGAGCCCCGAGCTTTGCATGAACCCGACTCCCAGAATATCAGGCCCACACCCTCAGGTTTTCCAGCCCGACTGGAGGAGAGCATTGGAGGGTTTACGGTTTCGCATCATACTGCAACATAGGCTACGCGGAATTTGTCTTGTGGCGGATGGCTGAAAAGTTTCAGCTTGACAGTGAAAGGAGGCTGCAACACTCGCGTGATGCATAAACCAGAGCTCTCCCATGCACCCATGTCAGGCGTCGCCAAGGAGCTCCGGCCGGAAGCACCCCCGCCAAGGAGCCCGGAGGCGGCCGGGTAGCTCATTGTCAGGTTCCACAAACTTCGATACGAGTAGTCTAGGGGCCTTAATAACTAGAATCGGATTTTGGAGGCTCCTTATTAAAATTTTAGTATGCTATACCCTTAAACCCTATATTAATTATGAATTAAGGCCCCTATATTAGGGTCCTTGTTGTGGCGTGACACTCAGGCTACCAGGCGATGCATGATACTAAGACTGCTCAAAAGAACCGTGTCTTGTGCCAGAAGGAAGGCTTCGTGCACGGAAGTAGACTGATGAGCTATTATTTCGGCAGTTGCAGCTTGTCGGTCTTGTAGCAGAAAGAACACGAAGGCACATGAGAAGGGCAACGGCACTTATTGTGAGGATGACACTAGATTCGATGGTAAGAGCAGAAATCATAGCAATTATAATGATACCCGTGGTGATGCTCGGAGGCATGGTAACCTGGTAGCCTGGCTTTCGTTGTTCGGGTGGACAACCTTACTCCGGCTTAACAAGATCATGTAGTTACTCTTTTTTACAGAAAATGAAATGTGCGCGCCTAAGCCTTCTACTTAAATGGGACTCAGAGGTTTGAAAGGAAGAAGATGCCAAATTCCTGCCAGACCCGCTTGCCTGCTGCCCCAGCTGCTGCGGATTTCCAGGCCAGTTGCATCGACGTAGGGCGGTTTGGGTTATATATAGCTGCATATAGCATAATAACAAGATAACGAATCATGGAAGCGTGTATGTATGGATGCACACAGGATGTACGTATGTGCCTGCTCTGGTCAAAAAACGTCAAGCATACGGCGTAGATGCCTACTGGCCTACTAAGTGCAGGTGCACAGCTAGGTAAACAGTGCATGCATATGCACAGAGGTCCATGTACATGCAGTTTCCTCTCCACTGTCGAGAGTGCATGTACTGTACTTGCTGGACCTTCATCATCACCATGGCCGTCTGCAGCGTCGTCAATATCATCATCTCTTGATCACTGCGGCGAGCATCATAGCTCGCAGTTCATCACCAAGATCATCGATATCACCACCATTGCTAGCAGCTAATTCTTTCACCACCACAATAATAGAGATGTCACTACCGCCACAAACTAGATCATGATCGGGTGGTGGCTTTTCGGGCTGTTAGGACTCTGGCCCTGTACGATGTGGAGTTTCGGGCTTAGGATCTCCCTTTCGGGACGCTAGGTCATCATGAAGCAGTGTAGGGTAAGGTAGGCATACCCTAAACCTGAAACCCCAAACCGAAAACCGAAAGCCCTAAATCATAAACCCTAAACAAACCCACAACTTCAAAGCCCGTCCCCGCATCTCAGGGCGCCTGGGGCGGAGCGTGGGGAGAGGGCCATGGTTGGGCCGGCGGCTCCGGGCCTGCAGTGTGTTCTGAGTTGGGACCTTTTTCAGATGTTGTTCTTTTCAAGCTCTTAACTCTATTCCTTTATTAGTGTTATTATCATTGTTATTATCATATATATATATATATATATATATATACGAACGATCCTAGTATTCCGATTCTGCACACAGCGCCTATGCATTTGGAATTGTGATGCAGGGATTTCCATTTCTGGGAATTCGGGAACTTTGGATTCACGCTATTTGGGATTTAGCAGGGTTTGAGATGTTCAGGGGTTGGGATTCAGGCTTGGGGTTTTGGAGCTTAGGGTTCAGGGTTTAGGATTTGAGATTCTTACGGCTACGGGTTTAGGATTTAGGGTGAATGGAATTCTGGGAGCAAGGCGTGTTTGCTTAGGGATTTAGGGCGCCAGGGTTCTTGCTTCGTTTGGGATTCGGGGAGCAAGGGTTTGTCGTGCTGGTTCAGGTTTTATAGGGAGGATTTAGGACGCAGCTCGCAGAAGTCTGCAGCACGGGGCGCTGGGTTTCAGAAGTCTGTGGGTCGAGTCATGCATCCGTGACGATCCCTGATCTACAGACCCGCAGCACGGAAAGCTTAAGGCGCCAGCAATCGCCTCGAGCGCAGGGCGATGGGGACCAGCACTTTGAATTTGATGTTCAGTGGATCTTTTGGGTTTAGGATCAGGTTTTCAGGGTCAGTGTTTGAGGGATGATCCTGTTGAAAAGACGCCTCTTACGCCCTGACTCAAGACTAGCTCTACAGGTTTATCCTTAAGCCGTGTCCTGTTTTTCCGTGCAAGGGTAGATGGCAGGGATGCTCATTTTAAGGTATGGTATACAGGCAGCAGAAGGAGGCACAAGCATCCCTTTTCCCAGTTTGTAGAGAAGGCCACGACTCTAGCCCCCAAACCATAAACAGATCAGATGTAGAAAGCAGCCAGAAGAAGATCCCTCCCCATACCGAGGCTATGACGAATCCGGATGGCCCGCCTGGGGCAACGACGAGTGGGGCGACGGTTGGGCCGAGAATCACATGGCTGCTGGGCTGCCATGCGGTGGAAGCTCATGAGTGTTGGACATGCGGTTCCAGGATTGAAGCCCGCGCTAAGAAACTTTGGGCGAGGAGGTAGCTTGAGAAATGCCCGTCTAGCCAGCCGTGCACTTGAAACTACTGGACCAGGTCGAAGATGGCGATACAGAGTATAGCAGAACCATGATGACATTGAAGATGCTGCCGCTGCTAAGGACGAGGGTCAAACCTTGGAGGAGCTTGGAGAAGAACCTGATCTCTGGGTGCCCCGGCCTGATGGGGGGTTTCTTATGGGGGTCATCGTTCTTGCCGCATGTTCCCTGCATAATTTCAGGATGCTTTGTCTGCGATATACCCGATCGTAGTGTGCCACCATGAACCCTACAGTCACAGGATAAAGCTTGAACCCGCCTAGCCTACAGATCTTCAGGACATGCCGGATATAGCTGCGGCTGGGGATGCGCCGTGGTACGGTGGCTACGGCTATGGACCACCTCCAGGGAACGGTCCGTCGGATTTCTGGCCGCAATTAGACTGGTTGTTTTCTTTCTCTGCGACACGTCGAAGCATAGGTTCTAGCCATCGAGATGATAATTGAGTCAGGCTGAGTCTGGTCATGGAGAATAGTTCATAGCAGCACTAATGGCAGCAGTGGTCAAATGGTCACAGTTCCTATCACCATCGCCAGCGTGGCTCTTTGGTCCTATAGTAGTCTGTTTCGACGGTGATGAGCTAGCTAACAAGGGAGCGATCGAGTTAACTATCTACGTTGATAGCTGCAGCTGATGCTGCCACGACCAGACCTGTTCCGAATCTCAGGACCTGCAGTGTGTGATACGGTTTTAGTAACCGGACTGCGTATGCTCAGCCTTGTGTTAAAGTCCGTCAGCGATGTGATTAAATGATTCATGTCCGGCATTTGCCTACCGTACGAGTTCATATCCTATTTGGTCCTATTTAGCAGGTCCCGCCGGGCTATGGTGCATCCGCATGGCTGGCTAGTACCCAGGAGGCCATGTCGTCGTTGTAGATTGTTCAGCTTTCTGATTCTAGTGCTACTGAAAGAGTCGCTGTTGGATTCGGATGTTATGACGGAGGTTGAACTGAGGTAATATGTTGGTGACTTGAATTGAAAGGCTCAGTATCGAACTTAGCAGGGCACTGGCGTGGACGGTGGGTATGGATTTCCACATATGTAACACATATTATATATGCTACATGTGTGGAACTCCATATATATATACATACCCATACGTCTACATCTACATTTGCATGTACATATACATGTACATCTACGCATACATATACATATATGTACATATACATATACATATACATATACATAGACTTAGACATATGTGCATGTATACCAGTGCTCACATTTGTACATGCACGTATTGGAAGACGTTACAACTTGGCAGTTCACGGTCACGTTGCGCTGTTGCGCAATCCACATGCGTTCAAGGATGGAAGGCCTTATGCCTGCTACAGAGACCCCAAGGCCACATTGTGGGAAGTTCGATCTTTACATGTATTATTGTATGATATCGTAAAACCTATCCCTGCCAAGACCCCTGGTTTGTTCCTACTCCCCTACGCGACTTTCCTTTGGGCTTAGCACTCGAAAAGCGTTTGCAAAGTCAGTGGCATTCCAAACCGTAGCAATGATGTTACTACTGGAGGGATGACTAGAGTCGCAATGCTCATGTTAATTGAAGTTACTAGCAGTTTCATTCGTGAGCACTTTTATTACAGCCCGGTTGGCTGATGAGAGGATTGGAAACAGACATGCCAAGATGCCAATATACCAACGGTACCCTCATAGCACACTTATGGTGCAGTACCCTTGTTGTAACCCTGGCTAGTGCTGTTTTTAGTCACTCCCTCTTTCACCCTTCCACCTTTCCTTTCCCTGGATCTTAAACCTTACACTTTGCACCTTGCACCTTCAGACGTTAAACCTAAACCCGACATTCTCGCAGATCCTTCTTAGAACCCTTAAAGAGCCCCTCATAGAACCGTGTGGTAACCTTGGAGGCTTGGTACGGCATGGCTCAGAACCCTCCGGCCTTGCCGGCGCCTGCTCCAGGCCAAGCTACCATCAGGGTTTAGGTTTAGAGTTTAGGGTTTAGTTTAGGGTTCACCCTAAACCCTGAACCTGAGGTTCAACAACTAAGGGACTCGAATATGGACAGTGACTAGTGGAAATTTGAGGTTGCGGACGCAGAAGTTGAGTAACGACCCCCTGAAAGAGCACTCTTTTGTGCAGTAGCTGGGTTCGAGGTTCGTTGTCTGTGAGTGTAGTAGAAGTTAGTTTTTTTGCTTATGGTGCTTACCAAGCGGTGCCTTCAAGTGCCACTATTAATTTCGGTGCAATGAGACAACCAGTGTTTTGAGGTTGGCAGCGTTTGCTCATACACATGCATCTTACACCTGCACATATACATGGACACATCCGTCACTTGAATCATAGCGTCCTCATTTTTGGACCCACACCATTTTCAAACAAGACACCCGCGAACGAGAACAAGAACAGACCCCTTGAGTAATCGAACTCCTTTGAAACAATTAAGAATCCTGTAGCAGCCTAGAAGAAACAGCCTCTAAACCCTAGAGCCCTTCTAAACCTTCCTCAGACCGTCAAGAACCCCTTCACATTCCTGTAAGACCCCTCCTTTTTGCCCTTTGCCCCGCCACGTTGGAAGGCCTGGAGGCGGTAGGCTGCCTGGGCCCGCCACCAGGACTCGCGCGGATGCCGGAGAGCCACCCCGAGGTGGGAGGATGCACAATGAGAGGATCATCATCGCAGTAGTAGCAGTGGTAGAGGAGGTGGAATTCGAAGTGGTAGTGGTGATGGTGGTGGTGGCGGTGGTGGTAGTAGTGGCAGTAGCAGTGGCAGTGGCAGTGGCAGTAGCAGTGGCAGTAGGAGTAGTAGTAGTAGTAGTAGTAGTAGTGGTGGTGGCAGCACAGCAGCAGCAGCTGCAGCAGTAAGAGTGGGAGTCGGATGTCGGAGTCTGAGTCCGAGCAGGAGGAGAAATTGGTGGAGTAGGAGGCTTGGCAAGCTGTTTGTCCTGAATCCGATAGAGCCCGATCAGCATTCTGCAATTTCAAGTTCTTGGACATGTTGATTAGAGTTTTGTCAGCACAGCCAAGGCTCCACAAACCACTAAAGAGCAAATGCACAACATCTCAGAGATTGTCACCCGAGCCCTATAAACAAGTGCTACAACGAACAAGCAGATACAAACAGCGACGCACAAGCACACAGACAAACAAACAAACAAACAAAATAACATAAAATAACAGAATAAACGCACACGCAGAAAAGAAGCCTACAACCCGGCACTGAGCACGGTGAGGCTGATGGCTGCCACCTTCCTTTGGTGGACCTGGCCTTTCTCGATGAGGTGGGCGCCCTCCTGGGCAGCTCTTGGGGGTGGTAGGGCTCAGGTTTCGATTTTGGCTCTGGGGTAGAGGTACTATAGGGGCCTTCCTTAACAATTAGAATAAGGCCATGCGGTATATTATACTATAGTTATAATAAGGAACCCCTAAAACCCTATGCTAACTACTAACGCCCCTACGTAGCGTATAGGGCCAGTATACGTTATCGGGTGTTTTGGTTCGGAGGGTTTGGGCCTAAGCTAAACGGCTTGGCAGCAGAAAGTTCGTCAACTGAATTGCCAGGTGGGCACTGGTGCCCAGAAGCATGAACTGCCCCCTTGAAGTGCTTGATGTTGGCACCGAGGTAACTTAAACCTGTGATCATTTAGACTTAATCGTGATCTTTGCCATGTTAAAACCTGCGTCGCGACTATTCCAGCAATGTTACTGGCGTTAATCGTCGTTATCCTGATGGTACCAGTGGCATTTAGTTGTGAGAATGGTCGCATCAGATGCAAAGATAGGATCAGCTCGTCCACTTCCTCAGCATACGAGTGAGCGAAATGCAGGATGCCGACATGGATCCGAAGCCATCCATCGCGGGCCCCAGTGTGCAAGGTGCCAGCAGGCTCGGTGGGTTTCGGAGTCGGTGGTTTCTCTGCCTTTCTGAGAATAAGAGCGGTGGGAGGCTGAGCGGATGGGCGGGGAAGGGCGGTTGTTTGTTTTTGGAATGCTTTCAATGTCTGCTGATTTGGCTCATTACCGGAAAGCCAGCTGTCATTTGGATCGATTCCTTGTCTTGTTTCGAGAAGTTAAGAGTGTTGGGGTTGTGTTTCGAGCTTCGGGACAGTTGAAGACAAGGGCAGTTGCGGAGATGGAGTCAGGAAGTAGATGGAAGCCCCGCGATTATTCATTGCTGTTGTTGTTTTTTTATGCTGTTGTTCGTGTTCCGCCCGGCAGGGTTGAGCTACACAACCGTTGTCATGTCAGCTGCCTCCGCATGGGGCCACAAGTCCCGAAGCTGTTTGGTGGTGTCAATCTTCTGGCAAGGCGCCCCCCTCCTCCCTCATGTTTGCCACCGCCACCACCGCGTGGGCATTGATGCGGGTGCTACTCAAGGACACTGTTTGGCATTGATCCCCGAAGCTTGCACTTCAAGACAAGACAACCTAAAATTCCCCAAAACGCTAAACCAGCCCGAAGCCCATACATCCTAAGCTCGTTGGCTCTTTGGGAGTGTTGGTTTCGCAGCATAAGCGTGGAGTTGGATTTTCGGGTGTACATGGGCTGTTGAAAGTATAGCATACCACTTTCCTATGGTTTTGACTAATTGTTACATCTACATAAATCGAGACATAGGCGAAATGCACACATGAATAAACCACATGTCTGTCCTGTAAGTCTGTCTGTCTGCCAGCCTGGCTGGCTGTCTGTATGCAATGCATGTACACATTCCCGCATTTGCATAGACTTCCCTGTGCCAGGTAGAGGTTTGTGAGATGTTGAAAGTCACATAGGACTACGCGGACGCGGTGTTAAATCTCCGGGGCGACTACGGTCACGTGCCGAACTTCTGAGACCACATCAAGGCTGAGGCTCCAGGGCACAAAGGAGCTTCAACAGGCGAAGCCCAACAGAGTTGGGGCTGAGAGTCTCTCAGCACCATACTCCCACTCATCTAAAAACTCTTTTAGAGTTCGAGCGAGCATCCTAAAAATAAACCCCACAGGATTTGTCATACAGCCATGCAGGACATGACCAAAACAAGGCTGCAGATGACATAGGCCCTCAGGGCTCGAGCTCAGGGCTTGGGGTTTGGCATTTCGCGTATAATTGTAATTATCTAGCAGTCTTTTTATGTTATATGATATTGTGTTTTCGTATACTATAGTACAGTACAGTGTAATGCAGTATAGTACAGTATACTACATTAACAGCACACTACAGTGCGGTATCCTACAGTATAGTACAATAGTACAGTATAGTCTAGCACATCTTCACATGTTGAGTCCCCGAGGATGACTTGAGAGCTCTGCTTTTGGATCAGGGTGTCGAGTTGTTTTGCTTGATGGTTTTGGGTTAAAGCCGGAAGCCCTGTGCTGGAGCTGTGGGAGTCTATTGTTGAGCAACCGCGTGCGCATCATACACTCAAAACTGTATTGATGAAGCTTTTTGGTGTGAAGTGTGTGCATGTGTATATGTTTTATCAAGCTTTGATCTTTCTAGCTCTGAGGCTGGAATTTAGGGCTCAAGGTTGGGGGCGAGCAGTTACAAGATACGGGAAGTTTGATGAGAGGGTCATGACGCGCATTTAAATTAGAGCCCACCTATGACACAGCCCCACGCCCCCTCGTAGCTTCATTAAGTCCGGCTGCGGCAAGAAGTCCTCCCTGACCCGGCTGACGCTCCAGAGTACACTGGCTAGATCAAGTTGCTGCAGATCTGAACCCTAAACCCTAAACCAGCATGCGGATTTCGTTCTTAAACTTCGATGCCGTCCTAGGCTCTCCCGAATACATCTCTAAATCAGACGTCCGACTTCGAGAGCCTGGAAGTAACCCCGAGATCTTCAAAAATTCGAGCTGAGAGGCGAGGTTGGGTCAAGGCTCCCCAAAAAAGGGACCGAAATAGTCAGAACAGGGTTTGGGGGGTATATTATACCAAAATTATGATAAGGACCCCCCCCCCAAAAAAAAAAAAAAAAAAAGTATAGGTAATTACTAAGGGCCCTTTACTACACTACTAGGCCCCTGAAAACCTAAAGGTTCAGACTCCTCAACCATAGGCATCCCTAAACAGCAAAACCCTGAACATGCTCAGTTCCCCAAACCACCCCTCAACCCTAAAACCCCTAAACCCTCAAACCGCCATATAAAACGCCGAGGCGTTGAATAAAGGCCCGAAGCCCTGGAGACTGGAGACAAACCCTTGAAGCCTAAGCGCTCGATCGCAGCTCGATAGAATCGGGTTTTGTGGTATTTTGGAGTATAACATCATGAAATGTAAGAAACTCCAAGAAGTAGCCCTCCGTGCCTCCATTCAGTCAGGACAGTTCAGATTGCCTCGGAGATCTTGAACATTGGCCTCGGCGTCCGGGAGATCGCGCAGCCCCACAGGAGCTTAGAGTTTGGGATTCGGGTTTCGGGGTTTAGTTCAGGGGTTTGGGGGTTAGAGGTTAGTGTTTAGGGGTTTAGGGTTCGTGGGTTATGGATTTAGGGTGTTAGGGTCCATCCCGAATATAGCTTCCGCTGCCACTGGGTTGAAGCCCAAAACTCCGCGAAGACATGTGCGCTTGGAGATCTTGTCACCATGTTGAACCTGCAAATACAAGTTCTTGTTGCACAGACTCTTAAACGTGAACTGTCCGGATTGAGCAGCTCAGGGCTTTAGGGATGAAGGCTTTGCTGCTCGCTCGTACCTTCGTATCTGGAGGGGGTCTGCTTCCCATTGTTGGGCTCAAGGTTTCCTGTGGCTTCAACGATCATATGCGAAGAGCTCGCACCTACCTTCGTCCCAGCTTTGGGACTGTGTGCCTTTTTCTGCGGCTACGATAATTCCAGATTGCACCACGTGCCCGGGAGTGATGTCCGTGTGTATGTAAGAAGATCCTTTATGGACGCTGGGACCCCTATAGCCCAAAGCTAAACCCATATCCCCTAACACCTGAACCCTAAACCGTACATCCCCCAAACCCCAAAGCCCTAAACCCCCTAAACCCAAAGCCCTAAACCCCAGCAGCCACTGAAATCCGCAGCCCAAAGCCCAGGAGCCGCCAGGCCCTGCAGTGCCCAGTTGGGTGGTGCACTGCATGAGATGGGGGTGAAAGAAGGGAGCGGGTAAGGAACACTGCTGGCTTTTTATATCCTAGAGATGTATAGGGTATTCAAGGGTGTAGCATGTCGCATTCAGTCGCAACGATGTCGTGGAAAGATGGTTGCAACTGATACCGTACCTGTCGCGCCCGTCAAGCCCAGAAAAGCTGCTGCATGTGTTTTTTTACCACAGGTGCAGCATGGAACTGAAGTCAGATGCTTCCTGGGTTTGCTGTGCTCAACGGAAATATCCTGCACTGCATGACTTCGCCGGCTACACAAGCTTGCATTGATTTAGTGTTGCTGGTCACGGTGCTGCTGCGTTGATGATGATGATGATGCAGACGATGATGTGACGGCAATGAGCATGCGCATGGCCAATAAAGTTCTGACGGGTGCTGTAGACGATGAAGCTGGCAATGAAAGAAGGTGGAGTACGGGTGAGGACGATGATCATACTGATTGGGGTTATGAGCATAAACAAGATGATGAACAGAAGCGGTGAAAATGGCGTGGACGAGCTCTAAGTCCTGCACTACAC
This sequence comes from Symbiodinium sp. clade A Y106, assembly GCA_003297005.1. Lineage (NCBI taxonomy): Eukaryota > Dinophyceae > Suessiales > Symbiodiniaceae > Symbiodinium > Symbiodinium sp. clade A. Next base: position 353,575 of record BGNK01000062.1, read on the forward strand.
CGACACCTACATACAGTCATCATCCTCAGCAGCATCCGAAGAAGCAGCTGCAGTAGCTGCTGGTGGTGGTGGTGGTGGTGCTGCTGCTGCTGCACCTGTTGCACCTGCTGGTGCAACTGCTGCTGCTGCAACTGCTGCTGCAACTGCTGCTGCCGCTGCTGCTGCATTGTCGTCCTCATCGCTGTCATAGCCATCATGTTCGTCTCTGTTGTCCTCTTCACTCTTGGCGGCCTCCACAACCGCATACGGAACCAGAACTATTGCATAAGCACGAGTAGTAATCATTAGCTGCATCAGTCTCTCTCATCACTTAACCCCAAGGTTTGGTCAGATGTTGTCGTACTTTTGTGCCAGCAGTGCAAGAGCTGTGAAAACAGCAGCCCGCAGCACGCTGCCTTGGTTGACACAGGGCTCAGTAACTTAGTATACCTTTCAAGACATCTGGTTTTGTCAAGAGCAAACAGTGATCAGGAACCGACTGCCCATTTTCAACTGATGCGTGCGTGCCCAGTCCCAATTGTCTCAAACGTGTCTCACAGGTGTCACAGGCAAGCAAGCTCTGAGTCGAACTCATTGCTGCGGCAGGCCACTCTCTGTGCGTTTTCGCCTCCCATATGTTTCTTACCGCGGTTGGCCATCAACAATTCTGGCTCCTTTGTTCTAATAGCCGGGTCACCCCGGAAACGGTTTTGAGTAGCTTCAGGGCTGCCAAGGAGGCGTTGACAGCACAGAGTGCATCGTGCGACTCCGCACGGTGGAAGCCCTAGCCACACGCCGTGGAAATCTGCAGCACGCTCGATCACCTGACAATGCGACAAGTTTTTGCCGAAGCAGGCAGCCCGCCAATGTTTTGCATGCCTGTACGGAGTGAAAATCCTCTGAACAGCTCTTGATCCAGATGCCGTGCTGTGCAAGGCCACTGCCCGACCAACCCTCAAACCCAAACCCTAAACCATAGTCTAAGCCCCCATCATACCGAACATCTTATCCCTAAGTCCTAACCGTAACCCTGAACCCTAAACTCCCTACTGTGCCGGCGTCTTGCGGCACGACGACTCCGGATCCGAAGCATGAACATGATGCGCACCCAGTTTTGGGTATGTAGACCGTCTTGCCATTGACTGACTATCGCAATTGCTATCAAATTTGGATGATGATAAAGGCTGTCAAAAAGAGACTCTTCGTATATAGTATTAGTGGCAGTACTAAATCATCGTTCTTCGCATGGGTTATGGGTTAAAGGGTCTTTTCTGCTCAAGGAGTTCAAGTTAAATACTAAGCTCAAAAAAAGGGGTTTTGAACTTCTTGGGAATGGAGTTAAGGGCACTCTGCTTCGATAACCCGCCACCTTAAACCCTCAACTTCAAGCTTTACTAGCCTGCATTTGGTCGGCAGTTAGGCCTTGCCCGCTGGTTCGGGACAGAAAGACATGGACGGAGAGTGGAGGATTCGTGCGAGGTGAGCAGAAAGGAGTGTTTGTCTGCATAGTCTAGTTGCTTTTCAGTTCATCTCTTCTGATTATAACGAAGTCGTGGTCGTCGTGGTGGTGGCGGTGACGGTGGCGGTGGCAGTGGCGGCCCTGACTATGTGAATCTCTTCTGACCTCTGCTTGTCGGGCTCCATCTCTTCGGGGCGCCTCGCCGTTCAGAAACGGTGTCCTTGGCTGCAAAGAGACAAGCTTCAGAAGTATGGCGAATGTCACGTCGATGCGACTGCAGTAACTAGTCTATGATCGGGGCCGCTTTTCGTACTTTTGTACCTAGAAATATCTGTGGAGAAGCACTGCGTTGCCTATCTCGTGTAGCCGTGTAGCCGCAATGAAGAAAGCAGTCGAGGCTTGATCGTCTAAGTCCGTCGGCTCGCTTCCACACCACACCTCCGCTCCGTAGTACAGGCGCCCGCAAACGCACTGTGCTACTGATAGGCAGCGGAAGGGCTTCCAGCTCTGGACCCTCGGACCTTTAGTTCTGCCATTTCCCTGTTTGCTTTGGCAATGTAGCATGTCCAGCAGTACCTTGTAACACCAGACCACGCTCAGCACATCCCACTGCCGACAAGTCAACATGTTTCCACGGACCGTTTATATGCACATGCCTCGGACTGAATGTCTACAAACTAGTGCTATCGGAATCAGAACCGGATTGCAAGAACGGAGTGGGGCAAGTTGGACGACAATCCAGGACAGAATTCAACAGATTTAGCAACTGCAGCATGTTTTTTGACAGTGGCAGGGACAAGTGACTAAAAGCAAGTCATGGTCATAAGGATCGTACTAGTGGGGCAAAGTCTTCCGGGCCTCACAATTCTGGCGTGCCGTGCAAGCCATCAGAATCAGAAACGGGAACTACTAAACAGACTCAGGTGCTTCGAGGGCCTGGCCCTGGGTCTGCAAGCAACATGGCAGGCCGCCCCCGGGTTGCTTAGGGATGCCATCACGTGACGTGGGTGAGATTGGACACCTAAGTACGTGGACAGTCGGGGCCAGCACTGCGAGTTGTACTCGGCGCATCATGTTGAAGGCTGAGGTGTTCTGGATAGGGGTAGGGGTAGTGGCAGTGGCAATGGCAGTGGTAGTAGTAGCAGCAGCTGCAGGAATCTCAGCAGCAGCTGCTGCTGCAGCAGCAGTACAAGTAGAAGTGGCAGCAGTGGTTGCACCATGGTATTACTCTGAGGTTGTCCGTGTGTCTAAGAGCACGGAACAGCCTACTGTGGGATACGGAAATCGTATTGTTGGCATCCTGCGCTAGCAGGAGAGCCGCGATTCCTGAACTTGTCATTCTGCGATTTGCAAAAGGTGAACCTCTGCAGCCGGTGCCGAGCCGCAAAACCTCGTCTATGTCTTCGACCTCCACTGTGGAGTGGGTAGACAATTCGGCAGCTGATGTGCTTGGGCAGCAGCTACACCTTCGCTCTCAACCTACTCTTATACGTCTCTAGCTCGAAAGCTTCATGCCGATGATTCGGAAGCCATAAATGTGCAAAGGTGCAACTCACCGACGGGCAGAAACTTCCGATGCATGCGACCCCTAGCTACGATAGTGCCCTGAGCAGCTTGGAGTTCGTAGTTTCGCCTAGATGCTGGCTGCACCTTTGTCTGCAGACCCTTATGGGGGTTTCCGAAAATAGGGGACCCTAATATAGTACCCTAAATAGTAGGATCCTTATTATAAGGACCCACAGTAAGGTACCCCTTATTTTCGGAAACTCCCTTATCAGAGAGTGTGCAAGCAACGAATTGGAACTAAGGCCTGAAAGGGGATCGGCTTCCGATTTCGATGTCTTGCTGCCGTTAGCCCTTCTTCTCGAGGAATTTGGCTGGTGTTGTCACTTTTGGAAGGTGTTGTTGTTGCTGCTGATGATGACCTTGCTTATATGGCCTCTGTAGCGCAATAGGGATGATCATGCCCATTGTGTTTGGTCTTTTCAACAGATTCAAGCACACGGTTTGTTTACATATCTAGCTTTGTTGTCGCGTTCGTCGCCATCATCATCAACAAGAACAACATCAGCAGCAGTATCATCACCAGCATTATCGTCACCACCTGCAGTGTCTTCATCTTCTCCTTGCTAACATGCTCCTTGGATCCTCGAAGACGACGGTGTGCTATGGACGGCTGTGTCTGTTCCCCCTGCGGGCTGCGGGACTCCAATTTCCCAGGCCTGCATGAGTTGCCACGCGCGATTCGGCGTGATGCAGCTTCGGCGGAAGCATCACTGCCGGAGGTGTGGGCAGGTGCGGAGCGGGTCAGGGTCAGGGTCGGGGCTGAATCCGCACAAGTCCCTTGATCCTGGTACACGTAGGCTTGAAGATGTCCTGACATCTCAACAGAGATACATTGCTCCCAGATCTCGCATGCATGCAACCGAATTCAATAGTTACCATCTCAAATCCGCAAAACAAGGCACGACATCGATTCTCTCTCTACATATATATATATATATATATGTGTGTGTGTGTGTACGTGTATGTATATATATATATAATTTGTTTATATACATATACATAACGATTTCTCTGTGTGTGTAACTATCACCACTATAATAAGCACATGTTCGTGCTGACGCTTGGCAGATTTTGCTGCTGGCGGTGTGATTCCTTGTAATTTTCAACGCGGGCATTCTTTGTGCAACTCCACTTTACTATTTAAATGTCCGTTTCTCTATCGTCAATGTATTCATGTCTCTCTTTTGCTCTTCTCTTTGCCTCTCTTCGTATGCCTTTACTATCCACGTTTTTGAAAATCTGTGTTTTCAAATCAATGCTACGGCTAGGGCTCTAGGCACTCCCAAAGCAGGTCGTTTGCCGAGCATGCTCGAGTGCAAGGGAGATCGTGCCCGAGTACCATCCCATCAAGCCTCAGCGTGCCACTCGGCAGGCAGACAAGGCTAACCCTAAAGCAAAGAGCACTGAGCATGGTTTGACAGAATCATGCACAGGGCCTGGCTTCACGAGGGGTGACAAGACCAACAACTGCACATGCCAACCCGTCCCAATGTCATGAACTATAAAGGATGAGCGCACGAGCACCACAGTCAAAACTAAAGCATGGCGGTCTCATCACCACCAGCACCAGAATATCCATCATCAGCGCCAAAGTGATCATCATCTCATCGTCACCTTTAGTCTCACAAGCATCATGAGCACCACCATTATCATCGTCATCAACATCATTATCTTCATCATCATCATCATCATCATCATCATCATCAGCAGCATTGTCATTATCGCCATCAGAATCGTCGTTGCCAGCAGCTTCGTCATCATCAGCACCATCGCCATCACCCCCATCATCAACGTCACCATTTCCATCGTCCACATCATCAGCGTCCAAATCATCGATATCACCAGCATCCTCCCCATCGTCGCCGTTCACATCACTGTCACATTATTTCACTCACCATGGTCATTATCACGCTCATCATGTAGCATGGACAGATGTGTCTGACGCCAGACGCTCCGAACAGGCACCATTCCCCCTTTGCCGCCCAGGCCACCCCATACCGTCAGCAGTCATCATCCCGCAGGCGAACCCCAAACCTTAAGCGCCAAAGGACCGCTAAAGTGAACGTTAGCTGACAACAGTGATCATAAAACTACTTACATCTCCAGCCTTCTTCCCTTCACTTTCGGTGTACCTCAGCCAGGAATCCGAAATTCCCCAATCCCTCAGCCCCTGTAATACTACATTATAAAGGTACCCCAAAACCCTTCTTTCCTTAGNCCCCCCGAATCCTACGAGACCCGAATCCCACATCCCAGACGCGGAGGTTTGTGTTGCTTGCGTCTCAGACCGAGTGGAGACCCAGGAATCCGAGGAGGTATCCCTGTAGTCTATATTAAACCATATGGTATTGTAAACTTGTTTAATGGTAATAGTAATAATAATGTACTGTTATACAGTATAATATATATATATATATGTATATATATATATGTATACACACCATCTTGATAATTTGTTCAAGTCGAATGATAATTGTATGTAGTTGCGTTTTTGGGGGTATACTATTGCATTATACTGCATTAAGAGACTTCAGTTACTAAAGCATTGTTGACCAATCATGTCAGAATGCTATTCTGTACTATTATAAGTGTGTGATTCTAAGTCTTGGGATAACTCAGCTTCTTCCTCGGGTCTGTGGGGTTAGGGATTGGGCAGTTTACGGTTTACGGAATTTCTGTGTCCAGGGTGTTTAAGGTAGTTTAGAGCTTAGCGTATGTAAGGGAGGCTTCGCGCGGTTTGGGCATCAGGGATCTTAGGGAGTTGCGTGGCTTGAGGGCTTTGAGTGGTGGGTTTCACAGGTTCAGGCTTAGGGCCTGGAGTTTTGAAAAGAGTAGGGCTGTGAGCGTTCGGCAGCAGCAACCAGTTGAGGCAAGAGGGCTGAGGTGCCTAGGGTCTGCGTCGTTCAGGCAAAGGGCGTTGTGCTTGAGTCATGGCTCTTCTCTGTGTTTGTGTCAGCTTTGATCGGGTGCTTGCCGTGCTGGAGAGCTTCTGGCCTGTGGAAGCGGAAGTTCCAGCGGTTTGCGGGTGCAGGACACTCTATATAAGCACGAAATCCTGAAACCTCAAGAGCCAGGCTCAAACTCGAAAGTTCAAAGTCATGCCTGAAGCCCTCAGCCCAGAATCCTCCGCCTGCAGGCCGCGGAGAGTGTTGTGACCGCCGTGAGATCCGGAAAAAGAGGAAACCGCCCAGTACGCTGGGAGCTTGGAGGGTTTAGGGCTGCATGCTGCTTCTCTGTTAAGGGTTTTGCGTTTACCATCACTTACGACTGAGTGACAAACAGTGTCATGATTGCTGCATGGATGACGACTATGATGACGAGGTGCATGTCTTTGCCGTCGTGTGAGGATGATGATGTTGATGAGACGAGCAGGACGATGGTGAGGATGACGATGACTACGACAGTTCTAGTGACGGGGACGATGATGATAATTGTGATGACGGCTGTAATGCCTGTCTTGATATACATCGTCGGTCATTTTCTTGTGACTGTAACGCCACCCTAGCCAGAAGGCCCTGCAAGCGGGGTCATTCGGTTTCGGGGTTGTTCCGAGCTGCACCTGCTCGAGTCTGCAGCTTGTTTAGAAGCCTTATGGAGCCCGAACCTAGACGCCTCTCTATCACCTCAGGCGTCAACGCCCTGGGCGGAATGGCACTCCCCTCCTATGACGACAAGAAGCATGAGTTCGGCACCCTTAAGGCCTCTTTGCCGAGCATAGGGTCGAAGGTAACTTCTCCCAAATCTTCGAGATTTTACAGGGGTCTCGGGGTCTCAGGTTTAGGAATTAATAGGGTTTAGGGTTGGACGGTTTAGCTTTTGAGGTCTAGCGTGAAAGCTCTGGGTGTTCGAAAGCGTATGGTTTAGCTTCTGGGGCTTTGGATTGTGGATTTGGGGTTTTCTCGTTGCTTGTGGCTCTGATAACAGGGGTTACCATAAAGGCTTTATAAGAAGGGCAAAGGGGTTACTACGTATTCTTGAACAAAAAGCTAGCAACACTTGCTACGCTGTAGAACCACGAAGGGTACCACTGCGAGGATGCCGGAGGAAACCTTACAAGTAGTAGAGATGTAGTGTAGGAGCCCTTTGTTAGAGTAGGGTCTCTTTACAGCGTAGGGTTCTACGAGGATTTAGTATAGCAGCCTTCATTGTTCATAGTTAGTGCAGTTAGAATAGGGTATCTGTCGATGCATGAGATATATCGCTCTTTAATGATGGAAGCCCAAACCCTGCAACACATCTCATGCCCCTGAGACTTTCAAACCCCCACCCACCCAGAGGGTAATAATGTGCACATATTCTTCCTGGATAAACAACAACATGACACAAGGGGCTGTACAAACCCTGGCTCAAGCCCGTCCACCCTCGACCATGAACTCCGAAACCCTAGTTACTAAACCCTCAAACCCGTAACCTAACCCCTTAAGCCATCTTAAACCCTATGCCCTCAAGTTGATCAGGTGCGGATTATCGAGGCAAAGGGCCTCCTCGCCGCGGACTACGGGCTCATGAACAAAAGCCCAGCGCTCAGGATGCACACCTTCGAGACCTGAGCAACCGAGGCTGATAATATCGGGGCCCTAATAATTAGAATAGGGTTTTGGGGCACATTATACTATCATTGTAATAAGGAACCCCCCAAAAAATAGTTTTTGAAAAATTATTAAGGCCCCTATATTAATTAGACAGAAACACTTGAAGATCGACAGAAAGAGATTCTAGGCAGTGGGAGGCACTTTGGAAGAGAGGTTTCAGGTTTCAGGTGCCGTTGCCGAAGTACGTAGAGCGAGCCCCGAAGAGTTCGCTTGGACTCAGCTTTGGAGGTGAATTTGGAGTCATGCTTCAGGTGTCTTTTCGGTTAAGGCACCGGTCTATGGTCTGGGTTCCATGGCAACTCTAATCTTACCCGACACCCCACATGTCCTTGCTGCAGTTGCATATCCAAGAGAAGCCCGAAAGACAGTCCATGAACCCTGAGTTAAAGAGCCCTAATCCTTATTCAGCTCATTGAACCCTTTAAACCTGAGATCCTGTAGACCCCACCGAAGGCTCAGACCCTTACTGTCTCGTCACTGCCGGCCACAGCGTGCAGGTCCGGTGAGTTGTTGATGAAGTAGATGGGTGGTTGTCAAAATTAGGGTCCCCTTTCGGGTACCCTGAATAATAGGTGCCGTATTATAATAGGGACCCAAAAGGGGACCATAATTTCGACAACCACCCAGATAAGGGCTGTGGTCTGCGGTTGGGGGTTTTTGGGACGGCTTATGTCAACGCTCGTACAAGGTACATGAGTTTCGGGTTGGGCTTTCTTGGATGGGGGTTGTATCGGTGCAGTTGAGGGCTTTGAGAAGGGTTCTACAAGGTCCATGCGGGTTAGGTTTTGGCGGGCTTAACCCTGCAACAGAAGAGTTTCTTCATGAGAAGTGCAGGACGCTACTATTTACTATAATCGACAAGATGCTATAATAAGCTTAGAACTAGTATGCAATACAATCCTGCAAAGACTGCTGCCGTTCGGAGGCTTGTGGCAAGCTTTATGAAGCTCGTACAAGTTAATTATGGTAGTCAAGTTTGTTCGAGTAAATTACGGGATGGTTTTGTATGCCACTGCTCCGGTATATTGTGTATAGTCTTTGGGATCACAACACGCTAAAGCACATCACAGTATATTACAGTTAAGGTATAATGCATTGTGGTGCTCTAGAGTCTCTAGAGCATTTTATATCACTCAAAAGTCGATTAAAGTATATAGTCAGTAGCCTGATTAGGTACAAAATAGCCTACGACTACGCAGCGAGCTAGAGGTGAGGACGCACACAGTCTCAGCAACACTTGAGCCACGCGTGGGCCCCAGTGTGGCTGCAGGGCATCAGGAGGTTGTATTTTGGTGGTGGGGGGCGTCAGTGTTTAGGGGTTTCGGATTCCGGTTCATTTCATTTGGGTTTTGGGGTTTGTCTTGTTAACAATATGAGTAGCATGTAAAGTTCATGGAATGCGAAAAAACTTTAACCCACGTCTCGATATGCTCAGTTTCTGAGAAGTTCAAGCGTGTGTAGAAGTGGAGGAACGTCCTTTGGAGGGGGTCAGGAGGGTCTCAACTTCATAGTGTTTGCAGCCTGAAAAGAATGCCGTCGTCTAACTTGCAAAGTTTGTTGGACTTTGACATGCATACTAGTAACACTTAAGAGTGATCTGGTCATGAGGTTGCTGCAGGTGCTTGCACTTGCTCAGGATCGCCTTTGGGTACAGTCATTGGCCGATCCCATTTCACTGTTCTGAATAGAGGAGCTTGGGTACAATGTCATCCCTCAAGGCCCGATGCCGGAAGACTTCAGGTAGAATTGACCTGAGCCTAGCCGCCAAAAACATGCCATACCCCGAAACCTAATTAATTACAATCACTACAAACCCTAAGCCGAAGCCCACTATTTGCACCCTCAACCCTATCAGCCCTTAACCCTATCAAGCCCTAACTTTCGAGGATGGGACACCACGCTCTCGTTCCGCCTTTCTCGGCCTGACGATATTCTGCACTTAGAGGCCCCGAATTTCCGCGAGCATTACGCCTTTCGGAAATTCCGGATCGGAATGTTGGTGTTCATATGGGTTTCGGGTCTTTTGAATGTGATGGGATTTAGGGTTGATGGTCTACGTAGATAGAGTCCTGGGGCCGTATCTAGAGTTCGCGGCTTTTGGTTGCCAGGAGTGTCAAGCCTTAGAGCTTTTTGTCAGTATTCTCGGACCTCGGAATTTTGTAGACCGTATTATTTGGGACACACGGGCAAGCAGTAATGTGTTCCCTACAGTCACTATATGATACGAGAACGGACCCAAAACCTTATTCCAAGGATTAAGGCAGGACCACAAGTTAGACCAGTCGACCGCAATATCCCGAAAAACACCGTGAAGAGTTGGGTTTTTTGGACCCTGAAAGCAATTGACGCGTTCCTTCTGTATCTTATAGCGCATTGTCGTGTATTCTGTGATAATAACGTAGTGTAGTAAAAAGTGCATATTATGAGGCTGCTTTCAGAAGCCGTTGCTTAACCTCCAGTGATGACGTGCTTGCATCTCGCAGACGCTCTGCAGGTGTGGGATGAGGACTGCATACACCCACTAAAGGGTGCATCCAGAATCGGGTGAGGATTATTTTTCCAGGAATTGGAAGAGAAGCGTCGAATTCTGGCTCCGACAAGGCTTTCGTTGCTGTGCTCTGTTTAGTATGCTGAAGCCAGTTTCTTGAAGGGAACTGTCCAGAGTCAGCACCGTTTGGATAGTAAGGCAAAAACCGTCACACCAACATACAACACCCGTATATGTCGTGCACGCATAGGTGTAAAGTTCCGATGCAACTAGTAGTATGCCATACCCTGCGAGTGTATCTTGCTTTAGCCATTCGAGGATCGGCAGTGCCAATGAAAGCGCGGCCACTTTATATACACACACATACACACAGACACAGAGAGATAGAGAGAGAGAGAGATATATATATATATAATATATATATATAACGTATGGACCTCTGATTACGTCATGCCTTGGATGAGTCGGAGGTTGTGTTTACACGCCCGCAGGCACACTGACTGCAGGTTGAAGACAGGTAGTGGTCGAAGCCCATCTAAAAGTTTGCACATCTGCGAAAATCCAACGCAACATATATTGGCAATCTACCTTTCACTCACTAGTCTGCGCTTGGGCGAGAAGTCGCCCCTGGAGGAATAGTGCTACACTCTCAACACATCGACTATCGAATACATTCACGGATACCGAAGCGACGAGCCCTCGGTCCTTTCGCCTTCGTCCTGGGCTGCGATCGTCCCGAAGTCTCTGACTCCGACTACCCATTCTGCTTTGCAATCCCAGGGTTTTGGGTTCAGGGTGTCTTTGTATTATTTGCTCTGCAGCTTGCTTTGACGGCTGAGCATGCGAGGACACCACCTCCAGGGATGATGCCATTGGCTTCCTTGACTTGCCCCTTTCGCAGGCCGGTGCCGAAATCTTACACTGTTGTCAGAGACACAGGCGAATCAATCGATTTAAGTTCCGACCCACTCTCCGAGTCTGTTTGCAAGCTTAACAGCTAGTCATCTCGCACCATGATGCGGCATAATGCGTTCTGAACTGCTGATGCGCTTAGCTTTTTTGTTTCTCGGTAGCTCGCAGCTGACAACACAAGCACAGTTTGCGAAGCTCTGATCTCGGGAGCACTGGGTCATGATTGTGACTTTTGGTTGAGTATGACCCAAGATCCCCGAAACCTCAAACCCATGTTCGTCCAGTTGTCGGCTTTTCTCTTAAAGCTTTAGGTTTTAGGGCTAAGTTTCTCAGGGCTGGAGCAGACCCCACCACAGCCTGAAACCGATCGACCCTTTGAGGTCCCAAGGCAAACTGCAACTCCCTGTTGAAGCCCAAGACAACCGATCACAAGCTGCAACACTTGACTAAATTTATGGTTCAGGGTTTGTTGGTTCGGTCTTAGAGATCAGGAGAAATGGTTGCTTGGGGGAGAGACGCTTTGATGTTCCATGGTCAACCTGAGGGTCCCTTCACCCTTGCCATTTCCTGCGCGTAGGCAAACGACTGCATGTGCACCAACGTGATTTTCTGATGTGGGGCAGAAAATCAACGCACAATCTCCACCAACTAACATAATGATTGTGTCACAAGCGTTCTTCCTCAGAATGTTATTGATCGGGGGACTGCCTCTAAAGCTTGCACTACCCTCTCGCAGGGTCAAGACGTAACAAAAGCCAAGGCAAGCACACCAAAACCAGCCCCGACAGCGTAGCAAGACGAACTCCTGCAGCCCAGCAGCCACCCTTAAAGCCCTCACCTTGAGCCAAGATCCGGAGCACCCCTGACCCTGCATTCCCCCAAGGCACCTTTAAGCGAGGCCTTCTAGCTCCCACTTTTGGGTCTTTCGGCGGGTCGATGGCAGTTTCCAGGATTTGTGGGCTTCAGAACGACTTCTGTACATGAGGTTTTCTTGCAGGATTGGGCAATTGAAGCCGTCATTCAATTAAATCCCAATTGAAGGTGCCTCTGTCCAGCAGCTCAGCACCCCTCCGTGGGTGGGCGGCTTCGAAGCAGTTACAATTCAGGGTTCCTAGGTGTTGGGTTTCGAAGTGTAGGGCCCGGAACAGACATGAAGTCCAGCTTTGGCGTGTACAATGTACAGGTTGTGGGCTTGCAGTGTCATGTTTTGAGTCTTGGGTATCAAGGACGAGGGTTTTAGGGGTATGGGACGGTTTCCGTTAATTGACGATGCAAATGCTTTAAATGCATGAGACCCAAATTCCATCGCCCCACACATCGCGCATGTCGACGTAGAACATGTTGTGTTGCCTTTTTCTGATCTGTAGGATTCTCACCTTAATAAAGCAGGTTATTCAAAAAAGGTGCTACATTGTAAGATGTATGTAAGCGTTCCATACCTTACGCCCTTCACGCTACGCCCTCGGGTTTGAGCTGGGTGCGGATGAGTACCTAGTAGCAGAAATAGCCTATGCCACAAGGTATGGAATGGGTATCCCAATCTCGCCAAGCAAAAATAAATAAACACCAATGGCCAGATACCCCAAAACGGCACGAGGTCCCGTTGTGCCGACCGGAGGCCGATGAGCGGTCAAAACTTTGCGATTGAGGGTTGAGGGTTTCTGGGTCTTGAGGTTTGGGATTTCAGGGTGTGGCGCTTCAAAGTGGAGAGTTTAGGTCTCCTTGTGTTTCCGGCTTTAAGTCCAAGAATTGTGTAGTCCGTCCGTCTGTCTGCCTGTATGCTGTATGTAATGTATGTATGTACGTAATTATTTATGTATGTGTATGCAGTGCATATGTATATATATATGTATATTATATATATATATACACAAGTTTAGTAGTTAAACCTATATACTCTGAATATGTATATATATATATATGTATACACTCTCTCTATATATATATACACTATATATATATACATACATACTATATATATATATATATATATAGATGCAAGCAACATGCTCCTGGTTGCAAACGATCCCCTGACAGGCTCAGGCGCTTCCTGGTGAGGTCGTGAACCTGCCCGCGAAGGGTGCAGGCGCTTTGGGTCCATTTAAAGGGCTCCTTTCAAAAGGGTCCCTTAAAGGGGTCCATAAGGGATCTGTGATTCTAGACGGGATCTGTAAGGGATCTATGATAGGGTTCTGAAGATCATGATGGAGCTTAAGAGTTGCACATGTTGCCTCGGTTGTGCGGGTTTTCAACCCTGCACCGTGCAGACGGATGTCCGAGGAGGGACGACTTAAATGCACACACACACATATATATATAGATATACATGTATGTGTATGCATGCATACATGTATGTTTGTATGTGTATATATATATATGTGTGTGTGTGTGCATGTATGTATGTATGTATGTATGTGTATGTATGTATGTGTGTGTGTGCATATACGCACGGTTGTTGTTCAGATTCCTCTGCCGATGTTAATGGATCCAAGGGGGTCGTCTGTTCCGTCATTAAAGTCTTCTGTTACGCACCCTTCTGTTACTGTTCTTGTGTGGACATAATGTTAAGAGTTCTGATTTTACATGGCTTCGATCGGGTCATTTTCGCTAATGCAATCACATACATGCATGTGCCTACATGTATGCAGGCTTACATGCATACTTATTTACATACTTCCGTGCCTAGCATGCTCAAAGAATATGTAAACTTCGGTCTTGTGAAGGATACTATGACGTATGTATGAATAGAACATTTTATGAACATATCTATATGTATATGTCTACACGTCTACACATACTTTTCGTGTTCATACACATGTATTACGACGCACATATGTGGGATGAATGGCTTTTACGATCTTTAAAGCATTTATGTACGTATGTGTGTCCGGACGGATGGGTGCTTGGATGGATGCACGTGAAAACACACATTATAGTCCAGTGCCACACTCTGCACTCTGCGCAGGGGCCGTCTTGCTGGAGGCAGGCCGCGGGGACGTCAGAGCTTGCACGGCTAGGTTAGGATTTGTTGATTTTCAAACTCTACATCTAGGCCTAGGCTGTAGGGATTTGAGTTTTGGGGACTCGGGTTCAGGAGGTCAACAACATGACATTCTGCATATGTTCGAAGGTCTTTACCCTGTGAACTCAACCTACAGCGACCTTGCTGTTCAGGGTTTCGAAATCAGAGTGATGATGGGGGCAGGGCATTGAAGATGAAAGATCCGGTGTTCATACTAGAGAGACAGCTATTGCAGCTATTGTCTGGCTTAGAAAGAACAGTGCTTAAACGAGAAGTTGCAAGCATTCCCCTGGGCTTACACGGAAAGACCAGGCCCCTAGAAGACATAATATAGCGGCCTGAATAATTACCAACACTACTTTGGGGGCTCTTTATTAGAAATATAGTATAATGGGCCCCAAAACCATATCCTAATGATTAAGGCCCCTAGATTACCTACATACAGTGTACACTAGTGCCTGATGATAAATGCTACTGCGAAGCGAGCCCTTGAACCAGTATTCGAGAAGCTAGACAGGCTTCTGCGCATCCTCAAAGGGCCTAAGGGCAGTCCTTTCTTTGGCGCCAACAGTGCCTTGAGATCACTTGGATGAGCCGCACTCTGACGCCGAGAATAAATCATCTTTCGTGAGGGTTTGCCTCATCTTTCGTAGGGGTCTGTGAGTCCCCAGGCAGCTTGACAGCTTGACTTGCGATTCAGGAGTCTTTATGGGTTATGCTAGTTCTCTCTTCGGCCATAATTGCTGCATTGGTTCGTCGCTTATGGTGTGACTTGAGAGAACGGATACAATAAGGAAAACTTGAACTGTGCTAAGTGTTCGGGGCAGGTACAGCTGGTAGACGTGGAGCAGTTCAAGCTATTCAAAGCCTTCGCGTCCCGTACTGAGCAGGTGTCATAGTAGTTCCCCCAAAGGGAACTACTATGGGGAGTATGGGTAGGATCATATCAGATCATATCACATCAGGTCAGATCAGACCATGTCACATCACATCATAGCGTATTACCTCAAGTCCTATCCTATCCCATCCTTCCGTCGTCTATCCTATCATTTCATATCAAATGCCGGATGGCAAGTAGGATGAACCCCGAAGCGTCAGAACTTGAGGGTTTCAAGGTTGCGGGATTGAGGTTTTGGTGCTCTGAGGACCGAGCTGATTCTTGCAACCACAACTCTAATGCACCCGGCCTTGGGACCCCAGGACCCTAAAACCCTGCAACAGGCAAAGCCCGCAACGTAAAGACAAGTAAACAACGGTGGCGTTGCCCTTGGAGGCTGATCAAGACTTCTGAGATTGCACTTGTAGCTCCTAGCTTTGGGTGAAGGGCTTCAGACTTAGACGGACTTTGGTCGTTAGCTCACAATGGCACTCGACCGAGGGCGCCTTTCCCAGCTGTTCCACAGCCGCGGCTGCCCCGGACACGAGCATTTGGGATTTGCAGCCAAACCTGTGGCGAAAGGACGAGGGCGTGCAATTGCGGCTGAAGTCGAGAGATGGCAGCAATTGCAAATGTGCCAAGGTATGCAACATGTGTAGCACAAAGATAGGAAGAGTACGGCCCACGCCCGTTAGTTTTTGTACAGCCTCATTCGAAGTTATCATGGAATAGAGAACCGGGAAGCAGGGTCACTCCCATTGCTGCACGTGCTTCACACGAGGTGGGGAGGGGCATCAGTGTTCAGGATGTAGATGTCCACACAGGAACTGTTGACTCGGATCTCAACATTTTTTCAGCTCCCGGTATTGAAAGGTTGTAGTTCAGGTGTTCGTGCTGAAATGGACGTGAGATCTCAGCTGCTCCATGCAAAATGTTGTACGGTCGTCCTCATGACCAGTCATAGCATCATATCAATCGGCTAATACTAGTTGCTCGTGATTACGAACCTCAGTATTGTCGCAATCATTTCGTAAACAAATATCTAAAACAACTCTGAGCCCGGGCAACATCGTGTTCTCTCTGTCCCCTCGCAGAGGCCGCCCCCGTTCGATGTCGATGCGGTGTATGGGCCAGCAATGCATCTGGTGGACCTCCTGTGGCCACATGGCTAGGATTTCGGGTATGGGATTCATTAGGGAGTTTGGGGATTCGCAAATTGCCGCTAATTGGTTGCTGTGGATGCTTGCATGGTTTATCTTCTGGAAAGACACTGGTTCTGTGCCGCTGCTGTTGAGAAGAGCTGGTGATGTTTATTTTGTTCATGTGTAGTCTGTGTTAGCATCCGGCACCGTGATGACAGCTTGGTAGCTCAGCCAGGCCTCCTTTCACTTAGATTTCTTAGTGCCGACTTGTTGCTGTGTCAATCGCGCGATTGCTGCTGATTCTGTGCACTGACAAAGACTAGATCATAGACGTGTTGCCGATTGCCACCAAGGACGCGCTTCTTCTCTCCAATTCTCTTCTGGCTTTTAGGCACCGGCGTCGTTTTTCAGACTGTCATATGTCGCCATGCAGCAGTGCGCACAGCATCACATCAACAGAATTTAACGGTAGTTTGCAACAAGGTTTGATCGGCACGAAAGGCAGATCAGATGCACAAGAGAGCCCTAAACCTTACTTGCATCAGTTGGGAAGGGAGTGGGTCGTGAAGGATTGAGGAGTGCTTGCGAAGGCACCAGACAGCATCATTAGCACCTTCGATGCCTGCCCGGAAGCCCATACGATTCACATTTTCAATCCGAAAAGTGCCCATACATGGACCCCAACATGGAGCTTTGTAGAGCCCTTAGCAGAAGGAGCTTTCCTACAAAGGACCAATGCATAAAGGACCCACGTGGCACATCCAAAACCGCCGTGCCACCAGATCTCATCTTCTGGACCAGCCCCATCCGGTCCTTGGTGGCTCTGATTCTCTGGACGCTTGCCTGCATCTTAGGTGAAGCAAACAACGTTTGTGATCACTTGTGACTATGCAACCACGTGGGCTGGGCAGATATGTTGCCGAGATCATCCAGCATGGCTTGCGGCGTTGAGGTAACATTGGCAAGAAGTGGGTAGTTTCTGGTGACATCAGAGCACACGAGCCGACCCACATCACCAACATCGCAGCAACCTGAAGCCTATAACCTATGAACTACCCCTACATCCAGGGCCCGAGCAAAAATTAAACCCGCTAGTAAAGCTTTTAAATTTATGCTCGAAAAGCGAGTGGATGCACATGACGCTTCCGGCAACAACACCCATTAATTTTGGCGGTCATTCATAACCTCTCAGGTTGATGACCGTGCGATCCCAGAACCGCCGAAAGCAAGCGAAGAATCCCAGTCTTCGCCCCTCAGCCCGGAACCCGGAAAACTTCATCTTCCCCTTTCATCCAAAAGTCAAGACGTCGACCTGCTGGGTCTGAAGGAACCTTGGTGCTCGGTATGGGCTGCCGCCGGGAGCCCTGCAGGGGATCTCCTGAAAAATGAAAGGCTTAGATACCTTTGGAGCTTAGTAGGTAGTATAGGTGGTTGTGAAATACCATCATGGTGATGAGTGATGACCAATACTGTTTAGTAGCT
The DNA here is from genome assembly GCA_003297005.1 of Symbiodinium sp. clade A Y106. Classification (NCBI taxonomy): domain Eukaryota; class Dinophyceae; order Suessiales; family Symbiodiniaceae; genus Symbiodinium; species Symbiodinium sp. clade A. The sequence continues at coordinate 371,094 of BGNK01000062.1, forward strand.
ATTTGGAGAACTTGGTCGTGCTAGACAAGTTTCGTATGCTGTTTTTTGAAGATCGCGCGTGTAGTCATATAGTCTACATAATAGCACGGTCGGCAGAAGATCCAATCACACGTTTACTCCGCCTCGGCGTTTCTGTTCCCATATTAGAGTGGTTGGAATCGCACAAGTATTCATGTATGCATGTGCACGTATGTGTTTACGTACATACGTATGTCTAAGTCCGGAGCACCTTGTTCACCACATGTATTGAAGGAACCTTGCTGTGCACTGCTACACCTTCCAGCCATGCTGCAGTTGTTTCATGCCTAAGATGCGTAATTACAAATGGGTGGAGAAATTGAGCCTAAAACCCGAAAACAGGATTGAAGAGTTCGGGCTTCGCTCCGTGCTAGTGTTGATTCTGGTCAACACGGCTTCAGGGTCCACGCACCTGAGCAACTGGAGCCTTCCTTATGGCACACAATATTAAACTGTCGCCCCACTAGCAGCACTAGCAACTAATTAGCACAGAACGGGAATATGCACGATTACACAGCAGTGCACAGGGTTGCACTGTGAGGCTTAGCCACAGAAACTATCACAAGCCAGTATATGATGGACAGGAAGTCTATACATGGCGTTGTAAACTAACCTCTGGTCGACTAGTGACTAGTGCCCAATGATCTACACCAGATTCTCCCAAGACATCAGCTTCACCGAGTGAGCCCGGAACGTAAGATCGCGCGCCTTGATTGTATGCGGGAACCCACAGTTGCAGTAGCCTGCGACTCCTTTCTCAAGCCTTCGCCAAGACCATGCTGACACAGACCAGTCCCAGTTCCCCGAGGCCCAAACCTGTTGACCTCAAAATCGTTTATTGTCGAAATCCTGAAGTCTCAAACCCTAAACCCTAAATCCTAAAAGCCCTAAACTCTAAACCCTAAGCCCTAAATCCAAGTCTAAACCGAGCCACTGAGCAGTGTCAGGCACTACCCGGCCCTGCCGCCCTTCGGGCTCCTGTCCCTGAGCTGCCGGAAGTGGGCCCTATTTGGGGCTGTTGTTTCTGCTGTTGTTGCTTCTGTTACTGCAAACGTGGCTGTCCATGAGCATTAGCAGTAGTAGTAGTAGTAGTAGCAGTAGCACTAGCTGTAGCACTAGCTGTAGCACTAGCAGTAGCACTAGCAGTAGTAGTAATAGGAGTAGCAGTAGCAGTAGCAGCAGGAGTAGTAGTAGTAGTAGTAGTAGTACCAGTACCCGTACCAGCACCAGTACCAGTACGGCTTCTATACGTATATTAGTACTGGTACCAGTACTAGTGCCAGTACTAGTATGTGTACTGGTACCTTACTTGTACTAATTGCCTCCCGATGTGCATCCTGAAGTACAAGAGCTGCATGGAAAGTCCAAGTTGAACCCTGCCGTGAGCTCAGGTGCTTCATGGTGTACAACCGCCTGAAACGTGAAAAGGAGCCGGAAGTTCAAGAGCAGGCAGATGGAGTCCGGTTTGGGGGCTTGGGGCTACGTTTGGAGTTTAGCGGTACTTACTTACATACATACAAATTCAGGTTATATAAGCACTGGTTTACTTGTAAGTAGATATGTAGTAGTTATTCTACATGTATATGTTTATATGTGTTATTCACACACGCACACACACACACATGCACATGCACAGACAGTGTTTGACAGGCAGTTGTGCACAAGCCAGTTTATACTACATACGTAATCATATCTGACATTCGATTGCCATGAACACAGTGCAAGAGCGAGAGCGAGAGAGGGTGAGCATGTCGTATCCTGTTGATGAAGCTACTTGAAGTCATGTGTTTACCATGCTCTACAGAAGCATGTGGGAAGTAGGAACTTAGTAGTTGGACGTCACAGGGGCAAGTCATCAACGCTTGGCTTCTACTGTGAGCAAATCGAAGTACGAGTCCCAAGCAGCAGCGAGAAGTTTGAGTGACTGTAAGATATGTTCTACGCCCTCTGCTACTAGCCTTCTGTGTCAAACCTAGGAATCTATAGGCTATGTCTATAGGTGTGTTGAATGTCTCTTGTAGCCGCTGCTACAACTCGCGACCCCATTTGACAGTCCTTTGTATGCGTCAGGCGCAGCCACCTTTGCGGCGTCACCGGTCGCTCCTTCGGAAGAAGTCCGCGCCTGCACTGCCCGAGGAGGCTGCATCCGTTGGCCGTCCTATTTATCATAGTAGTCGAAGTAGTAGAAGTAGTAGTAGTAGTAGCAGTAGTAGTACTAGTACTAGTACTAGTAGTAGTACTAGTACTAGTACTAGTACTAGTACTAGTACTAGTACTAGTACTAGTACTAGTACTAGTACTAGTACTAGTAGTAGCAGTAGTAGTAGTAGTAGCAGGAGCAGGAGCAGTAGCAGTAGCGGTAGCAGTAGCAGTAGCAGTAGCAGTAGCAGTAGTAGTAGTAGTAGTAGTAGTAGTAGTAGTTTTAGTAGTAGTAGTGGTAGTAGCAGAAGTAGTAGTAGTAGTCGCCGTCGTAGCAGCAGTACTAAAATCACCTGCCCCCGGGCAGATCGCCTTGAGATGGGTTGAAGCGAATATTCAGAATAGCTAGGCAGGGCACGGAATCCTGCGGATTATTGCTAATATCCGTCCACTTGATGTACGCACGGCTGGAGTTCGAATCCTCGTATCCAATGAAAGGCAAGTGACGTTTTTGCACACGTGCCTGTGGTTATGTACTTTCCAGCTGTAAACACTCGTTGGCAGATGTTTGAAAAGCACATTTTTACGCTTGTCAATGAAACGCAAAAGCAATCATCAATATGTGTCGCTGTATGTTTTTGTCTTATGGGCTCTGGTTAAAGGATCCTACCATTCAGGCCATCAAGGCTAAAACCTCTGAGCTGTGCTGTACAGGAGGCTGTCCACCCGCAGCCGCCCCTGTCTCGCCAGGACTTGCAAATTAGTGCTTCATTCTGACGGTTTGCTTTTCGGACCTTAGTGGTGAGTGGATGTAGGATACAGAGCACGCGACCACACACAAGCACTACACGAGAGCCATAAACCTCACAATGCTAAGGAGAGTGTGTGATGATGATGCCCTATACTATAGGGGCCTAAATAATTACCAATACTATTTTGGGGGTTCTTTACTATTTTTATAGTAATATGGGCCCCCAGGGCCATATTCTAATTATTAAGGCCTCTATATTAGCCCCTAAACTGCAAGCCCTAATCGCTAGTCCCTGATCCGCCCCGAGCCCTCAACCCTAAACAAAAGTCTTGAAGTCAAATTGGGAGTTTCCGAAAATAGGGGACCCTTAAAACGGGGTCCTTATAATAGGGATCCTACCATTTAGGGTACTATATTAGGGTCCCCTAAATTCGGATACTCCCAAAGGGTGAGTTTTGGCAACCTTGAACCTTCCATCGTCTGTAGACCCTATACGCCGCTCAACTCGGAAGCTGCGGTTTCGGGCTTACGGTTTGAGGGTTTTAGAGATCTTGGGGTCTGCCAGTCCGAGCCCATAGGCCCAATAGTAGTTCCTTTTGGGGGTTCATTTTTAGAATCCTAAAAGGTAATCCCAAAAAGGGATTACTATGGGGCCTATGGGTCGTGTCGTTCTGTGGAAAAGTGTGTCTATGAGTTCTAGTGGCGCGACAGGGTAGTATTCGCAAAAAGGATGCATTCTTTCAGCCAGCAGTAATCACTCGTGGCAACCAACATAAAGACACTGGCCTCAGTGCTCTTAAATACTTCCCACTTCACCTCACCAGTTTGATGCTCCCCCTTCTTCCTCTTCGTCCTGGTCCTGACATTGAAACACCAAACTCAGCTGCTTCATTCAGGACTCTGCCCTCGCGAAAGACTATGATGAAGCGCAGCTGGGCTCGGCCGTGCAGAGGCTGAGAGACGTCCTGCTTTCAGAAAACATGCAGGTTTTCAGTAGCCCATTGATTCAATAAACTGACAACGCGTGCCCGATGCCGAGTTGTTGTTCTGTGTTGCTTTGGTGCCTCTCCGAGCACAAGCTCGTCATGTTAAAAGCGACAGGTCCCCAATGCTGATGGCAATCATCCTCGGGACTGGAGTTCAATTCCTGCCGATCGATCTCCGAGCTGCCGCCAGATCGATATGTCATCTTTCACATGGAACCGCCGCAACACAACCGGGAAGAGCAACCACAGAAGCAGCCGTGCGGCGGGGCGAGTGCACGCGGATGAATGGAGCGGAAGCGATTAGCACAGGGCACACCGGAGCGCGATGCAGCTAGCCGGGGACTGGCGAGCTGATGGCCGGGATCAGTGGCAGAAGTTGTATACATGCTTGTGTAGGAATGTAGGTATATATAAGTAGAGTACATGCCAAATGTGCATGTTTTTACACGTGTGAATGCATCATAAACTTCTACATAGGCATATCACACTGGGAGGCATACTGGATACAGGCTGTAGCTTTCGCATGTCGGCCAGCTTGAAGCATGACCAGGCTCTGCTTCGTTCTCCCCTCTTCCATCAAGGACAAGAAGCCGCCATGGGCGGGGGGGTGTGGGCACGCATTGGCAGCCTTTAAATACTCTCAAAACACNGGGGGGGGGGGGGGGGGGTTGAAAACCAACAGCAAGGGGTTTTGCACCCTGGCAAAGACTTGCTGATAAATCTGACTAGTATTGTGGAATATTGTGATGATGTTCGAGTCATGCTGGCTCGGCGCACTCGATTTGGAGGTTTTGACTCCTTCAGACCACATCCTTAGTACTGCTCCGATTTGACTTACCAACTTGCTGGCAGCTCTGGTCGATCTCGGTCGGTTCGTTTGACCATCATGTTGCATGTCCGTGGCTCGCAAAACATGCGCTAGCCAAGATGTTCTCTAAACGATGACATTGTTTAGCAGTCTTAGCAGTACTTGCTACCTAGAAACATTGATCGGAATTAGCAATAGAATGGTCTTTGTTGTGCTTGCCATTGCGAAACTCCGTTCTTCGACTGATCTGTCAACCAACCAATCAAGCAATACAACAGTTTCGTCAAAGACCTGGCCAAACTCGAACTCATCACCCACACCATCATCAACATACTCGCCACTCAATAGCAGCACTATGGCATCAGTGACATCCTCGTCATCATCAGCCCGGCAGCATGGTCACCATCAGCAGAAACTTTCGCACACATCTCCACGCCAGCAGCTCTTATTACCATCATCTTCATCAGCATTGAGGGTTCAGCCTCATCAGCAGCTGTAGTACGATAAGGATACCGACAAGGGAAGCAACAAAGGCACCCGCGCTTCGGCCGCATGGTCATCACTATGCAGCACAATCATCGCTATTCTCGCTATGGTCCTTATCACCGCACGAACACAATCGCAACCAAAACTGCAAGCACAACTGCAACTGCAGCCGCACGAACCCAGCAACGAAACAACTGCGAATGCCATATCGACAGCAAGATCAACAGCAACAGCCACGGTTACAACCGTAATCACAACTACAGCCACAACCACAACCGCGAAACCAGCACCACAAATTGTGACAACCGCTGTCACTTCCAGCACCAGTGCCACCATTATGGCACCAGCACTAGCACCAGCCCTAGCACAAGCACCACCTTCATGAGCACCAACACCTTCCTTCTCACCCGACTGGCATCGTCACATCGGTTGCTTGCTTGACGACATCGACAAGCATCATGCTGCTGAGCAAATGATACAGTTTAACCTGACTCAGTTGGTGCTAGCTGCCCGGTCCGCTTGGCAAGACCAGGCCGGTTCTCATGGATCGGTCCCTCTGCCAAAGCTCGTCGCACCTAACTAACACCAGCTGTCGCAGCTGACATTGGAGGACCTGTGCAGAGGATTGCAGCCGCTCCTCCGCACTGTGGCTGATGGTCTGCAGGCTTGGTACAGTATGATTGCTATTGCTATATTCTTATGACTAGCAGTACAGATTCATTGCAGTGCTCGAAGCCACAACAGCAGCCACCATGACTAGAACGGACTTGCGTGTTTTTTTTGCCATTTCCATGTCTCTGCATACTATGCTTGTTTTTCTATAAACGGTTGAATATTAAGTACTGTTATACTGTCTACTATAGCACAGAAGCACGTTAGTTGCGAGATTGGTCGGGCCGGATTCGACGCTCCCGGGCGCAGGCCAATTTTGAATGTCCAGGTTTTCTGCAAGCGCAAAACGCATCTACTTCAGCTTCTTGGTGCAGTACAGCATATTCTTTTGTGGTATAATACTTTCCATTATCGTATAGTACATTACAACCATAGTAATAGTAGAAATACAACCAGAAGAAATTTATACAAATACTTCTATTGTGGTCATTATTGTTTTCTTTGTTAACAGTATCATTCTTGCCGTTCTTAGTGATGGAGGTATTTTCACGTTTCATGATTATTCTTGAAACCGTATCAGTTGTCGAGTAGTATAGTATATGATGCTGCACCAACAGCGACGATCTTGGTCGAAGATTTGCACACATTACATTTACTCATGTCCTCATGCTTGTACGGCTTGTCCCGTCACTTTGTTACTCTGGCAGATGGTGCACGACATCTTCGAGTGGGAGCACAGCGCAAGTCCAGCAGCCGCCATTGTCTTGCCTCTCGGTACAAGGAGGTAAGAATACTACAACGTCGAGTGCTAGGTATGAGAGTCTGTCGGCTAAGCACAAGCCATGCGCATAGCACGAGCAGTTTGTCAGGACGAACTGGAAATGTTGCAGTTATCCTGTGAAAGTGTTCATACCAGAACGGAAGATTGACAGAACCAAAGCATCCAGATAGTTGTATACAGCGAGGATCCAAATGGTAAGGCTGTTTTGCTTTGGGTAGCCCTCCGACCCGCACCGAAGACGGCTGTCTGCCTTGATCTACCCACTTCTGCACCACATCTGCCTAACCACCCAACAGCCGAAAGACTTCAGCTTGAGCTGACATAGGGAGCAAGGCACCTGATATAGGGGCCTAAATAATGACCATAATACTATTTTGGGGGTTCGTTATTATAGTTATATCTTGGTATAGCCCCAAACCCTATTCTAATTATTAAGGCCCCTTCATCACCACGGGCGGACCGACAACAAGACAGTGGTATTCAACATGTGGGGCCGGAGCTTGTCTCTAGACCCCTGCTATACTGAACCGAACATTTTTCTAGAATCTCTAGAACCCGTTTTCGAACCCCTCGTGGAACCCCTCTAAGTAGAAGCCTTCAGGAACCCCATGTGTCCATGAATTTAAATTTCACTGCCCTTCCTGGCCCAGGATCGTCTGCACAGTGGTTAGTGAGGCAGGGCCGCTCGCTTGATCTGCCTGCATTAACCTCGAAAAACCTACTTGTCGCGTAGGGCCCCCATAAATTCCATTTGAGAGCTTAAATTAAGAACCTGCAAAAAAGTTGGTTATGGTAGCTTTAGAATATAAGGGTATATGTGAACACCTAGCACGTGCGCGACTTTCTGACCTGGATGTTTCCGGAACCGTGCAATCCTTCCGGAGCGAGCTTTGTAAGCTGTGGTCACTGGTGATAGCATAGGGGCCTTTATAATTAGAAAAGGGTTCTTCAGTTACATTAGATGTTGCAGCCTGGATGCTGATGCACAATGAGAGGTGCTTCGCTTCGACATCTTGCTGATGCTGCCTCTCGGAGCATTTGTGGAGACAGTCAATTCTAGATCGCACAGGCCGTTTCAGATCGCAGTTAATTTTGCGGAGTGCTTCGCACAAGGATCAATGCAGCATGGCATGGCTTGGCACCTTCCATCTGCGTGCTATATTAATCTTTTTTTTGGGCGGGTTTCTAGCCCACAGCCGTAGTTGCAGCTGCAGTGACGAGGACGACGACCGCAACCACCATGAACATGACATCAGTCGACTGCACACTACATGCGACATAAAACATACGCCGCTTCTGCTTCTGCTGTTACTCCTCTGTAAATCTGTGCCATGGAATATCCAGAGATTCTCCAACCCCAGCTTCCAAGGCGTAGCATCCGAAGCATGTGCATACCAGATCAAATGCCTACATAGTCGTGGCGATGCATTACTTGGTTTCCCGTTGTGGTATTCTTTACGCCTTATGCTTCTTCAGTAATAAACTTGGGGCAATGAAACCGGAAGGGAAGTCCCCAACCCTGAGCCACCAGCCCCAGGATCGGCTCTGCCGTACTGCTCGTTTGCTCGCCCTTGGTGCCTGCCGTGCCGGAAGCTGAGATCCTGTCAGTTGATGTGCGCCGTCGTTTGGGTTTGGGATGTGATGTTCATATCCTTGAGCAACTGTTAGGGCGCTTCAGTCGGAAGTAGGGTTTCTCAAGCAGCTTCCACTTTGTTCGCAGCACCTGCCTTTTGGCGCTTGTACAGCTGTGGACTATGGAGGAACGTAGTTGTCTCGGAAGTCATGTGCCCATTTGCTCTCTCTCTCTCTCTGTCTCCCTCTCTCTGCCATGGCCAGTCCTGCACGCAGACTGCTGTTGCTACCACTCACGCGTTAGGGTTTAAGGTTAAGGGTTCAGGGCTCCAGGCTCGTATTGCTGAAACCCTCTATCTCAACCCTGTTTCCCCGTGTTGGAACGTCCGAAGCCCTGTGCCGGGCCCTTCGACTCTTTCCTGGCTCGCTTCTGACGTGCGTGTTCGCCCCTTTTGTGGAGGATGCAGTTTAAGGCCTAAGGTTGAGGCTTTTGATGGTTTTGGATTCAGGGTCGCAGCCTTAATCCCAAACGTTATAAGGCTTTAAATCCTGCAGCAGTCTGATCTCAGGTGATCATCAACCACACTTTTCTCTATAACTCGTAGATAGGCCCAAGATGCTGCACAGGTCAGGTACCATCGGTTTCCTCAGCTATCGCACTGCGCAGGGGCGACCGAAGGCCCTGGAGCCCAGAACCCCCAAGAAGTTTGAGCAAAGCATAATGTAGGGGCCTTAATTATTAGAATAGGGTTTTGGGAGTTCCTCATTATACCCCCAAAACCCTAATTTAATTAAGGCCCCTACATTAAGCGCATCCCTGATCTTGGGGGGTTCTTCCGAAGACTTTGACTCTTGAACAGGAGGCGGTTGTTGGTTCGGAAAATCTATAAGTTTCGGTTCCATTAGCTTGAGCTTATTGCCACCGTCATGAATATGTTGTTGTGCTTCGGAGGCTTGAGTCGTCAAATGTCGCGGTCGCCTGGCTCCCTCGCTATTGGAAATTTGTGTCTCTTCTCTATTTTCCTGTTTGGCATGAAGAAGAAAGTGATGCTACGCCGACCGAGAAGGAGACTAGGCGCATGATGATGGTCAGCGCTAGTAGCCGCTTGTAGATTTATGTTCATCAACACTGTTCTCGCTGTTGTTCACGCTGTTGCTGCTGCTTCTGTTCTTCTCCTGTTCCCAGTCCTCCTACTCCTATCCCGACTCCTGTACTACTACTACGACGACGACTACGACTGCTACTGCTACTGCCACGGCGACGGCTACCGCTACCGCCACCGCTACTGCTACTGCTACTGCTACCGCTACTGCTGCTGCTGCTGCTACCACTTCTCCTCCTCTTCCTGGTCTCCTGCTCCTGCCTCTACTGCTACTGCCACTGTTACAGCTACAGCTACACTACCACGACGACGACTACTACGACGGTTCGACTACGACTGCGACAGCGACGCGACGACGACGATGATGACGACTACGACTACGACTGCGGCCACGACGACCGCTTTGACTACCACTTCGACTGAGTACAAGTACGAGTCAACGACTACTTCTACTAATTCTACTTCGACGGCTACTGCCACTTGCATCTGTGCTTTCATGTCACGTAAGTAAGTGTCTTCCTCGGATGATGCTTCGGGGTCCCACAGAATCTCAGAACAATACCCTGCTAGGAACTGCATGCTCTCCGAACCGGAAAAACTAAGCACGATTTAATCGACTGCCTGTGGAGGTCTGGGGTATGCAGGACGAGTACAACGAGGTCGACGTTAGTAGTGTTGATGCTGGAGTTTGGAGTTTACAGTTTAAGGGGTAGGGCCTCGCTTGAGGAGCAAGAGCAGGAATGAGCATTAAACAGTTCATGGCCCTGGAAGACTCACATGTTGGCTTGCACGCTGTCCCTCTTTGTCGTTCTGCGGCCAAGCATATTTGTTCTGACATCAGCAAGTCGTCAATGCAAGTTGAACGCTCGTCCTCTCGTACTCCCTCCCCGGCAAATAATAAAGGCCGTTTCTTGAAGGACAGTTGCAGTTGCACAACGAGTGGCTTCGTGTGGGAATGGAGTCATTTGTAGCACGAGAATTCGGGAGAAGAGTGCAGGGTCTGATGATTTTCGTGCTGGGGCATCGTCGTCGTCTGTGTCAACAGTCGTCGTCTTCTCCGCCGCTGTCGCCGGCATCGCAATAGCAGTAGGACGAACAGTAGGAGGAGTAGGATCAGTAGTAGTCAGGGTCGTAATTCATGCTGAAACCGATGATATGTCATGAGCTTCTGTCAGGAATGGTCCAGCAAAGATTACCGCGACATCACTGCAACGACATCTGCGCAAGACTCACCTCAGAGGCCGTGGGAATTTGGGGTGCATGGGTAGGCTTGAGAAGTGTGAATTTGGGGTGTATGGTTGCCGACAAGAGCTTCGCGGGCCGAGGTTTCGTTTGGTCGAGGATTTTTTTTTCCATGCTTTGGGGTTTGGGCCCAGTGGTTCAGGTTACATTCTAGCGCGTTTCGTTACTGAACCTGGTTGTAGTGTGCTTGAGGCTCCCAAGTCTCACGACTGCGAGTGCACGGTCTGTATCTCGGCTACCTGCTCAGTACCGGCAGCCTTGCTGCCGTTCCTTGCTCAATTTTGTGTACATTCAGCCTCAGCATTGGGACCCGTACAACTTATGAAAAAGTGATGTAGAGTAGGAGAAGTCAGAATTGCGGTGAACCTGATCTCGAAGTCCAAAGCTCGCCGCTTTGGGCACTGCAGCGATGTTGATGCAGCCCTTGCATGGACAAAATCGGCTGTGCTCGCCGCCAGCGCTTGTTTGGGACCTCTACCCTAAGGCTCCATAGTAGTTCCTTTTGGGGTTCATATTTAGAATCCTATAAGGTAATCCCAAAAAGGAACTACCATTGAGCCTATGAGTACTTCGAAGATTCAAGCTGGAAGTCCTTCTGCGCGAAGCGGCTGAAGCTTCCTTCATGCCCCCGGCAGGGTTTGCTTGTCAAGCCTGGTTCACTGACTCCAGAGACGCAGTAAGTAGATTATCAGTAGACTTATCTATTTAGGATAACCTCACGCAGAGCATTTTTTTCTACCCTGCTCTTGTTCTATGTCGAAGAAACAAACTCCGGCAGGCCGCGCCTCCGCCACGCCTTCACAAAGGTGGCCTTCTCAGAGACATTAAGTTATGTGGGACTTCTCCCATATGGTACCCTTCGTCCAGTACCCGAATAGTACCCTCGTTACCCAAAGGGTCCTAGGTACTGTTACGGGGGATACTTGCCCAAATCATAATTATAAATTCTATCTACTATATACGTACTTTGGAGGTGGGTGCGGTTTCCGAAGTTCCCGCGTGGGCGCATTGTAACCATGCTCCAAGCCTTTGTCAAGCCGACGGTGGAGTAGTTCAGAGGGTTTTGAGGGGTTTGAGTTTTGAGGTATTGTCGGATTTCGGGCCGAGAGTGCTAAAGGTTTTTTACGGGTTTGTCGCAAGAACGGGCTTTGGTCTCGGAGTTGCAAGGTTTTGTGTTGTAGGTTCGAGGGTTTTGCTGCGCAGTTGCAAGGTCGACAACTTGGCAGGGCTTTCTGCGGTGCGCCTGTATTCTGCGGAGTGTATTGAATTTATCATAGATGATCCAACCCGTCCCCCCTGAACACACCCCGGCTAAATAGATAAGCTTACTTATCTGTGTCTCATCTTGAAATCCTTGATTAAGAAAGCAGTGGCAAAGTAATTAGTGGCAAAGCAAGGACCGAAACATCGGTCCCGGAGAAAGCCTTAGTTACTAATTAGTTCTAATTAAGCTTAGTTAAGGATTTCAAGATGTGACGCAGATAAGCAAGCTTATCTATTTAGCCGGGGGGAGGGTTCAGGGGGAGGGTTTGGACCATCTATGAATTTATCGGAGGTGGGAGCATCGGATTTGGACTGACTCCGAATAATCGGGTCAAGCAGTGGGGTTCATCACAGTTTGGGGTTCGGGGCAGTCACATGCTGTCTCAGTCCTGTTTCTCAACTCAAATCCAAGCCCAAGGAAGCTATCATTTCATTTCACGTCTCGAATTCAAAAATGTTTAGCTTCCATGCACTCCGTCATTTCAAAAAATAACCTCCGGCCCAGAGCAGTTCAACTCACCCAAGCTGAGGCATGAGAAGCCTGCGAAATAGGTCACCGGTGAATGAAGGTTTACTGTGTGGCTGTGGCACCGGAGTTCAAGTAGGCATGCTTTAAGCTCTTCGACTGCGACTGACAGCAGGAGAGCTCTTTTGCTGGGTTTCAACTAGCTCGTGATCTTGCTGGGTTTTAGGCTTTGAGTGTGGGGTTTGAGGAGATCTAGAAACACAGTGTATGCGAGGCTCCAAAGCCGGATTCTATTACTATTGTTAAGCATTTAAAAGGCCTGCATCGCCTGATCAAGATGTTGCTGCGAAGCAGCTGTTAATGGACCTTGCAACGGCTGCGTCAGGATGCGCTGGCAGGCATTTGAGAGAACTTGAGAGAACCCTGATACTGAGTCCTGGAGTGCTACATACCTGAGGGCTGCTCCTGTGTGCATCCACGCGCCGCAGCGCCACTTGGGCGCTCGTCACAGCACCTGTTAGACCCACAGTGTCGGGCATCGCATCACTTGTCTTTCTGAAGGTCTAGTCTCTCGTTTCCACGACATGGTGTAGTGCAAGACGGTGCGACACTCTGGGGAGTTTCTGGCAGAGCATGCTCTATCCGCATTTTGCTTAGTGAATCACAGGAGTGGAAAGAAGATGCTGGTGTAGGTTTGCTCATCGCCCAAAGAAAGGCGTACTCGTTCGTGGATCCGGGTGTCAGAGGCATGACAAACACACATACATATACGCGTATATATATACACATGTATGTGTGTACACGTACATACTTACTTTTTTACTTACATACATACTTACATACATATTATGTAGATAGTATATGTGTTTTGCAGTATAACTGTTACGATGTAGTGTTTATCAAGAGGCTGTTGGCCGGTGCAAGACACTCGCGGCTGCACGCGTTGCATGACATGGCCTTCATGGTGCCGGCTGGGATGTTAAGCTTTGGGGGCTTCGGGGCTTAAGGCATCAGAGATAGGCCAAAACTTTCCGCTATCTCAGCCTGATGCATGATTACGGCTCACAGTGTTGTGCACCTCCGCGTTTCTGCAACGCCTCCCAGGACGGGGTCGGGCGAGCATGTCTTTGAGGGACAGGTGGGTGAGTTTCACGTCCACCGATTTTGCCGAATGTGACTTTTCCCTAAGGGTCCAGGTACTCATATAGTATATGCATATAGGCCTTAAAGTAATCCCTATATAAGTATATTGGGCCCAACGTATATACTATTTGTATGTACACATGAACGAACATACATCAATATACAAGTAAACAAGTGTAGCTACATGTATGTACGTATTTGTTTACATATGTTGGTTTATTTGTACATGTGCCCCTTGCAGCAAGCGCTGGACCGCTTTGCAAGAGACAAGGGTTGAAACGAAGCTCCGAACCCTCAGTCCCGGCATCAACCCTTCCGAATCGCCTGGCGATGAACTCAGCATATTTAGAGTTTAGAGGTCAGGGTCATGAGTCCACACGCAGTAGTCCGTTGTCGTCGTCTTCGTCGTTGTGGCGTAGGATTGACGAATTACAACAGGGTTGGCAATGTTAATAATCAGCAACCATAAGTGACAACCAGAATCGGTCAAAAGTGCAGAGCTATCTGTTGGCATCAGGAATATATGTACAGTAACAACAAGATCTAACAATGGTAGCCGCATCGCGAAGAATCAATACAAGCGTATCCATACAAAATCAGAGCGCCACTAGCATATCAGATCAATGGGCATAGCTGCAATAGTGACAAAGGTTGTCAGAGTACCAGTCACCAGGACTCGCTACAAAATGGCCGAGGCGCAGCCTACCGCATGAGATCCTTTGTGTTGTTTCGGCGGGCTCGATTTCGAATGGGCTTGTCAAGGGCTCAAAAGTCCGACGAATTTTGCCTGACATGGGCTTCGGCGGACTTAGGATGCTGGAGCTATGCAATCACAGAGTTCGGAACCCACACAGTCCTTTCAGTAAGGACTGCATACTCCCCTTAGCTCTGCAGGTCCTTAGGTGGTGAACTTTTATTTCAGATCCGTAGCATATCTCTTTTTTGACATCATTGCCGTCCTACTTTGTGTTGTTGTTGTTGCTGGTGGTGGTGTTGTTGTTGTTGCTGTTGCTGTTGCTGGTGTCGTTGGTGCTGTTGCTGTTCGATCGTTTATCTTTTTCCGGACCGATGCCCGGACACCAAAACCCCAAATAGCGATATAGTTTCGCTACATCTGGGTTACGCATTGCGAGTGGGGCATTTCAGCTGCCAATTTCCGCCTTCGACTCCTAGTGACTTCGTAACTCGGAACCTATGTGAACCGCACTCAAGACAACGAGAGCCCACATATACTATGTACATGGGATACTCAGAGGATACGGAGAGAGCGGGCCAGGAGATTGAATGTCTTGGAATCCAAAGTCTCTGCTAGGAGCTTTGCTTCGTCTTAGGAACCCTTTCAATGCAAGAAAGACCCTGAAGCTGCAGGTCGGCAAACGGTTGCAGCATAGGTGCGAACACTTGAGCGTTTCCTAGATGCTTATCACACTTGCAGAATGAAAGTCTCCCCCGAAGGTATGCAATGTATTCTAGGTGTGATTATATTAGTATTAACATCCTGTTGTAGTGCCCATGCTACTTGTATTATACCATTTAATGTAATGTGTCACAAAACTCTGTTGCATTATTGGTCTACACGACTCCCGCAGGATGCACCACACAAGTGGGGAGGCAGCTTTTGAGACATGCCATGTGCTGATGCTAAGGCTCCCCTGTGCGACACATATCTCGCGTGGAATTTTCCAGATCACAATTTCGAGCAAGCATCTATGAAGATTTCGGTAAGCCATGCGTCCTTTAATTTCAGAGAATAAGGTACCCTGATGTGGAACCCTAGCCAATGCTGTCCTCGTTGTAAGAGCCCCTGAACCAACACCCCAGGTTAAAGAGCCAATTATTGAACCGTGAAGTTTGGAATCCTGAGCCTCAGTATCCCTAAACAGGAACCCCTACATAATATCAGAATACAGAACCCTATCCTAAGTATCCCTAAACTAGGAACCCCTGCATAATATCATGAAAACCTTAAACCCTGAACCCTGACCCCCTACATATATCATGAAACTCGAAACCCTAAACCCTAAGTATCCCTAAACTAGGAACCCCTACATAATACCATGAAGCCCGAAAAATGTGGATGCGCTACAGGGGGAGAAGCTGTCGCTGAAATCTTCCCAGGGCGAGATCTTCGAGGCTCCAAGTCCCGCCTGATATAGCGGCTTAGGGTTTAGGGTTCAGGGTTTAGGGTTCAGGGTTTAGGGTTTAGGGAGGGATTCTGGGGGAATTGTAAGGGTTACGGGAGTATTCGATCATAAGATCCCCTTGCAACCGCTTTATACTCCAACTAGATTATACCCAAAGCCCAGTTCGAGTCATTAAGTCCCTCCAACTGCACGACCTCGGAGAGTTACTTGCTTCGGAGATTGCACCGTTCATCTCTAGGAATCAAGCGGACAAGGGAGTTGTATTCAGACGAGCTTGAGCAGTATGACAGGAGGTTCAGCAGTTTCGTATGTTTGCGTCTACTGGGCGTAATATAGGGGCCTCAATAGCAACCTATACTGTTTTAGGGGGTGCCTTAGTCTAGTTATAGTACAATATACCTCAAAACCCTACTACTATCGTTAAGGCCCCTATATTAATTACGATCTCTGCTTTCCGGATGTCCCGTCAGGTCCTACCCAGAAAATAAATCCCAAACCCGAAGGCCCTAAAGTGTACTTGTACAGGTAAGGTCAGGGGTCGGAAGAACTAGTAGCAGTATACCCTATACTCTTTCAGGCCCTATATGGTTATATAGTATATATGGTTTTACGATCATCCCCTCTCAACAAGAAAACCTTTCTAATCATTAAGGCCCTGTACTGCAGGTGCATGTACAGTTGGGGTTGTGCAATCCTACCTTATTCCACAGTAGGTCCGGTAGATCTGGTTTTGCATAATAGAGATTTAGATTTTGGTGGTTTGAGGGTTTTGGAGTTGGGGTGCTCGGGTTTGGGATTTTGGGTTTGGGGGGTTTTAGGGTTTTAGGCCTGCCTTGCCTGCCTGCCCGTCTGTCTGTCTGTCTGAATCTATCTGTCCATCTAGCCATGTATCCATCCATCCGTCTATCCATAGATCCATCGGTCCTCTATCCATCTGTCTGTCTGTTCATCTGTCTGTCAATGTATCGACCTATCCATTCATCTATCTATCTACCTGTCCACCTACCTATCTGTTTGTTTGCCTGCCTGCCTGTCTGTCTGTCTGCCTGTCCGTCTATCTGTCTGATTGTGTGTCTGACTGTCTGACTATCTGTCTATCTATCTGTTTGTTCGGTCGATGTATCTGCGTATCTGTGTTTACACGCAGACGTGCTGTTGCTTTGCAACCCACAGCCGAGCAGCCTCTGACCTCACAGACCTGGGTTCTTGTTAAGGGATTTAACTTAAGGTACCACAATAAGGAAACCATATTATTTGCTATGGATCCCTGTTACGGTACCTTAAATCTTAAACCCTATGCCCTTAAGGAACCCTTATAGATCCCTGAAAGGGAACCCCTATAGATCCCTATTATGGTAGCTTAACTTAAATCCCTTCAGAAGAACCCAGAAGCTGGCACAGGTCGAGCCGGAGGTGGCGTGCATGTCCCAACTGATCAAGCCCTTGGCTTGGATGAGAGAACTCAGAGTTGTTTAGGGTTTTAGGGTTTTTAGGGTTCAGGGTTTAGGGTTTAAGGGTTTTGGGGTTTTAGGGTTTTAGGGTTTAGGGGTGGGCTTGCGGGTTTAGGGTCTGAGCTTAGGATTGATGACTGAGTGTTTAGGGTCTAAGGATCTAAGGGTTTGGGGTGCAGACTTCAGGGCTTAAAAGGTTCAGGGTCTGGGGTTTGGTATTCCATATCCGTCCTGCTGCTTACAGCAGTTGGAGTGGTGCATGTAGTGACTTTCAACGCCTTTCTATTTGCGAAGTGCCTGCAAATCTGAATTAAACCGGCAGATTTGGGGATCCGCAGGGACCCGCCAGTATCAAAAACTTAACATGATGCTCATGTTTCATGAATTTCGGATTCGGGGTTCTGTCTGCTATGTAGAGTCCTACTGGTACCGGCCTTGGCCACCTGACCTCTCCACTCACTGGGCCCCCCTCCCCCCGGACTCCATGCCTGGCGCATGAAACTTGGTAAGCCCTGCAGTCGAGCCGCGTACCCTCCTCATGTGATGCCCAGGAACATGGTGGAGGACAGTGGCACTGACGAAGAGATCCCTCTGCCGAATGTGAAGACCGCCATTCTTAGTAAGGCGGGATGACGGTAATTGGGAGAGTTCATGATGTCCTGAGGCGTTGATCAGGCCTTTGTCTTAGGAACTGGACTCTTTATGACTTTATGGACCCGGCACGTGTCCCTAAAACTGATCGGTCCAATTCTGCGAGTATGGGGTATGCAGGGCCTTGAGCCTAGGACCCCCGACATTTTGTTGTTGAGCAGAAGTGCTTTCAAAATGAGAAGCAGTGCTTGGGGTCGGCTTTTTGACAGAACTGGCAGGGATGACACAAAGCACGATACAGATGGAAAGCAGCAAGTTCAATCCGCAAACCAACAGACCGCAGTACCTGCACAAAGCCTTAAAAGTTTGGCTAATTATGAACGAGGTTGGGATACTAAGCTTAGTCCCTCTGCATGCCTCAATGTAAAGAAGGCCGCTGACGCAGCTCGACGCAAAAGTAGCTTTCGGGCAGCTAGTTCGGACAACGAGACAGGCAGTCCAGGAAGGGATCCGACACTTGCCCTCGACGAAGCAGCAGAAAATCCGCACCGAGGCTGACAAGAGGTCGTTCGTTTGTAGGCCGCCTTGACTTGAGTAGCATGGGGTCGGCCTCATTTGTGGAAATGTACCCTTCTCGTCCTGTATACTGCGCGGTAATCTTTCCAATAAGTGTACCTGTCAATGGCACTCGCTGTTGAACTGCAGGTCCTTCTTAGCAGTCCGTTTTTCACTTGGTACGTGTCAGGTCATCGACTATTGCAGGCCGCCCGGAGAAGAGAGAGACACGAGTCGGACCTGTTTCGTGGGGAGATTCCGGGAGGTCAGATGGGTGCCCTCACTTGCATGGTCCAGTCTGCTTGGTTGACGAAGAAGAGTGTGTCCAGTTCAGACTTAAAGAGACAATCCGGAGATAGGAGGATGCAGAGAACATGCCAGAGAGAGAGCGAGAGAGATGTCACCAGGGTTCAGGCTGGAGTGATGATTTGTCTTAGGATGGACGTTTCGTGTTTGTTCGCAGATGCAGTCCAGCAGTGTCTGGAAGCATGAGTTTCTGTGAGATATGTCGGACTTCTTCGCGGTGTTTTAAGGCGGGAAGGTACCGATTTGTTACGTGTGATTGTCAACTTCTCTTCTTGTAAACATCCGCCATGCTGGGCAGGTATCACAAGGACAATCCGCCTGAGGAGATTCAGAAGCCCTTGAAGAGTGTGGAGCTTACACAGCACAGCTTTGGTGTGCTCCGGTGAAGCGACTGCATGCACAAAAAGGGGCAAGCCAAGCCATAGCTATGCCAGTACCCATGTTCAAGTTATAAGGCCAAGTAGCTAGTAGTGACAACAACAAGAATGGCAGATGGCATAGATATTGTAACGAAAAGTTTGGAAGTTCTGTAGGGCCTTCGGAAAAGTGTGTGCGCCAGAACTGCATTACTTGAGGTGCGGCGTGTCAGCGTGATCACATGATAGCCAAGCAGTCAGACTCAGTTCTCATTTCTAGTCTCGAGCTACCTATCCCTGCATATCTTATCGTACGTCATGCGACTCCGTAATCACTATAACCGCTAATACCAAGCTGATGCAGGCACGAACCTCGTGGAATGTGGTGTTTCGGAGTGGGACAACGAGTGCCCCTCCGTTCTGAAACTACGAATGGTGCTGTGAAGCGCTGATTTGCCGCAGTACCAGACATAGCTGTCAGGTAGCTGTGGGGTCTAGGTGAACCCTAAAAGTTTATGAGTCTGAAGCCCTAAAAGCCTGGCCCCTAAACCTCCGAAAGTCTCCCAGAACCCTAAACCCTAAACCCTAAACAGACAGGTACGTGAATATCGAGCAGGAGGCTCATGGCAAGTAGTCGTGGGAGGGGGGGGAGGTCTGGAAATTGCGAGTTGAGGGCCATTGCTTAGGTTTTAGGGTTTACGGTTTCGGCTTTAGGGTTTATAATGTGGGGTTTAGGGTCCTTCTGAAGCGGAACGTTCACGGCCTATAGCAACCTCAGCTGCACAGTGATAATCTTGCTGCCTGGGCCCTTGGCCTAGAATGTAAACCCCCTCACGACCCTGCAGCGGTCTGTGTAGCAATCGCATGTCCATGCAATGCAGTTCCGGTGAGCCAGGTCCTTTTTGAGCTAATCCTTGCGGCGAACTACCTGGACATCAAAAGCCTCCTGGACCTCACATGTGCCAAGGCAGACAGCATCGGAATTTGTTCCAAATCACGGTCTCTTAAAAGCTTTGGGACCATGGTTTGTTGTTGAGAAATGCTGCAATCAGCGCGCCTCCCCGCATGAATCTGAGCCCTGGGTGCTTCTTGCATGCAGTCTACTTTTCAACTGAACCGCACACCTGAAAATGTCGGCAAGACCCCTCAATCTTAAACCGTACACCGAGACCCCTGAGATGGCTCCAAATTACGTAATGTAGGGGCCGAAATAATTACCAATACTACTAAGTTGCGGGTTCCTTATTCTAACTATATAGTATAATGGGCCCCAAGACCCAAGAAGGCCCTTATATTAGACCCTAAGGCTCTAGCAGGACCCGATTGCAGCGCTCTGAGAGGTCGCCTCCATGATCAAAGGAAAGAATACGGAGGAGATCCGAAAGCAGCAACGCACTGAGTTACCTGAGGTTTGGGTTTCAGAGAACCTTAGTTTTTAGGGAATTTTAGTGTTTTAGGGATCTTAGGCTTCTGGGGTTTCAGGGAACGTAGGGTTTATAAGCTTAGAGAGGGTAGGGGTTTCTTACTGCCGGGTTTGGCAGGCTCACTTTTGTTCAGGGTTACAGGGAAGCCATGTGGATGAACGATGAGAAGGGCTGGTATGTATATAGTTTGACATGTCCAGGAGATACTTGTCTTGGGTTCCCCTCTCTCCCGACAAGAGACCCTAAACCCTAAGCCCTAAACGTCCTTAAACCCTAGACCCCTAAACCCCAAACCCTAAACCCATAAACCGACTGCTGGCTTTAAAGACCCTGAAGAGATCGAAAGGTTTAACATCGTCAACGACTTCACACCTGAGGAGGAGGCGCAGGTTCGCGAGGCACCGACAAGGGTTTGCGACATTGCCTATGGATGGAATAATATAGGGGGCCCAAGTAATTACTAGTACGTGTTTGGGGAGGGTTCCTTATTATAACTATAGCATAATGGGCCCAAAAACCCTATTGAAATGATTAAGGCCCCTAGATTATGCTGGGTGCTAAGGTCTGGAGCTTCGATTTCAGAGCATGTTAGGTAGGGTGGAGGCTTCCGATGTCGGATGTAAATGCCTTCATGGGGCTGTACTGGCACCTTTGTGTTTCGCTTTTGTTGGTCGGCCTCTTGCCATCAAGTGTTTTGCTTTGTATGCATGAGTACTGTGTTTGAATTTCTCATCAAATTTTGCGTTGCAAGAAGAATAGTGTGGCTGATGTGCCTCTATTTTGAAGGCAGGTTTCCGCTGCAGATAACATCCGCAGTATCCTAACTCCAGTTTTTCTCCTACTAAACCCTAAAAAGCCCCGAGTTAAGTCACTCTGGTCCCGAGAAACCTCAACCAAACCCATCAGATCGACGAAGAGCTCCAGTCTCTGCAGGAGAATCGGTGGTGTGAAGATGCCTGAGTCGTAGAGGGCCCGGGCTGCTCTCTTCTCGCAGCCCGTGCTCACTGGGGGACAGGAAAGAGCAGGCCCTGCGGTACAAGAAGCTACATGATTTCAAACACCACGAAGACCCTGTGTCTTTGAACAGACCTATATACACTGCAGATCTAGAGGGGTCACATGTACTCGTCATTCGATGGTATTCTTGATTGCCGTTTCTGCTACTTAGTATGACTTTTCGATCATGCGCAGTGAACTTCTCATTTGATTCCACTTCCAGTGCTTTCGTTACCCGTACTCTTGTGACAAGCTTTCGGGTCCGTTGGTCGGATGAAGGTGTTGGCATAATCAGTAATACTCTTCTGTATTGAATTGATGAAGGCCCCTTGGATGCCCGCCTCGACGAATCGCTTTCCACAGTTAGCTTTGCTGTTCCTGTTCATGAGACAGAGGCCGCACCCTCAATTAAGGATTACGCAGGGTTGAGAGACTGTGCACTAAATCCTCCACCCTGAGCCTTGAAGTTCCAGAGTTTTGGACCTTTCTCCTGCTCCACGGGCTCCAGTGCTCCAGGCGACATTGCAAACGGAAGATATGCCAAAGTCCTACCTAGCTTCCCAGATCTTCCAAGATCCCTTACTTACGGATACCTTAAATCTAAATCTTATTGGTAAAGATCGGAAGCCTACTCTGTATCATTAAAACCCTTGCTTAAGGATACCTTAAATCTAAGTCTTATTGGCAACCCTATCTATATGTATCATTTAAAGCTTCGCTGGGGACACATGGGCCTGCGCTCTTCCCGAACGACTCGAAGCTGTTTCACAAAGAGGATACCCGGTCCTTGCAGATGGTTCGGTCTCTCCAACTATGGCATGGCCAAGGTGCCGCTCCCGCAAAAAAACTCTCTAGTTGGTGTGTCCTTCTTTTCAGGATGTTGCATGGTTAAGTAGTAGTGTCGTGAAAAAGCTCGCATCACTACTAATGAGGTGGTGTACGGTTGATCTAGCGATCATTCCAGCAGATTGCTTGGTTGTGTGGCCTCCAGACTGTTTTCACGGATTGGCACGGAAACCCTCTCGTGATCTGCGATGATCCTAGTACAGGTATAGCCTTCTACATACGAAAAAAACACCACTACGCGTACTGTTACTAGCAACAAGAATCATAGTGACTAAAAATATTGGTTAAGGCTAAGTATTTCAAATAAATTTCGCACCGACCCAAATGCGTTCTCAAATGGTCTTACACGATGCCCTATAGGCCCTAAGCCAAACATCCTCATAAGGTTTAGGGTTTCTAGGGCTTGTAGGGTGCATAGCACTTCTAGGGTTTACAGATCAGGGTTCCGGGGGCTTTGAGGGTGAAGGTGCATATGCAGGGATGGCACGGGCATAGAGCTGTAAACTTTCGCAATAGTGCAGGAGTTCTGAACTGGGAGAATGCTATCGCACTTACGTGCAAGATACGAGGCATTCACATGTAAGATCTCAGGTTCGGTTAGCCGTTGACGACTTTCCGAGCCGCTTCGTCAGGTTTCCGCTATACCTTTATAAACAACGCTCAACCGAAGTCTAGTTGCCCCACGCAGACTCGGCGATATGCAAATCTGGGCAAATTACATTGTCCTGACCAAAAGCATCACAGTGGTCAACCGCCGCAAACCAATTGCAGTTCATGGCTTCGATGAGGGTTTACCTGTAGCCCCAGGCGCTGCCAAAATAGTATTAGGTCATGACCCCTATATATACATGTTCCGCAACAACGTTTTGGATTTCCTGGCACATTCCCACACCGTCCTAACTACCTATTTGGGGGATACATGCCCAAATCATAGCAATAATTTCGTACTATTAATATTAACTGTTGGAAACTCACCTTTTTTCAATACAGTAGGTCAAAACGCCTATTAACTTGCACTGTATATAGTTTATATGAGAGTTTATATGCCCGAAACCCTTCACCCCTAAACCCTAAAACCCTAAGCCCTAAGACTACATATGCCCTAAAAATTGCCTGCTGCTGCCATCTTCGTGAGCACACAGCCCTGGTTCGTGTTGCATCCCTTCGCTGCACTTTGCATCGGCCTCCGCAAGACTACAGCTGTATAGTACCACTGAGAACAGTATAACAATAATAACTAAGAGTAATGATAGTAACAAGTAAACAAATGCATCTACTAATGATGTTGAGAATATGAAAAAGAATAAGAATTCGAAAGATGAACAAATGGAGTCATACTAACAAACCATACCCAAACACCTTTAATTTTCCAGCGTTTATTTGACTCATTGCCTCGCTGCAACGCATGCAACTGTCAGAAGCTGTGGATAGTCTAGACTGGTCTGAGCACAGTCCACACGCCGCCTGCACGAGATAGAATGTATTGCAGAACTCATCCGATTCCTTTTCAGTCTTTCAACTCACGGCAAGCCGATAAGTAGGGTCTGCAGAGCAGGGTTGAAAGAGTTCACTTTGACCAATTGGAGGGGGGGGGGTACAGTTGGGGTTTCGGGCTGTCTCACGCCTGCCATCCACATCTGCTCAAGCTTCCATTTGCATATAGCTAAGAAGCAACATGAGCAGCATAAAGCACTCTGTTAGCTTGCACGAATGGGAGGATGTGGTGTAGGCACCATTGCAGAAAAGATAGTTGAGGCTACCACCAAAGATGATAAACACGTAACGCAATCCACAAACATGACTGACTCTAGCTTTCGGGCCTTTCTTTTCGCAAGCCAAGGTCGATTCTAGATTCTAGAGTTAATTAGGTCTACACACTGAGCGAGCCCTGCCACAAGCAGAACGTACCCGCAATCCGATGAGCTAACCAGAACGTTGAGCCACTTATAGATTCAAGATCATTCTGCACATGGCCCGGAGCAGGATCATAACATAGCAGGCGGCTGTCCGCGGGAAGGGATTGTTGTTCACGGTTTAGGTTGCAGAGTTGGGTCGTGCCAGACCTCGGAATTGGGAGTGTCAGCGAAACGGACATGTAACATGTGAACAGATACCATTGAATACCACCGAAAAGAGGTCCCCACTTTCCAGAAGCCGACGTCATTGTTCGGGGAAGCTAAGTTTGAATTTGGTTTAATCGAATCTTCCAGGGCAACGACTCCTCGAACGATTTTTCTAGATATTTCCCATCCCTTTCCTCAAAGGGACCAGATCATGTAGCAGTAACACGGAGTGAAGTTGTAGGGGGTTGTACCTTTCGTTTCGACAAGAGCCTGTTCCTCTTGCAAGACCATGCTCAGGGGCAGCATGACTTCAGCGATGCAGCTGCCAGCACCCCAGAAACAGGTAAGCTTCTGATCGCCTCGAGATAGAGGCTATCGGAATCAAGGAGACCTCTTACGGTTAGGGTATAGGGCCGGGGGCTTTAGGGCTTGGAGCTCAACATTGTGGGATGTTGTTCGTGAAGGTCCGATACACAGGCATCACAGGAGCGTCTTTGAACCAACACGGGCCAGCACGGCATCCAGACGAAACGACGTAGTCCGTACGTCTTTGCACTGAGGACCATCACCATCCCGGACAATGCTGCACCGGGATCGGTGCTGTCGATCCCGGTGAAAGGTCGAGCAGAGAACGTGAAGGCTGCCTGGTCAGCTTGCCGTAAGGGGAGGGAAAGGCTCGCCAGAAGAAGTTTGCACCTGGGCCCTTTAATTGCCACTACTGTAGCCGCCAACTTCATTCATCCTGTGGCGACGTAGGCGATTGCAGGATTGCAGCACTGATAGGATCCGACGGAATCTGGCAGTTCTTCACCACGGGAAGAGGGAACCCCCGCAAAACCCCATACTCTAGAAACCATTGCCCTTATAAACCCTTGAACCATAAAATAAAATTACCCTAAAGTACCTTACACCCAAAACTCTACATCCCTCAATCCCAAGGTTTCCCTACGCCTTAAGCCCCGTTCTGCAGCTTCTTGAGACTCCGAGAGGCTCGGGTGCCAGAGGGGATGGGACCCGGTGACACCCTCGTGGCGAGCTCGGCGGTTTAGGGAGCCCCAAAGTCAGGGCTTAGAGGATTGACAGGCCGTTTTTTCGAATCATTGTTATAACTCTCAGGGTTTGGGTTTTAAAGTAACCACTATATATAAAACTTACTACAACGCACCTTTTCTTTCCTAAGCTCGCCTTAAACCCAAACCCCGAATCCTGAGCCTCGGCTGAGGTTCTGACCCAAATAGCCGGCACAGACGAGTGGGCGCCGGGCTCGGCTACAGTGCAGCAGCCCCGATGCTCAGGGAGGTTGAGGGCTTATAGGGTTGAAGGTTTACAAGTTTAGGGTTTAGGGTTGAGTAGACCTTACGGCTTCGGCCATGGGTTTGGCTCGGGGTATAGAGGCCTTAGCAATTTACTATGTTTTGTTCCAAACATCTTTGTGTGGGGTTCTTACTTTTGAAGTCCCTCCCGCCTCCCTCCTCCTCCGCCTCCTCCTCCTCCTCCAACACTTTTCGCTCACTCATCACTCACTCATCAATCGCTCACTTATCGCTCACCCATCTCACTCATCACTCACTGATCACTCACTCATCTCACTCATCACTCACTGATCACTCACTCATCACTCACTCACTCATCAATCGCGCACATATCAACTCACTCATCAATCACGCACTTATCACTCACACATCTCACTCATCACTCACTTATCACTCACTCATCACCTAAACATCACCGCCACTAGACGCATCTGAACGCCACTAAGCGTAGTCTCTTGGCTGCTCAAACGCCACTATACGCACTATACTGGTCTGCGGGAGGCCGCGCGCGCTTATTGGGGGGCTCTCCGGCCGCCACTCTCCGGAAGACTGTAAACGCCACTAAACGTGCTCTCCGTCACGGCTCTGTTGGATGCCGCGCGGGCTTGGGGGGCTCGCCGGCCGCCACCCCTCGAAGGACTGTAAACGCCACTAAAGCGCCCTCTCCAGACCGCTGTGTGGGATGCCGCGTGCTTGGGGGGCTCGCCGGCCGCCACCCTGGAAGACTGTAAACGCTACTAATGGATGCCGCGCGCTTGTGGGGCTCGCCGAGAGCGTTTATAAGCGTTTATAACCGCTCTGTTGGATGCCGCGCGCGCTTCGGGGGCTCGCCGGCCACCACTCTCTGGAAGACTCTAAACGGCACTAAACGCTCTTTCCAGAAGGCTCTGTTCGATGCCGCGCGCGCTTGCGGGGCTCGCCGGCCGCCACCCTGAGCGCTCTGTGGGATGCCGTGCGCGCTTGGGGGGCTCGCCGGCCACCATCCTCCAGAAGACTGTAAACGCCACTAAACGCCCTCCCCAGAGCGCTCTGTGGGATGCTGCGCGCGCTTGGGGGCTCGCCGGACATGCCTGTGTTGTGTTCACCGAGTGTTGTTGAGTTGGTGTGTGCCATTTGCTCTTGCTCATGTGCCCTTACCCAAGTTCCTTGCAGCGGGCCGGCATTAGTGGCTTAGTACCTGGAGAACTCATCTCGCTGGCCGGAGATGCGGGGCTGACTGGAGGTTAAATTTTGCCGCCCTTGGGGCCAACTCTCCTGTATACGGTCCGAGGAGTATGACAGCAAAGCGAAGCGCAGATGCGTTTGCTGGGGGCGGTGCTACGGAGGCAGCGGTGTGGCCGGTCCTCGCCTCCTGGTCCTATAGTATAAGGGGAGGCCTCTTGCCCATGTTGTTTTTTCTGCTGCTGTCGGAAGTTGCTTGTGACGATATGTAAGCTGTAAATCTATACCAACAGGGTGCTGGCAGAGATGTGGCTGAGGAGAACATCGGAACGAATGGAAATGCGCACCCTAGTTCAGTGAATTATGAAGTCTTTGTCCATACATTTCAAGGTTAGCTCAACAACGTGCCGCGGGAGTCGGCTGCGCGCAACTCGAATTGAGAAGCGCCGCAGCTGAAACTCTAAGAACCATAGTAGAGTTGGTGTGCGTCACTTTCCTTGAAATGCCTTACCCACACGGACTCGACAGCCCATCGGTCCGTGCACACCGCTGGCCGGGTGTGAGGCTTGGAGTGCATTAAGGCATCGGGACCGCCTTGAGGCCAACGTGCCAGGGCTGTGGCATATGACACCCGGACACATGGGCTAACGTGCCGGGTGGGGCGGTCCAGTGTTGTGGCTTGCATTCTGCTCCCAACCGGTAGGGGAGGCCATCCATGCTTGCCGTTCTTGTGACATGGCTGTGTTGATTTGCCTTACAGATAACCGGAGTGTTGAGTTGGTGTGTTCCACTGTCGATCGAGTCTAAAGCTTTAGGGTTTCCTTGACTTGAAATGCCTTACCCACACGGGCTCGATAGCCCATCGGTCAGTGCACACCGTTGGCCGGGTGTGAGGCTTGGGGTGCAATGAGGCATCGAGACCGCCTTGAGGCCAACGAGCCAGGGCTGTGGCATATTATGACACCCGGACACATGGGCTATCGTGCCGGGTGGGGCGGTCCAGTGTTGTGGCTTGCTCTTAGCCCCCAAGCGGTAGGGGAGGCCATCCATGCTTGTCGAAGGCAGAGTGCCAACATGCTCAGAATGGGGTTTTGTGCGAATCGAATGATAAAGATGTTTCACGTAGGACTGAGCTGATGTTGCTTCTGCGATGACGACGGCATGTCTTGAGCTTGGAAGCCATGGACTCATCCTCAAGGTCACTCACACACCACAGACACTACACTCACACACCACACATGCGCACATCATGCACTCATCTTCATGGTCATTCAAACACCACACACCGTCTAAGACGCTCACACACCCTGCTCTGTGGGAGGTCACGCATACTCGCTGGCCCACACCCACGTACGCACTCACTCGCTCACTCGCTGACTCCTTCATTCATTCACTCCTATTCACTTCTGGACTCTTTACGAAAAGATGATCTTCACATGTGGGGTTATCCGGTCTTTTAATTTTTGGCGGGGTCCTTATTCTAACTAATATAATATACACCAAAACACGTTTCCAAATATTAAGGTCCGTACATTACCTTAAAGTGATGAGGTCGTGAGATTGGACACTTAGCAGTCCCAGTCCGTTCGACCTGAAGCTTGCGGCTTGGGTTTTACTTTTGAGGGCTTGCAACTCACAGCTTGTACGGTTGCAGGACTTCTGCCAAGCAGCTTTCGAGAGCATCTTGCTTGCATACTCGACCTTAAAACTTCTGACAGCGCATCAAGTTGCCACTGCATGTCCCAAGTTTGTTAGCCGTGTGTTCAAAAGTCTTCAGCTGGATTTTCTCGAAACCTCGGGTGTCGGTAGATCCCAGGCCCGAAATAACTTACTCCCCTCAAATCTGCTCTTTAGGTCCTCTTCGTGTGAGGGGCTGCGTCTGCAATCCTTTAAATTCCTTTATCTCGAAGTATCTATACAAGTTCCTAGCGCAATAAGCAGTTAAACCTGTTTGGGCTAGGGCCTTAAGGGAACCCTTTAAGGAACCATTAAAGGCGCCCTTGAAGGAGCCCTTAAAGGAACCCTTGTCGGATCCCTTAAGGTATTGCTCAACAGCAAAAGCGCAGGTTGAAGAGTCTGTGCTGAAACAGGAGGAGCAGGCGGGAGCAGGGCAAGGGGACCGGGGAAGCTGGGTTCAGGGATTAGGGTTTAGGGTTTAAGGTTTAGAGTGCAGGGTTTAGGAGTTTAGGGTTGAGGGTTTTGGGTTCAGGGTTTACGGTTTAGGATTTGAAGCACTTCGGGTTTATAGGGTTTTGGACTCACAGGGTCTTTGGCCTTAGTAGTTTTATCGGGCTTATAGGGTTTAGGGTTTCTAGGTCTCAGGCTATTGCTTTTTTAGTGCGGTTGTGGGGTGCTGTGGTTTACAGGGCTTAGCTCACGGAAAATCGGGTTTCGGCTTTACAGGACTTGGGGTTTACAAGGGGTAAGGTCTCGGGTTCAGGGTTATTAAGGGTTGAGGGCATACCAAAAGATTTCCTGTTGTGCGGTCCTTGGAAGTTTTCTCGATATCGCTCTGGTTGGATCGGGCTGCCACTGTATAACTCGCATCACTGACTCCGTGCGTGGCAGCTGAGGTCTGAAGGAGGTTCCGAAAACAGCGACAGAGTAGGCCAGCAGACTCAGCTGCCAAATGCTTAGCGCTGACTCGCAAACTTTGGCCTTAAGCCCCAGTAGATCCCAAATTTCAACATCCCTCTAAAGTCGGAATTTTTGAAACCTGGAAGAGTACAGCGCTCCACAACATCAAAGACACGAATTACACAGTGTTTGCCTGCAGGCTGCTGCCAACGCAGTGTTCGGTGATGAGGCACAGCTTGTGATGCTTAGCAGGTGGGTTGGGGACATGAGTTGCAGAGTTGAAGAGCTAGCCAGAAGTGACGCTCCTTAGTTCAGCATCTATTTCAGGCATTATTCCTGTGCCCACACACCCCGACTCATCATGCTCAAGACCTCCATCTGTGGTTGAGAGTTTATTGAATCGAACACCTCATTGTTGCAAGGCACAGGCCGCACCGTCGTCTTTGGTGCTGGCCTCACGGGCGATATGGAAACAAGCCAGTTATGACTTCGATGAAGACGTCGTAGACATGAAGAATACTCATGAATAGATCTCAAACAGATTGCCACAGGGTACCTCGATGTGCCGCTCAGCTGGCGATTACCGGATTTCGCGGATCTCTTAGGTCACATTCACATTGTCTCAATAATTACCTATACTATTTTGGGAGGTTCCTTATTATAAGTATAGTATAATATACCCCGAAACCCCATTCTAATTATCAAGGCCCCTATATTAACCCAAGCCATTCTACCACGATCCACTTCCGAGGTTCCTCCAGGCATTGTCCTTCCAGAGGACAAGTGGGAATTAACCGTGGCTTCGTGTTTAAGAGTTTAGGGTATAGTCTGTTAATGTGAGAGATATAGTGTAAGGCTTTGGATCTAGTGCTTCGCTCCAAGATACCGTTTGCGATTGTCAGTTATGCCTGGCCTTTGGCTGCTTCAAAGAGGTGTGCTATCCTCAATAAACGCTCAAATCCTCGCTGCTTCTGTCTATGTTATGTACGCAAGACCCGGCTACAAGTTCTTCGTAAAGTTACATACTGTGATATTGCAGCGCGACCATGTCGCTTGGCAACCGCCGCATCCCGCTCAGTACGCAGGAGGCCGATCTCGAGCCCCTTGTCCCCAGTGGGCCCGTGGCGCATACCGTGGAAGTCTTAGCAAGAAGCTTCTTTCCTTGCATGCAAGTATGATTAGACATGTCTATACATACATGTATATTTATACACACATCTATAATAGATGTATAGGTTTTGCAAGTTGTACGTCTGGAATCAGATACTGAATGTTTCTTCATTATAGACAATGTTGTAGTATGTAATGAAGATGCATGTATATATACATTCATGGATACATACATGCATACATGCATTACATACACACATAGATATATGTGCACACACATACATGCATGCAGGCATGCGTACATAGATACATACATACACATGATCGAGGTCCAGGCAGAGTTGGAGGTTCAGGATGCTTTTGCCACGTTGTTTTGGATGCATGTAGAAAGAGCTCCGCTGGGCTTGGTTTACGGCTGTTCCCTCGACGGTTTAAAGAGCAAGCTTAGAAGTTGGTCTGCTTTTAGGTGCGCTTGGAAACCACTGTCGGCGTCATTGATATCATCGTGCGCCCCGATTGGGCACCAATCTCAGACACATTCAGAGCCGCTTGGAGGGTTCAGGCTTCTACGAAGTCTTGGTCTTCTTTTGTACTGTAGAGTGGGCCTCTTGGTGTGCATGTCCGTTCTATGTTACACTGCACGTCTTGTAAAACCACCCCTGTGTGCTATAGAATACTATAGAGCTACACTGTGACAATCAGACGGTCAAGCAGGAACGACGACAGGACTACCAACTCCAACAGAAGAAAACTCGACCACAGAGTTTGAGATGCCTCGTGAGGAGTAGTACGATAGCTCCTCCCCACGATGGGGCTAAGCCCGTAGCAACTTGCATTTGCAAACTGCTTCTACAACGATACTGATAGCCGAAGCTCTATATCGTAGACATCAACCCATGCTATCTTTATCTATCCATCTATCCATACATCGATCGGTCTGTCATGTCTGTCTATCTATCTACCTGTCTTTCTGTATGTATATATATATACACATATCTACACACATGTGTATGTATCTATACGTACGTGAATAACACAGTTCGTAACAATAACTAGCATTAATAGTAAGGTAGTTAGTAGTTACTCAGCGAGAGGCCTTCACAGACGATTCCCAGGCAGTTTGAAGAAGCTGTGCGATACGAAGAAAGCGCATGGGCCACCTTGCAACACCACCGATCGCAATGGAACCGAGGCACCCTATGGGGCGCGCCGGTTTCTGCAGCATCTTGGCTATTTTAACTTTGACATGACATCATAGCGCTTCGCGGATTTAGGGGACCGGAATATATTCGGGTGCTTTCAGATGTTTAGCTGTTTTGAAGCAACATCTACAGACCCTGACCCATCCTAGACCCTATAGGCCTTCAAAAGATTAAGTCGGCATGATATCTTGGTGGCACCAGGAAGGGTCTTAGAGCTGTTGGAGCAGCTTCCAGCGAACCCATTCACTTGAGGGAATTTTACCAGAACAAAATTAGGGTTTAGGGTGTCTGAGACATGAAGCTTCCCCATCCGCTGTCATGGACAGCACGTTCTTGTATCTAGTCTTTCGACGGGCCGCCGTGTCTGTCCTGTCACATTTTCGTTTGTGTGTTGTGCGTATTAATGTGTAGTCCTCAATTAAAACCCCTACTGATACGCTTGCCTAAATCAAACTCTAACAGCTATTGCTTCAGAGGCTGGCCTATTGCCGCGAACTCGACGGCCTGGCCTTCTACAGGTCTGTGAAAGGCACCGTTGCTGCGATCGACAGTGTGGCACCACATCGGGACCCTGAACCCAAGCTCGCATCACATTCATTATCACACGTAACCCACGATTGTCGCTGTGTGGGCCGGAGATTTTATAATGGAAAGCAACTTGCTTGAAGCCTTGCCGATACTAGACTCTATGCTTGCAAGGTCTCCACTTCTCCAGCGTCCCAGCCCCCCCATAGTCAACCCTAACCTTATGTCCATCTCTTGTACTAACTCTAGCCAATCCGAACATCAGAAGACTAGGAAAAACATGAATTCAGAATCTTCAGAAATGAGAAAGATAGGACAGAATCAGGATAAACTTTGAAAACAGATGCGCGCAAATGTGGGATACATAAGCATATTACATAAGATAAACATTAGAAAACGGGATCGTTCTCATCGCTACCTTAGCATCCGTGCTCATGAAATGCCTTCTGGACAATCCTTTCTGTGTCGGTTGAGGCGATCACTTTGTACTGTTGTAAAGGGGTGTGTCTGCATTATTATTGTGGGTTCCTGTTTATTGCTGTCGTGCTTGCTAGTCTGTTTCGCTAACGCTGCGCCATGCTCTAGTACAAGCTCCTCTGAATCATGATTGCAATGTGAACTGCTGTTGCCCTACTTCACAGCCACGACGACGACACGACGGCCACGGCTGCTCTGCCAGACACCAAACACAAACACCTCACCAAATAAAGCCCTGCAAAATTCCCGAAACCTTTCGCAGAGCCCTTCATGGAGTCCTAGAGAAGCATACGGGAAAACTCAAAACAACCCCTGCTCTGTTCCCTCCCATTGCCGAGCCTGTGAGGCTGCCTAGCGCAGTTCGGGCTTCCCGCTCGAAGGCTCGGCCTTTCTTCACAGCAAAAAACGAAGTCGAAGTCTTGAGGCTTGGGGACGCAGGGCTTTCGTTGCTTCGAGTCCATACAGTCTATACCTCCAGGTGTTTCGAGGTTCAGTCGTTCAGAGCTTTCTTGGGTTGTTATTGTTTGAACACTCCTTATGCCTGTGACCAAAGCAGGCTATGGCCGCCTTTGCCCGACGACCCACCAACGGGCGTTCCCTTCCTTCTGGGCGCCGTGTGCTTTGCCCGGGACCCGGAAACCAGGGCTCTGGAAGCTACGAGGTAGGCATGTCCCAAGACTCCAATATCCCTTTAAAGGATTTATAAGGGTTCCTTTAAACTTTAAGGGTTCCTATTCTGCTTCTCTTTGTCATGGTTCAAAACATGTTCTGTCGAGGCCTGAATAGTAGGGCTCCAATCACTTAAATCTACATACAATATGCTTATACTATAACATACTGTAGCCTATGATTGTCACGGCCCCGATATTATCTCAGCAGATGGCTGCAAAGCTTCGAAATTGCCTGACCGATCATGGCATCCCAAACTTGTCCAAACCAACCCTAAAGGCTTTAAAGGCTTTAGGGTTTAGGGTTTATGCATTAGACGTTTAGGGCTAGCGTTTAGGGGTGAAGGGTTTAGGGTTTACAAGTTCAGGGTTCAGGCTTTATGATTTAGTGTTGGAGTAAACCCTTTAAATTGTAGCTCCTGGCTACTGACTGGATTCAACTTCTCATGTGCACGAACCACAGACCCAGATCCCGAAGCCAGTGAAACCCGAAACCCCGGAACCCCGAAAACCCAAACCCCATGTCCTAAAACCATACCCTCCATGTTTGGCTTTGGGACTCGGGACGTGCCAGAGAATGAGGCTGCAGCGGGCGAGAGCTCGCGGAAGTCGACGTGGCCAGCCTTATTGATGAAGCTTGCAGGGTTGGCATGATGGTTTCGAGGTTTAGGAGTTTGGGGTTCTGCGCTTCGGGCCATGACGTTTGGACCTGAGTGCGTGTAGGGGGCATTGTAGACAAGTTTAGCAGCCGGTTTGGGGGATTACTCGCACACAGACACAGCCCGTTGTGTTGCACATGTGAGGGACGATAGCTGTAGAGTTTAGGCGCTGCGATTCCAGGCAGGAAGTTTCAAGTGTCTCGGAAAGCACAACTCCAACAACTCTCATCCGGGGCTCTTGTGTTTGTGTTGAGCATGGTGTATGGATTAGTGGTATGATGCAGTTTCACTCACCATCGTCCTCCAAAATGATTCGTGTGTGGAGACCTTCTGGGCAAGAGCTGGCCGCCTGTAGTGCGGAGGATTTCAAGGATGCAGCGGCATTGAAGGAGCATATTTGCAAATTGTGTGGCTTCCCAGTCTATCTGCAGCAGCTATTGCAAGATGGGAATGTCTTGGGTGACTGCGCAAAGATAGACGCACCTATGGATTTGCAGCTGGTGCTGCTGACCATTCCCAGCATATCAAGCAACGGAAACACGATTTCACTTTCTGCTGAAGCAGATCTGGTAGATGCTGCTCGACGAAATCGTGACAAAATGGTCCGTTGCTTGCTAGCAGCTGGTGTTGAGAAAGATATCCGTGACGTGGACGGCATGACAGCATTAATGATAGCATCCGAGGCTGGCTACTTGGATATTGCACGCTTGCTGCTGGAAGCTGGTGCTGAGAAAGAGTGCTCCGACGATTTCGGCTGGACAGCACTGATGCTCGCATCTCACTATGGTCACTTGGAGATTGCACGTTTGCTTTTACAGGCTGATGCCGATAAAGACCGCCAACCACATGTGGAGACGGCCCTCCTGCTCGCATGCGAGAGTGGTCACGCGGAGGTTGCACGGTTGCTTTTGCAAGCTGGTGCTGATTCCAACTGCCGCGGACCTGTTGGAAAAACACCCCTCATGCTTGCATCTGAGNGGTTGCCCGTTTGCTGCTGGAAGCTGGTAGTCGTACAGACTGCTGGGACATTGTCAACCGCCAGACAGCCCTGGCGCTTGCATCCGTTCGTGGTCACGTGGATGTTGCACGTTTGCTGCGGGAAGCTGGCGCTGCAAAGAACAGCGCAGACGATGATAACAAGACTGGCATGTGAGAACGGTCACTTGGAGGTTGTACGATTGCTGCTGGAAGCTGGCGCTCCAAGAGATTGCACAGAANCTGGCATGTGAGAACGGTCACTTGGAGGTTGTACGATTGCTGCTGGAAGCTGGCGCTCCAAGAGATTGCACAGAAGATGACGGCAAGACGGCTTTAATGCTCGCATCCGAAAGAGGCCACGTGGATGTTGCACGTTTGCTGCTACACGCTGGCGCTCCAACAGACCGCTCAGATGATTTCGGCAGGAGAGCCCTTATGCTTGCCTTTGAAAGTGGTCACTTGGAGGTTGCCTGTTTGCTGCTGGAAGCTGGCAGCCCAGCCCCAATGCTGACGTCCGACAGTGACCGCCAGGAGGTTGCACGTTTGCTGTTGGCAGTTCATGCTGAAAAGGATTACTGGGGACGTGTTGGAAGGACAGCCTTAATGCTGGCATGTGGGTATGGTCGCCTGGAGGTTGCACGTTTGCTGCTAGAAGCTGGAGCTGAAAAAGATGACCAGGGACGTGGTGGCAAAACAGCACTGATGCTGGCATCTGAATGGGGCCACGTTGAGGTTGTACGCTTGCTGCTGGAAGATGGTGCTGAGAAAGAGTGCTCCGACGATTTCGGCTGGACAGCTCTGATGCTGGCATCTCACTATGGTCGCTTGGAGGTTGCACGTTTGCTGCTACACGCTGGAGCTGCCCCAGATTGCTCAGACGATCTCGGCTGGACAGCCCTTATGCTTGCCTTCGAAAGTGACCACTTGGAGATTGCACGTTTGCTTGTGGAAGCTGGTGCTGACAAAGAATGCCGGGGACATGTCGGTCAGAATACCCTCCTGCTCGCATGCGAGAGTGGTCACGCGGAGGTTGCACGGTTGCTTTTGCAAGCTGGTGCTGATTCCAACTGCCGCGGACCACAACCTTTTTGTGGGGAGTACGAACGTAGACTCAGTGGTCACGCAGAGGTTGCCCGTTTGCTGCTGGAAGCTGGTAGTCGTACAGACTGCTGGGACATTGTCAACCGCCAGACAGCCCAGGCGCTTGCATCCGTTCGTGGTCACGTGGATGTTGCACGTTTGCTGCTGGAAGCTGGCGCTGCAAAGAACAGCGCAGACGATGATAACAAGACTGGCATGTGAGAACGGTCACTTGGAGNCACGTGGATGTTGCACGTTTGCTGCTGGAAGCTGGCGCTGCAAAGAACAGCGCAGACGATGATAACAAGACTGGCATGTGAGAACGGTCACTTGGAGGTTGTACGATTGCTGCTGGAAGTTGGCGCTGCAAGAGATTGCACAGAAGATGACGGCAAGACGGCTTTAATGCTCGCATCCGAAAGGGGCCAGTTGGATGTTGCAATTTTGCTGCTACAGACGGGTGCTCCAACAGACCGCTCAGACGATTTCGGCAGGACAGCCCTTATGCTTGCCTTCGAATGTGGCCACTTGGAGGTTGTGGGTTTGCTTTTTGGAGCAGGTGCTTCTGGGTGACCGCTCGGCACGTTTGCTAAAGGATACGGTGCAGGCAAAGATTGCTTCCTGCAGCCCTAAACTCCATAAACGGATGTTTCAAACCGCCTATGGGAAGTCATACCGATGCTCCTGAAATTCTTAATCTCGTTACTTGCTGGCTTATACACCCAGAAACCTGCCAAGTACATGGTCCAAAACCCTCGACCCCTGCACCACTAACCCTAAACCCTAAACCCTTAAACCCTAAACCCTAAATCCTAAATCCTAAACCTTTACCAAGCCCAGAATCCCAAGCCCCTGCACCTCAGACCCTCTGCTGCTGCAGCCTCAAGGGTGTGGCTTTATACTTCGAGCCGTAGTTCTATCGGGACTTTATGGGAGTTTCCGAAAATAGGAAGACAACGTATGTTTTCCTTCTGAAAACCTGAGGAAATGACACGGGAGCCGTAGGAAATAGTGTTTTCCCTACGAAAAACCAAAAAAAGCCTAAGGAAATGACACGGAATCCGTAGGAACATAGTGTTTTCCCGAGGAAAAAGCAAAACCTAAGGAAATGACAGAGAACCCGTAAGAATATAGTGTTTTCCCTAGCAAAAACCAAGAAAACGGACGAAAAAAAAAACCCACCCAAAAAAAAAATACTTGAAAAAAACACGCCCCCTCAAAATCCCCAAACCCTTGGACCGGGTTGATAGCAGAACTCCGAACCCCAAAACCAAATACCTAAACCTCTTGAATCATGAACCCCCGAAGCCCCGAGATCCTGAACCCCTAAACCCGAATCCCCTAAACACTAAGCCCCTAACCCCTAAACCCTCAACCCAAAGCCCCAAACGCCTTGCCGATCTGAGGCTTTTCATTTGTACTGGAGACATGTGGCAGCCCAAGCAGCTTGAAGTGTTCTTGTATGAAGGGTTTCAGGTTTGGTTAAGGGTGCAGGGATTTCGGGTTTAGGATTTAGGGCTTACACAAGCACAGGAAACACCCTTTCTTGGCTCGGCGGCCGCAGGTTGCAGGATCTGTGCCCGATGAGCAGCGAGTAACTGCATTGTCTCAAGGCATGTTACGTACTTCGTGCTAGATTGCGTTGTCTATTCCCAGTGGATCCGACTTCAACACTTGGTGTGATTTGGATTTTGTCGGTTGATCAGATCTTGCACTTCGCACCATCACAACTCTAAAGGGCTGCAATCAGCTGGATAAGGTGTCCTTGTAGCTAAACATGTACTATAGGGGCCGAAATAATTATCAATACTATTTTGGGGGGGTTCCTTAACTATAATCATAGTATAATGGGCCCCAAAACCCTACTCTAACTATTAAGGCCCCTATAATATAGTATAAATCCCTCAAAGAATCCATTGAAGGACCCTTTAAAGGAACCCTATTCTAATTATTAAGGCTCCTATAGTATCTGAACCCAGTGTCGACTGTTTCATTTTACAAAAGCCGAGGCTGCATTCTCCCGTCAAAGCTCTGGGTTTTAGGATCCCAGAGCCTCCAGAACCCCTGAATCAAGGACTATACCTTAAGATATAGTAGGATCCCCTCATATGATGGTCTATTCCCTAATTAAGGGGTTTTGGGGGCTCTGGGATCCTAAAACCCACAAGAGGATCGGCGGAGCTGTTCACTTGAAGGCCTTACACAGAACCCGTGTTTCTCATAGTTAACCTAAGGGGCCTAAGGGTCCAAAGGACCCAATAATTCGGTACTCGGTTTTAGGATAGTAGTTATGTAGGCTAGGGTTTTGGAGAGTATATGATTATTAGGTACTTGGACCCTTGGGGTTAGACCCCGCTCTGAACTCCCCAGGTCACATTGTTTCGGGCAAAGTGCCTGGGAGACGTGCGCGTCCTAGATTGGAAATCGTCCGTGTGAGGTTTAGCAGGAACTGCGGATTTAGCTGGATGTGTTGCAGAGACTTCTCTGCGTAGAAAGACCTACAGCTGTAAACCGTAACCAATCTCTCTCTCTCTCTCTCTCGGTATATATATATATGCATATATGTATATACATATACATTATGCATATATGTGTTTGTGCATGTACATATGCATATGTATATATATATATGAACATGCATGCATACATACATACATGCACCTTACAAGAGACACGTAAGCCTATCAGGCCCATTGGTGCCGTTGCGGAAGCATCCCTTGATGTGCCACTGCCTCAGAGTCTTCCGCATGCTCTCATAGTCAGAACCACGAGCTTGATTTCAGGCATGGGGCAGACTGGCCAGGTTACTCCGTAGTTATAGCAAGATTTTGCTGCAAGATTACTATTGATCCATGTCACACACACACACCCACACCCACACCCACACCCACGCGCACACACACACACACACAAGCCGCTTCGAAACTCCAAAGCCCCCCCCCCCGTCCCTCCCCGTCCCCAAACCAACCCTAAAGCCAAAGTCTGCGGCCTTTAATGAGCAACCCGCTACTTGGAGCCCTCAGTTACATGCTCCATAGCTTACAGGAATCCCCAAGCCGTGGACCCTTGCCTGATGAAGACCAAACAGGGCTTTAGCGTTTCGGGCTCATTGGTTTAAGGCTTAGGGTTCAGGGCTTTCGGGGTTTTAAGGTTCAGGGTTTATCGGTTTAGGTTTAGCGTTTCGCCGCAAACACTCCAAATCCCACCCAGACTTCCCACACTTTCAAGCCCACTTACCGGACCACAACCCTATACACCCTATTCCCAAAACCCTAAACGAAACCGTAACCCCGAAACTAAACCCTAAACCGCCAGAGCACCCCGACGCCCGGGAGCCGAAGGTTGGATCGGATCGAAAGTTGCTATGGCGATATTGCGGAGTGCGGCGGGCCAGAGACTGAATGGTACTGTTGATGGACAAACTCCTGCATTACCCATTATAAGGAATATACCATAATTCCCATAGTTTAGGGTCCTTAGGGTCATGCAGGATTTTGTCCATCAGCCGTATGAAACCTAAAAGATGGGTACAATGTGTTTATTTGTAGTCCGATGCTTGGTATTAGAGGCAGCATTGTGCCAGAAGAAAGTCGACAAACATGTACCAGCCACGGTCTTGTTTGGGTCCATTTCAGCGGGGTTAGTTGCCCAATTGTCAAGATCCAAGTTTCGAGATATGTGAAGCCGTCTTGGACCAGCGACAGGCCACCACCCCCTGATTTATGAGCAGCGCCTAACCCCAAAAATCTACAAACCCATCCAGCCCCGAACTTCTGAATCCTTTGCCCATCTTAGGCCTAATCATCCGCCCTAAAGTCGTTGCCCTAGACAAGCTCAAACTCTAAGTCCTTAAACCCTAGACCCCTAAACCCAAAAGCCTTAACTTCATCCCCAAGTCCCGGAGAGCGGTGGGAGAACGGAGTGGGGACGAGTCCTGGGGGTCAGGCTCGGGCCTGATGCGGGCCGTATTCACGCAGAGGCCGGGACAGTCCCGAAACGGAGTTTAAGTTTTAAGTTCACATGCATGCGTATAGTATTCGTGCATACATAGAATATATACAATATGTGGTTGTATGCATGTGTGTCTTGTGCACATGTGTATGCATGTACGTATCTGCGTATGTAAGCATGTATGTATGTATGTATGCAATGTATGTATGTATGTATGTATGTGTATTCATAGGTATATGTAATTGTATGTGTATATATATATATATATATATTTTTAACACATTTATATATATATATATATATATGCATATGTACATGTGTATGTATATGTTCATGTACATGTAGATGTGTATGTTTATGTTTATGCGTCTGTCTGTGTGTCTTTCTGTCTGTCTGTCGATATGCACGTATGTATGCATGTATGTGTGTATTTGTTCTTGTGTTTATCGGTTTGTGTGTAACTACATTCTGGTGTGTTTTCTTAAACTCAAGGAAAGAAAAGAGAAGCTCATATGGACAGATACATAGATACGTAGGCAGGTGGATAGATCGATCGATAGACAGACAGGTAGGTAGACAGATCGATACATAGGTAGAACATAGATCAGCAGATAGATCGACGGATGGATCGGTATTTGAGGCAGAGATAGACAGACATCATAGATAGAACATAGATCGACAGATGGATCAGTAGGCAGTTCGGGCACAAACGGTTAGATGGATCAATGCTCAGATCGACAGCTGGTTAGATATAGAGAGCGGTACATAGACAAACAGACAGATACACAGACTCAGACTGACAGATAGATGTCCGCACACACCCACCATAAAGACCTAAAGTGTATGTATTTGTATATGTCCATGTAAGTCTGGGTATGTATGTAGGTAAGTAGATATGCATTTGTTTATATGCACGCACACCTTATGCACACACATGCATGGCTTCGGGTGAAGGATTTTGGGATATACGACGATGTAGGGCACATAGGGGGATGAACTTCTGGGTTTATTGTTCAGAGGTGGGGGAAGTTTGAGGTGCCTTTCAAGGTGTGGGGATGAGCTTCTGTGAAGCTCCCCGTGTTGAGGGATAATCATAGCGCTGTCAGAGCTGGTTGGATCTGCCTGATTTGACATGTGCCGGCTCTACCTACCGCGGTTAACACCACCGTGCTTGTAGGAGTCATCGGGTTCGTGATGGTTCTGAGTTGAGAATATGAAGCTGAGTCTCAGATGTAGCAGAATCCTGCTTCACAGCTGATTGGATGTTTGTTTGCAGCGAACTTCCGAATTTGATCGATGCCGAGCTTAGCGAAGATTCTTAAGGCTGTTGCTTGTTTTTGTGCATCTGTCTACCTAATTATACACACATACATACCTACCTTCGTACGTACGTACGCAGTTACATATATATATATATAGATATATATATGTATACTTCTGCATACATCATCCTGGTATTTGTTGATTCGCGTAGGCAGTGAAATGTGTATACAGATACATGCATATATATATATATATGAATTACACCTACACATGCATATTGTTTGATACACATATGGCGTGTGTGTGTACATATACATGCACCTGTGTATGCAAAAGCTGATGTTTGTCTGCACTGAAGTATGCAACAAGTACATGCTTATGTCCATGTATCGGTATATGTATGTGTATGTGTATATGTGTGTGCATGTGTGCATGTGTTTATGTGTTTGCATATGTATATCAAAGTGACAGGGAAAGGTAGACAGAGATTCACGATAGCAGAAATGCGCACACACACACATATGCGTATATACATTTTCGTATATTCATATATTCATAAATTCAAAAATGACACGTCGCTGCGCATATATGTACATATTCGAATCTTTATTCAGCTAGATACTCATTTGTTTGTTTAAAACTGTTTTTAAACACATTTGTATATATATATATATGTTCATCATGAATTTACTGATATTTGCATATTGCGCATGTCCTACTTGTCTACTTCGCATATACACATGTAGATACGCTGCATACATGCTTGCATTGTTGCGGGCTGGCTTGCTCCGCGCGCCTCGTATATACGTGTTTTTGTTGGAGTGCACATAGAGGCGCACACTTGCTTTGTGTAAGTTCGATGTGATGCTTCTCCTTCTATACCTAGCCCTATGCACTGTCTCCTCTGCTGCGCAACTATAGCCCTCACACTGCGAAGTGTCCCAGCTTTGTGCAGTGACCGCGCATGTCGACCGGAACCCAACTCTTCTTCCATGAACAGTCCATCTGTACCCCTAAACCCTGAAGAATCTATTCCTTCTGTCTGCTGACTACCTATGGTGCCTTGGAGTGCCCCAATCACTTGCGCCCTGTATGTAGAAGTGTCCGACGGATCAGGGCAATGCCTACCTGCGATCGCATTTCCCCAAGCTGACCTACATTGAGCAAGCCAGATGTCTGGACTGGCGCCATGCTTAGTTGGAAAGGACTTCAGATTCGAAGTTTTTTGCTTCGAGTTTAGAACTTATACAAAAAGCTAGTATGGTTGAGGGTGTAGGGCGGGCTTCTCAGTCTGAACATTGTGGTTCAGGGCCCAGGGTGGCTTTTGGAATCTTTTGTATATATGGACTGATGGCAGCATATGTCACATGGGCAGGACTTTTTTCTCTCTTTGTCCTTGTTCCGCTCGGACTGCACGGTAGCCGGATCGACTACAAGGCATTGTTACCATACTGTACTATGCCATGCAACAATATTGTACTTTAGCTTGCTGTACTATACTGTTATATGTGTTACTGCATATATGCCATTATGCTATACTATACTTGTTACTATGCTTTTTATCATGCTATTTTACTAGTATTGCACTACTCGACTTTTGTAGGTGTATAATACTATTTAGTAATGCGATTATGCTGCGTTATGCTGTACTATCGTACTACTATGCCACTATGCTGTACGATTATGCTACCAAGCAATTGCCCTATACTGTTTTACTTTTAATTGTAATATATGCTCTACTATAGAATAGAATTTCAACGTGACCTCGAGACGACCCCTAGCACCTCGTGCCATGGCTAAGCCCGAACCTCCGGAGAAGACCCGACACTCTGCATGGAGCAGGTAGCCGAATACGGGTCTCGTGATTCGGGAGTTTAGGGTATCTTAGGATTTAGGGTTTATAGGGGTTCAGGATTTCGGGGTTAGGGATTAGGGTTTAGTGCTTCGAGTTTAGGGGTTTAGGGATTAGGGATTGGGGTTTTGGGCTTAGTGTTTAGGGAGTTCAGGGGCGCGGGGTTTAGGAAACCCTAAGCTGACTGCCAGTGTTCCGCTGAGGCCTCGACCGCTGTCGCCTGGCGCAGGCCGAGGGATCCGGAGCGTTTACACAGGCTTCCTTGCCTGTTTTGGAATTGCATCTTTCTGTCATAGGGCAGTAGACGGGTGTCTCAGGTTCTTTAGGACTTGGTAATGGGTGTAACGTTCTCGTAGACTCCACAAGCACATCTCGCCCTACAATATACCCCCAAGCCCTTAGTTGTAGCCGGGTTCGGAACTATATGCTGGATTCCTCAAACTGCGATTTAAAAGGGCCTTGACTTCGGAGGGCTTATGGTTCGAACTGTATTTGTCACGCTTGATAGGGCTTGATTCTACTGTAGGTCAGATAGGCTTTATTTGTACCTGTCGAACTAGTTGGTTATTATGGCTTATATCCACCAAATGACTGTCATCTGTCATCTACCATCTATGCATCCACCCATGTATCCATCTATCCATCTATCTATCTACCTATCTATTTATCTACCCGTCTATTTGTGCATATTACATCGTTTCGATCTGGATAGGTTTGGTACCCGCCGCGTCTATGCATGTATGTCTGTTGATGTCTTCAAAGTGCCAAACAATTAGGAATCTCAATGTCTCTTTCTCTTTCTCTGCAGATTTTGATTCCGTGTTGAAGTGCGTTTCGCGTGCGTATGCCATCGATGACTTCCCGCGCATTGAAGTGAAAACCACCCAGAAGAGTTCATCGCAACCTTACCTCGACACCCCCAACTCGCTAAACGACTCAGAAACCCAAATTCACCCGCAGATCCGAAATTCCATAATTAACATAGGAGCCATAATAATTGGAATAGGGTCTTGGGGTATATTATATTAATACCATAATCATAAAAAAAAGAAGAGCAACCGCCAAGATAGTACTGGTAATGATTTCGACCCCCATATTATCCCTCCTCAGGCCAAAGCGACCTTGTCCGGCACCTGGTTCTAGTTCGGCTCGGGTCGCATCGGAGAGCGGACTGAGAAACCCATGTCCAGCGCCTCCCTCCAAAACCA
Organism: Symbiodinium sp. clade A Y106; assembly: GCA_003297005.1. Lineage (NCBI taxonomy): Eukaryota > Dinophyceae > Suessiales > Symbiodiniaceae > Symbiodinium > Symbiodinium sp. clade A. The sequence goes on from BGNK01000062.1 coordinate 415,220, forward strand.
AACCTTCAAGTCAGAAGCTAAGCAACCCAGACATCCTAAGCCCTAAATCGCATAGGAAGATGGTTTACATTTGTGGAGCAAGGGCTGTGTACATCCGCTTCGACTTTTGTGGTTTGGACACACTGCGTCTTGTGTTGCTATGTCTACCTCACTGTCCCATGTGTACCGAGCTGACATTCTAGAGTTGCACATGTGCAAGGGTGTGTGTGTGTGTGTGCGTGTGTTAATTACTGTCTCAGCTATCTATGTCAGGTTCTTAATTAGTTACGCAGCCTTTAACCTTGCCGCAAGCCCCTGTACGACAAAATCCCCAAAACCCCGAAGTCTTTTTCCCCTAAACCCTCTCCCGCTCTTAAATTCTTGGCCTTATAAGCCCTAAACCCTAAACCCCAAACCTTTTGATGCTTTAAGCCCAGGAGCGGCCAGCTCCGGCTCAGTCCGCCCCGGCGCCCGGCTATGCACCGGGCCCGGGAGACTGTGCTGGAAGCACTCACAGGGTCTCCGGGTCTTGGGGTGTCCGAAGGTTTGTGATTTGAAGATTATACGGGTCTTGGGGTGTTCGACGGCAGGGGCGTTGAAGGTTTTGTGTTTTCTACTTTTCAGATTTATGGCTGCGGGGGTTTAGGGTTTGGGTTGTATTGAGGGTGATTTTTGTTTCGAGCTTCCCTAAACCTGGAAAGCCCGAACCGTTAGTAGTGGAAGTCCATCTGATCCTTCCGTGCAGGCTGTAACCTGAGGTTAAGATCTTTATTTCGAGTTTAGGTGCTTGAATGAGGGCCTTCAGCATTGAGATTTGCGCAAGGTCTACTGGGGGCTGTATATATGTGCAACATGAGATTTCTACTTCCCTCCCCTTTGTGATAGCCCAGAGCTTTAGTGCGAGTTGGCGAGCCACTGCAATCGTGGACAGAGCCCGTTGAAGTAGTTTTCGGGTGAACTTCAGTGTCTTGTAGTATCGCTTGATGCCCAAACGGTGACAAGGTCTGTTTTAGCGGCAGATCTTGCTGATTCCAGCGGCGGAGGTTACATTTTTCGGCTGCTCTATTCTTAAAATTGCAGCTGTGAGATCAGCACGCGGTCGATGAGCATCACCCTAGACAAACACCCGAAGGCCCCAATACAACTTTAGCCGGCACCACTTTGTGCCGTGCCGAGGCCCAGGCAAATGGGCCCGGAGGACCATCTTTGGGCCTCCCCTTCGAGGCAAGTGCTGTGACCAGAAATGTTAACTGTTAGGGAGGTGCATCGGATTGGTATCGTTGCTGTTGAGATACTTATTGCTCTATCTTGTGGATGATGATGATGACGATGATGACGGTGATGAAGAGGAAGAAGGTCATGATGATGATGCTGATGATAACGGTGGTGATGATGATGATGATACCACACCCATCATCTTCATCATCATCGTTACATTGACGCAGACAGTCCGACCTTTGCTGACTGAGAAGACTACTTCCGGCTTTTCAGGATGGGTGTTTTTGAGTCTGAAGAGCTGTTACATACGAAGTGGAATGGAGTGCCAAAATATTCAAGTCTCGGGATAAACAACTGAGAGATTCCACGACCATGGGAACAGCAAGTCCGGGCGTTTCAGGGCCCACCGGGCAGCAGCGCCACAGGTGGAGTCGCACCTTGGGCGTATTTATTTGTGAGGTACTGTTTCTTTGAAATGACATCGCGTGGCCACTCCGAGACCATCTGATCCCAAACTGCACAATGCGGCGATTGAGAGAGAGGGCCAGTGGCAGGAGTGGGAGTGGGAGTGGGACTCGTAGTAGTAGTAGTAGTAGTAGTAGTAGTAGTAGTAGTAGTAGTAGTGGTAGCAGTAATTAGTAGTAGTAGTAGTAGTAGTAGCAGTAGTAGTAGCAGTAGTAGTAGGCGCCCCCCCTACCAACCACCCCTCTTACATACTCTTTTCGCACACATCCGTTTTACTCGGTATTTACAGTACTTTCGTCATGTAGAAACATCTTATGAAGCTTCAAAATTCAGTTTCAAAATTCACTTGCGAGTTTGCAAACTCGAGCTTCCGATTCTGGACTTGCATTTTGGGGGCAGGGGTCGGAGGAGAGGGGGGATGATGACGACATTGTTATGCAGACACCCCGAACAACATCTCCATAAGAGCCGTTTTACTCGGTTTTTCCAGTACTTTCGTGATGTCGGACCATCTCATATAGTCACCAATTGTACTCTGGACTTTGCGAACTCGACATTGGGCTTTGCGAGGGCTTTCGGCGA